>OY783208.1:14176892-14636185 GCA_963678705.1 Panorpa germanica
TATCCGCAAAGTCAAAACGGGACAATTTGCCGAACACTCGAATCAACTGTGGTCAATCAGTGGCGTCTCCAATTGGCAAAAAATAAATGCAGGTCTTATAAAAATGTATAAAAAAGAAATTTTAGGCAAATTTCCAGTTGTTCAACATATTGTCTTTGGCTTATTGTTACCATTTAAAGAAATTAAAATAACACCAAGACCTAGATACGAAAATTTAAATTACAAGCCGCCAATAACGCCGCCATCTTTATCTGTGACGTCATCAACGGTCTCAGATGAGTCAACGTTGGAGAGCATTGAACCTTGCAGGTGCAGAGACGGATTGCCAGAGGCGAAGTCTCCACGATCTGTGGAGAGCTATGGGGATGAAATTATTCGCTTAGACGTTGGACCTAGAGAAGATTATACGTATGATGATAAGGATTACCTGCTGGAACCTGGGTCCATTACGATGCTCGATCTGAAAGATCCAGGACGTGTTCTTCTGGTGTCTCCCGTTGATCAGAAAGTTGGACTTTTGTAGTTTTATGAACTGACAACAAATTAACTACTAAATATTTTATATCTATATATAAAATAATAAGAGTAACAAAACCATGTGCTGAAGGCAATTTAATATATACAATAATTACACAAAAAACAAAACCTTATTAATAACAAAGCCTACTGAATATGACAAAATTCAATACTTTCCCTTCATTTTACAGTTAGGTATTTCTTTATATAAGTTATTTTTGATAGCACTATGTCCAAGTTTATTACATAACACTATGTGTCTCGGTTTAGGTAAGGGTTTTGTCAATAAGTCAGCTATTTTATTTTCAGTTGAAATTTTCTTAACGTTAATTTCATCCTCGGTTACAAGTTCCCGAACAAAGAAGTGTCTTACACGTATGTGTTTAGTTCTTTTATGGAACTCCAGGTTTTGTAAAAGTTTCAAAGCTGCTTCATTATTAATGTAGAGGTCAGGATTACTTTGTAGCTCCACCATATCTGCCATCAGCCTTTTCAGCCACACAGCCTCCTTCGCTGCTTCACTAGCTGCTACAATCTCAGCTTCTGTGGTTGAGATGGCCACTGATGACTGCCGCTTACTAATCCAGGAAATGCAGCTACCTGCATACATGCTTAATACTCCAGAAGTGGACCTACCAGTTGTAATGTCCCCTGCATGATCAGCATTACTATAGCATAACAATACTTTTTCACAATCAATTTTATAAATGATTCTACGATCCAAGGTTCCTTTTATATATCTTAAAATCCTTTTAACCTTCAACCAGTCTTGATAGGTTGAATTTTCTAGTGACCTGGACAGCACTCCCACTGCGAAATCTAAATCAGGTCTTGATCCAATCATGAGGTACATTAGTGCCTACAACCTGTCTATATGAATAACCAGCAATGTCATTCATTTCTTTCCCTGCTTCAGTAGTAGTTGATGTCTCTAGTGGAGTTGATACAGGTTTGCATTCTTCCATTTTAAGACTTTCTAAAATCCTTTTAGCATAAGAAGATTGACTTAATTTTATTCCATTTTCAACATTTTTAATTTCTAATCCCAAATAAAAATCTGCAGGTTTATATGTTATTTTAAATTCATTTTTTAGATTAATTAGAAATTGGTTTAACATTTCTTCACTATTTAAAGCCAAAAGTCCGTCATCAACAAATATATATATATATACAAACTCATATACAAACATATACAACATATACAAACTCTTCTGCAGTCTACAAACAAGTGCACTACCATCTTTGTAGCCATTAGGTTGCTTCATATAAATATGACTCCCTTCATTATTAATATTTCCATATGAAGTAGAAATGCAGTAGATATATCAAATTGAGTCAATTTCAACTTTTCATCTGCAGCAACGCTTATCAGAGCTCTAACTGTACTCATTCTAGCCACTGGGCTGAAGGTTTGATTGTAATCAACATCCTTCTTCTGCATATACCCTTTTATAACCAATCGGGCTTTAAAACGTTCTATAGATCCATCTGGGTTTTTCTTTACTTTGTATACCCATTTACAAGGTATGGGTTTTATACCATCAGGCAATTTTTCTAATACCCATGTACGGTTGTCAAATAAGGATTTCATTTCCTGATCCATAGCAAGTTTCCATTCAGAATAGTACTGGCTCTGCATAGCCTCTTCATATGTTGTTGGTTCATTATAGTCATTCATTATGGTATCACAAGACATTACAAAATCGGTATATCTTTGACGTGGTTTTAAAGTACTTCTGTCACGAAGTCTAGGAACGGTAGATCTTCCAAGATTCTCCAATTCTTTTAATTCATCCTCACCCGATATTTCTTCTTGTGAACTTTTAGAAGACAAATCCTCATCAGCATCAGGAGGATTTTCACAAATTTCCTTCTAAAGAGGTACAATATTTGCATTTTCTAACAATTTATTTGGTATAACAGTGACTTCACCAACACTTGAAGAAAGAGGTCTTTCATTAAATACAACATCACGACTTTGAATAAAAGTACCACTTTTGCACCAAATTCTATAACCATCAGTGTCATAGCCAAGTATACCCTTCAGGGCCTTTTTGTCCATTTTCTTTCTCTTCTGTTTTGGAACATGAGCATAGCAATCTGAACCTGTTATTCTCAGGTGCTTTATATATGGCCGTTTCCTATGCCATAACTCGTATGGAGTTTTTTCTAAAATACTAGAAGGTCCAGTTCTATTTAACACATATGTGGCAGCATTTACAAATTCTGCCCATAAGAACTGTGGTAAATCATTTCTTGAATGCATCATGGCTCGGGCAGTCTCTACGACAGTGCGATTCTCCCTCTCACAGGGATTTTTCTGTGGTGTATATGGCATAGTCAGTCTTTGGGTAATCCCCTTCTCTTGTAATATTTTTCTTACCACATTACTATCGTATTCCCCTCCATTGTCACTCAAAATAACTCTTACACGGTGACCAGCATTTTCCGATGCAGCAAGCATTAATTTTAATTTTTCAGGTACTTCAGATTTCTCTCTCATAAAATATACAAATCTAAATCTAGAGAATTCATCTTTAAATATCACATAATATTTAAATCCAGATTTAGATAACTCAAAAGGACCATATACGTCACTAGATATTAGCATACCTGGTTTATCAAGTTTATCTCTGGTTCCAAATTTTCTTCTATGAGTTTTACCGTATACACAGCCTTTACACAGCTCAGTGTCCAGTTTTACCTCAATCCCAAGTTCTCTTTTAATTGTGGCTTTCACATGCCGTTTATTTTGATGTCCCATCCTTTCATGGTACAGTTGCAAAATATCATTACTATTCACAGTATTTACAGAAACTTGTTGAAAAACAATTCTCATGTCTAGTTTCTATAGACCACCAGGGTGATTTCTACTCCCAAACAGCATAAGCTTCCCATTTATTTTAAGTTGGCAACCAGCAACATTGGAAACAAATTTACTATTAATTTGTTTGTCATGAGCAGCTAGAGTAGAAAACAGATTTTTCTTAATATCAGGGACGTACCACACATCTGTTAAAGTTAGGTTGTTCCATTGGTTATTAATCATTGCTTGAACCTGAACAGTCCCTTTTCCTACAGCTTTAACACAATCACCATTTGCAGTCATCACATTACGAGTAATATTTTCATCAAATGGTGTGTACTCAGGGAACACATCACTTCTATTTACTATATGACTCGTCGCTCCGCTGTCAACATAGAAAAAATCATCACTTTTTTCAGTATTCAGAACAAGATTTGACGACGCAAAAAGTATATTTGTTTCATTTGTCCTACATGCCTTATCATTTGATTTATTACTTTTCTCAGATTTAGGTCTTCCATCTGCCTACCATTTATTACAAAAAATTATTTTATGTGGACCTTTACAATAATTACAAATATATTGCTTTTGGTAAGATTTATATCCTCTATATTTCTCATTCTTACCACTGCCAGAGGGTTTATGAGAGAGAAGTGCTTCATGACTAATGTTCTCTTTCCCATTTAACGTCCTCTCATACATACAGAGTTGTGTAGTGAGGTTATCTAAGGTCCTTTCTTTTTTAGACAAAAACATCCAACTAGATCTAAATGAAAAATAATTTTCAGGCAAAGAATACAAAATTTTACAAGTTAATAATAAATCTGGCAATTTTGAACTTCCATCCTTTGTAAGTTCAACATTTAAGTCATTCCATATGTTTTGCAATTTAGAGGTATGACTTGCAATGTCATCTAATTCATTCCTCTTATAACTAAAAAATTGTAAACACAAATCAAAGGCTCGATCCTCAGCAGACCCATCAAAAAGCCGATTCAGTTCACTCCAAACGTCAGCAGAACTCATAAATCTCATTACAAGCTTCAGAATGTCCTCAGTCATATTTGTAGTCAGCACTAACAGTGCACAGCTATCAATTTTAAGAAATTCTTCAAGTTTCTTGTCAAATTCCGATTTCTCAATTGTCGTAGCACCTAGCTCAGGCAGCTGAGAAGCTTTTATTTTTCCTTCCACAACATCCAATGCTCCCTTTATGCTACGTGATAGAATAATTGCTTTGTATTTCCACGTAGTTCAGTTATTTTTACCTTGAAGTAATCCAATTTGTATTCTTAGGGAATCCATTGTTCACCACGTGATTATGTAGTTTTAGGTAGCCAAAAAATATAATACGACAGAAACGCAGAACCAATATTTATTCTTTTTTAAATATCTGGGTACCTTAACCTTTTGTAATTTTAGGAACTGACAACAAATTAACTACTAAATATTTTATATCTATATATAAAATAATAAGAGTAACAAAACCATGTGCTGAAGGCAATTTAATATATACAACTAGCAAACCCGGCGAACTCCGTTTCGCCATCAGATGGCTTCGTTTTATGTAAGATTTCGTTTGGTGATTAAAAGATGAAGAAAATTTTTTTTTTGTTTTATATTTAAAAAGGAAAAATTTTATTTCATTTCACAACAGTAATGAATTCATTTCGATTAGTGTTATTTATTTGAACTTCTCTAAGTAAATGAAAGTGAATCCAAAGTAAATACTGAATCAAAGCGTTATACGTGTCCGCAAATTATCCGTTTCATTGAAGTGCTCTTTGGTAAACCACATTTTTTGTTTTTTGGTCTGACGTTAACACAAACAAAGCGGATGGTTTCCCAACTCGTGAACACGCAACGTATAACTGCCCATGTGAAAAACAATGATTTTCTAAATTTATCCCGCAAACACTAAGCGATTGGCCTTGCGACTTGTTAATTGTCATTGCGAACGCAAGGCGAACTGGAAATTGCAATCGTTTGAAGTCAAACGGAAGATCAGTCGGAATCATTGGTATTCGAGGAATACATACATTTTCACCTGCTTACTTTCCGTTAATAATGGTTACCTCAATCAAATTCGGCATAAGTCTTTTTATCGAAAGTCGAGTACCGTTGCAAAGTCGCGGTGGATTCAAATTACGCAATATCATAATAACTGTACCAACTTTGAGTTGCAAGTTATGTGGTGGAAATCCTGGTAACTCCAGACAGTTCAAAAACTCCGTTGGATAATTTACTACATCATCGGGATTTGTTATGGAATCAACGGATTTGTATGTCACCAAATCGCCAGCAATTTTTGATTGAATGGTGAGATTCAGTGCGTGTACATCATTATTCTTTGCGGCAAGAATTGCTGAAGAATTGTTGAAGAAAATGGCTGGAATCGGGATCACTTCCATCGAACAATGGTTTCAGTGGCTGTGGTGGTGTAAGTAATGGATCCAGTTTGACTTTTCCACTTGCGCAGCACAATCCAGCCGTTTCTCTTTTGAATTTTAACGCATTGCAATATCGGCATATAGTCGTCGTTGGTTTAATATCTAAATTTTCATCATCACTGTAGTCCGCAGTGGGATCATATTGGAATGCCAAGCGATTGTATGATGCCAATGATCTTCGTGTGCTCACGCGTTGTCTCAATCGGGCATTTTCTCTTATTATATTTTGTCTTTCTTCGCTTAAGTTCTGTGAATACACTAGTTCCTGGCTTGCATGTCTTGTGCGGCGGCCGATGTTCGCACGTCGTCCTCTAGGCATTTTGGACTATGGACAGAGTGGTGAATGTAACCTGAAATGCACGATCCACATAATTTACACAGTTCAACTTACCACCCTAAAGACAAATGCCTGCTGTTGAAATTGAATAAAAATTTGCACAATACACGTGATTGATTTGATGGTTTCCAAGACGTCGCTGAAGTTAGCGAAAATTTTCAGCGAAAATATCGAAACTAGTGGTGTCCAACTGACATTCGCGCAAAAGTCTATATACTTGTTGGATTTAATATTTGCAAGTGTATTATGTCTTCTATTTAAATAAATACTTTACAATGTGTACGAAAAAAAATAAAAAAACATAAATAATAATAATATGGTAAAAATACCATATATTTGAATCGGTCAAAAAGTGTTTATAACACACATGGCAAATGTCAATTTTCTCCAAAACAAGGAAAATTTAACGGTTAAAATTTTGCAGGGAGCTTATTAACATTACAACTAATTAAATAAATACAATTTTATTGACGCCTAGTATATTAATCAAAAAACTACAGACATCAGAATTCCCCCAACTCAAATTCGTTCCTTGCATATGAACAGTGTTTGTAGTAACTTCGAAAATGTCAATTTTCTCCAAAACAAGGAAAATTAAACGGTTAAAATTTTGTAGGGAGCTTATTAACATTACAACTAATTAAATAAATACAATTTTATTGACGCCTAGTATATTAATAAAAAAAACTACAGACATCAGAATTCCCCCAACTCAAATTCGTTCCTTGCATATGAACAGTGTTTGTAGTAACTTCGAAAATGTCAATTTTCTCCAAAACAAGGAAAATTAAACGGTTAAAATTTTGTAGGGAGCTTATTAACATTACAACTAATTAAATAAATACAATTTTATTGACGCCTAGTATATTAATCAAAAAACTACAGACATCAGAATTCCCCCAACTCAAATTCGTTCCTTGCATATGAACAGTGTTTGTAGTAACTTCGAAAATGTCAATTTTGTCCAAAACAAGGAAAATTAAACGGTTAAAATTTTGTAGGGAGCTTATTAACATTACAACTAATTAAATAAATACAATTTTATTGACGCCTAGTATATTAATCAAAAAACTACAGACATCAGAATTCCCCCAACTCAAATTCGTTCCTTGCATATGAACAGTGTTTGTAGTAACTTCGAAAATGTCAATTTTCTCCAAAACAAGGAAAATTTAACGGTTAAAATTTTGCAGGGAGCTTATTAACATTACAACTAATTAAATAAATACAATTTTATTGACGCCTAGTATATTAATCAAAAAACTACAGACATCAGAATTCCCCCAACTCAAATTCGTTCCTTGCATATGAACAGTGTTTGTAGTAACTTCGAAAATGTCAATTTTCTCCAAAACAAGGAAAATTAAACGGTTAAAATTTTGCAGGCAGCTTATTAACATTACAACTAATTAAATAAATACAATTTTATTGACGCCTAGTATATTAATCAAAAAACTACAGACATCAGAATTCCCCCAACTCAAATTCGTTCCTTGCATATGAACAGTGTTTGTAGTAACTTCGAAAATGTCAATTTTCTCCAAAACAAGGAAAATTTAACGGTTAAAATTTTGCAGGGAGCTTATTAACATTACAACTAATTAAATAAATACAATTTTATTGACGCCTAGTATATTAATAAAAAAACTACAGACATCAGAATTCCCCCAACTCAAATTCGTTCCTTGCATATGAACAGTGTTTGTAGTAACTTCGAAAATGTCAATTTTCTCCAAAACAAGGAAAATTAAACGGTTAAAATTTTGTAGGGAGCTTATTAACATTACAACTAATTAAATAAATACAATTTTATTGACGCCTAGTATATTAATAAAAAAACTACAGACATCAGAATTCCCCCAACTCAAATTCGTTCCTTGCATATGAACAGTGTTTGTAGTAACTTCGAAAATGTCAATTTTCTCCAAAACAAGGAAAATTAAACGGTTAAAATTTTGTAGGGAGCTTATTAACATTACAACTAATTAAATAAATACAATTTTATTGACGCCTAGTATATTAATAAAAAAACTACAGACATCAGAATTCCCCCAACTCAAATTCGTTCCTTGCATATGAACAGTGTTTGTAATAACTTCGAAAATGTCAATTTTCTCCAAAACAAGGAAAATTAAACGGTTAAAATTTTGTAGGGAGCTTATTAACATTACAACTAATTAAATAAATACAATTTTATTGACGCCTAATATATTAATCAAAAAACTACAGACATCAGAATTCCCCCAACTCAAATTCGTTCCTTGCATATGAACAGTGTTTGTAGTAACTTCGAAAATGTCGAACGTAACTGTACTAAGTTACATTTGATAATATAAGGTATATTATTAAATAAATTTGCGATAAAATATATATAATAATTAATTAATATATATTAATTAAATAATATACTTGTATTTTTCTCGTTAGTTTATTTATTTAAAAATGTCTTACTATAAAGAAACTGTTGCTTTAAAATTGCTGTAATCATACAATGAAAGCAGCGTTAAATCAGTTTAAAATAAAAAACATAACATCCGATAAAGTAATTAAACATTTTTTTGGGGAAATATTTGCTTTGTTGATAAATGCTAAAGATTTAACCGAGTTAGACTTTTATTTTGAACATTGTATTATTTTATGTATTAGTAAGTATAATACGGCCACGTGTAAAATATCTTACGAAGCATTGAAAGCAGCAATTAATAATAGAATTGTTTCAACTAATTATATTAATTAAGAACAAGATGATAATAGTGAAGAAGATAAACGTGAATGTAGTGGCAGTGCTTGTGATGTAAAACTATACAAAATACCATTAAAAAATAGTTCCCCTTTTTATATATATTTTAAGGAGAAAGAAGAACAATGTATTTCTCAAAATAATTTAAATTCTGAACTAATTAATACAGAAAATAATAAGTTTTATAATACGAAATTTATAAATTTTTTATTAGAAGACAGAATGGCCTACGCCCCATTGTGGACGGGAATAATGTTAAGTGGGTTCGGCATACGTCGCGATAGTAATGCTCTAGTTGAAAGTTGGTTTAAGACCGTAAAGCATACTTTCTTTAATAATAAATTACATTTAAAATTAAACAGATTTACAAAAGACTTTGATTTCCGGTTACAACAACTCTTAAAGTGTGCCGAATTTCCAACGTATTCAAATAGGTTATCGTTAAAAAGGAAATGTCAAAATTTAGAAGCTTCGGAGGAGGTGTGGTGTCGTCGTCAAACGCCCCGCCGACGCAAGAATTATTTCTCTACAAGCAAGATGCTGTCTGCAACTAATTTGCCAATAGAAACTTCAAACTTAATTAATAATGAAGTTAATGAAATAGCTCCTTGGGATCAAGACAAGGAAATTGCTGTACATATAAATAATAAAATGGTTAATAAACAAGAAGTGTCAAGTGAATCATGGAACTCATTAGCAGGAGCTAATGAGTTAGATGATATAATAATCGATTCTTTTTTGTTCGCATGTTCCATTAAGTATAAGAGTAAATCAACTATTTTAACATTCCCAGTTCATTTTTATTTACATTATAAAATGCCGGGATTTTATAATTGGGCGTTAAAAAAAGATTGTAAAAAGTTTAATTTATGGATTATTCCCTTGAATCATATTAATGCAGATTGGACCCTTTTAGTAATTAATTTTAAAACAAAATCCATAATACATCTGGATTCTATTCCTGGGAGTGTCTACGTAGACACAAATAAAATTTTAACATTTTTAAGCGAAGTTTTTGATGTGTATCTGCACACGTCTATTTTTAAGTGGGATGTTTATTTACTTGATGATATTCCATCACAAAATGATGCGAAAGGAATATTTGATAGATCACTTGTCGGAAATAATTGTGGTGTACACTTGTGCACCTGGGCATTCATTATAAATTCCGGTAAATCAATTAAATTCTCAGAAAATGATATGCCTTCTATTAGGAATTGGATTCGTAAAATAATATGCGAACATAAAGATGAAGATGACTCACACTTAATAGCAGATAAGTTTGAAACGGACAGTAATTTTGTGTTTAAACCTTCTAAAGTGAACATTCGTAATTTAAAATTAAATAAAATTTATAAAGTTTCCGACAACCACTTTTCCAGTTTTAATTTTTGTGCAAATTTAAAAGCAAGTACTCTCTTATAAAGGGGTAATCAACACTCAAGTTTATCTCTTTCTATTGTAAAGAAATTAGTGATGTCAGGAAAATAGCAGCTGGAAGGAAGAAGATGACATGAAGAGAAGAAAGAATAGATGTTATTAGCTTAAGTATAACTAGAATCTAGAATAGTTTTAAGTTAAATTATTGACATGTAATTATTGATTTAATGTACTTCCTAACTATATCTACTTTGATAATGCTATCGATTGCACATTTATTTGAACTTAAATGTGACGTGCAATTTTTCACATAAATGGCAATCGAAAGATGATAGAGTATAATTGTATTCATATAGTGTTTATTAAGTAGCCTACTTAGATCTAAGAGCATTTCATTTAAGAGTCTTCGGATTACAAATTAATTTTTATTATTTATTTTATACAAAAACACTTTATCTTCTGACAATTTTTCATAATAATTATTACTGTAACTAAATAATTACTTTCTAATGACATAAGCAATTTCTCTTTATATTTTCTTCTCTTTTCAGAACTCTTATACCCATTTTAATATTAATCCCATTTCCTTACCATACTATCCCCTCCTGGCTACAATTTTCTCACCTTTTCGCTTGGTGTAGCTATTACATTTATTTACTCACGTCTTACTATATTTACATTTATTAACAGTTAGAAGCAATTCATTTCATTAAAATATAAATAGTATAATAAATTTTAAAGCAACAGTTTCTTTATAGTAAGACATTTTTAAATAAATAAACTAACGAGAAAAATATAAGTATATTATTTAATTAATATATATTAATTAATTATTATATATATTTTATCGCAAATTTATTTAATAATATACCTTATATTATCAAATGTAACTTAGTACAGTTACGTTCGACATTTTCGAAGTTACTACAAACACTGTTCATATGCAAGGAACGAATTTGAGTTGGGGGAATTCTGATGTCTGTAGTTTTTTGATTAATATATTAGGCGTCAATAAAATTGTATTTATTTAATTAGTTGTAATGTTAATAAGCTCCCTACAAAATTTTAACCGTTTAATTTTCCTTGTTTTGGAGAAAATTGACATTTTCGAAGTTACTACAAACACTGTTCATATGCAAGGAACGAATTTGAGTTGGGGGAATTCTGATGTCTGTAGTTTTTTTATTAATATACTAGGCGTCAATAAAATTGTATTTATTTAATTAGTTGTAATGTTAATAAGCTCCCTACAAAATTTTAACCGTTTAATTTTCCTTGTTTTGGAGAAAATTGACATTTTCGAAGTTACTACAAACACTGTTCATATGCAAGGAACGAATTTGAGTTGGGGGAATTCTGATGTCTGTAGTTTTTTGATTAATATACTAGGCGTCAATAAAATTGTATTTATTTAATTAGTTGTAATGTTAATAAGCTCCCTGCAAAATTTTAACCGTTAAATTTTCCTTGTTTTGGAGAAAATTGACATTTTCGAAGTTACTACAAACACTGTTCATATGCAAGGAACGAATTTGAGTTGGGGGAATTCTGATGTCTGTAGTTTTTTGATTAATATATTAGGCGTCAATAAAATTGTATTTATTTAATTAGTTGTAATGTTAATAAGCTCCCTACAAAATTTTAACCGTTTAATTTTCCTTGTTTTGGAGAAAATTGACATTTTCGAAGTTACTACAAACACTGTTCATATGCAAGGAACGAATTTGAGTTGGGGGAATTCTGATGTCTGTAGTTTTTTTATTAATATACTAGGCGTCAATAAAATTGTATTTATTTAATTAGTTGTAATGTTAATAAGCTCCCTACAAAATTTTAACCGTTTAATTTTCCTTGTTTTGGAGAAAATTGACATTTTCGAAGTTACTACAAACACTGTTCATATGCAAGGAACGAATTTGAGTTGGGGGAATTCTGATGTCTGTAGTTTTTTGATTAATATACTAGGCGTCAATAAAATTGTATTTATTTAATTAGTTGTAATGTTAATAAGCTGCCTGCAAAATTTTAACCGTTTAATTTTCCTTGTTTTGGAGAAAATTGACATTTTCGAAGTTACTACAAACACTGTTCATATGCAAGGAACGAATTTGAGTTGGGGGAATTCTGATGTCTGTAGTTTTTTTATTAATATACTAGGCGTCAATAAAATTGTATTTATTTAATTAGTTGTAATGTTAATAAGCTCCCTACAAAATTTTAACCGTTTAATTTTCCTTGTTTTGGAGAAAATTGACATTTTCGAAGTTACTACAAACACTGTTCATATGCAAGGAACGAATTTGAGTTGGGGGAATTCTGATGTCTGTAGTTTTTTGATTAATATACTAGGCGTCAATAAAATTGTATTTATTTAATTAGTTGTAATGTTAATAAGCTCCCTGCAAAATTTTAACCGTTAAATTTTCCTTGTTTTGGAGAAAATTGACATTTTCGAAGTTACTACAAACACTGTTCATATGCAAGGAACGAATTTGAGTTGGGGGAATTCTGATGTCTGTAGTTTTTTGATTAATATACTAGGCGTCAATAAAATTGTATTTATTTAATTAGTTGTAATGTTAATAAGCTGCCTGCAAAATTTTAACCGTTTAATTTTCCTTGTTTTGGAGAAAATTGACATTTTCGAAGTTACTACAAACACTGTTCATATGCAAGGAACGAATTTGAGTTGGGGGAATTCTGATGTCTGTAGTTTTTTTATTAATATACTAGGCGTCAATAAAATTGTATTTATTTAATTAGTTGTAATGTTAATAAGCTCCCTACAAAATTTTAACCGTTTAATTTTCCTTGTTTTGGAGAAAATTGACATTTTCAAAGTTACTACAAACACTGTTCATATGCAAGGAACGAATTTGAGTTGGGGGAATTCTGATGTCTGTAGTTTTTTGATTAATATACTAGGCGTCAATAAAATTGTATTTATTTAATTAGTTGTAATGTTAATAAGCTCCCTACAAAATTTTAACCGTTTAATTTTCCTTGTTTTGGAGAAAATTGACATTTTCGAAGTTACTACAAACACTGTTCATATGCAAGGAACGAATTTGAGTTGGGGGAATTCTGATGTCTGTAGTTTTTTTATTAATATACTAGGCGTCAATAAAATTGTATTTATTTAATTAGTTGTAATGTTAATAAGCTCCCTACAAAATTTTAACCGTTTAATTTTCCTTGTTTTGGAGAAAATTGACATTTTCGAAGTTACTACAAACACTGTTCATATGCAAGGAACGAATTTGAGTTGGGGGAATTCTGATGTCTGTAGTTTTTTTATTAATATACTAGGCGTCAATAAAATTGTATTTATTTAATTAGTTGTAATGTTAATAAGCTCCCTACAAAATTTTAACCGTTTAATTTTCCTTGTTTTGGAGAAAATTGACATTTTCGAAGTTACTACAAACACTGTTCATATGCAAGGAACGAATTTGAGTTGGGGGAATTCTGATGTCTGTAGTTTTTTGATTAATATACTAGGCGTCAATAAAATTGTATTTATTTAATTAGTTGTAATGTTAATAAGCTCCCTGCAAAATTTTAACCGTTAAATTTTCCTTGTTTTGGAGAAAATTGACATTTGCCATGTGTGTTATAAACACTTTTTGACCGATTCAAATATATGGTATTTTTACCATATTATTATTATTTATGTTTTTTTATTTTTTTTCGTACACATTGTAAAGTATTTATTTAAATAGAAGACATAATACACTTGCAAATATTAAATCCAACAAGTATATAGACTTTTGCGCGAATGTCAGTTGGACACCACTAGTTTCGATATTTTCGCTGAAAATTTTCGCTAACTTCAGCGACGTGTTTCCAAGTGAAATGTTAGGAAACGAATAACTTATTTTTTTAACTTTTTTTTCACAATTTCAAAGTGAACACAATACCGGTTTGTCACATGAAATTAACTGAGCAGAGAACAATGAGTAGCTGTCAAACAATGTATCACGCACGGGCGCCATCTACTTAAAATATTGGTTTGTATCTGTGCTATGTATCAGAGATGGCGCTGTATGTGAAAAAAGATTTCCCCGCTTTTCTGTTGAAATTTTTCCTGAATTTTCTTTGCTATAAACCTCACGGAGCCCGAGACCTTTCCAACGAATGCAAAACCGTGGAAATCGGTTCGTGCGTTCTGGAGTTATAACGTCAGGAAGGAAAACCCGACTTATTTTTATATAGTAGAGATAAAGATAATTACACAAAAAACAAAAGCTTATTAATAACAAAGCCTACTGAATATGAGAAAATTCAATATGGACCAACTGAATCTGGGCTTGAAATAATGGTAGCTGTGACTGAACTTAACCCAGCTGCAACTGCAGATAAAAGTGCGGCCTCCACAGATAAGAAAACGAACACCTAACTTACCCAACTGTCAGATGAATATTTTCTTGTTTTTTATTTGTAATCATTATGAGAAAAAAACGTGATACAATTTTATGATATTCTTAAAATTATTTTAATAAACATTGTATTTTTTTGTTGTGTTTTATTTATATAAAAAAAAAAATATAAATTTTGCTTTAAGTATATTCTTTTACTTTATTAAATATCTAAATGTTGACGAAGATATAGCAGTTAAAAGTTTGAATTGTAGTTTTAGCGCTAGAAATGTCGGCCATATTTGTATGACGTGAAATGCATTTTAACGTCAGTGCTGCGGTAATGTTTTGTAGCTGTTGGTAGTCGAAATAATCAAGTCAAGTCAAAGAATAATAAGTTTTTATTTTATTTAACCCTGTTACGGCAAACATAATATTGAAATTTTATTATTCCTTGAAATAGCTGTAAATAATATTTGATATTTTGATATATAAATACATATAGCAGAGATTTATGAGCTGTAAGGTTGGTAACCTTACACAAGGATTGTGATGTCACATGCACTTGGAATGTGTACAACGTTGAATCCCTTTAATAATTAAAGAGACAAAATGACTTTTTCAATTGTTAATATCTCCTAACATATAAGGAGTTCTAGTAACCCACTTTATCAATAGAGAGCACACTTTATAGAAATTAAGACATAGGACACTAGCCCATTGACAAATAGTAAAAAACGGAATGTTGTTAAAAAATTCGTAACTTTATAACAAACAAATATTAAGAAAAACGGTTGTGGACTTTTCTACCTTAGACTATAACCTTTCGAAAGAAAGTAGTGTCTTTGGCGTGGGCTCCTAAAAATGTAATTATTTGTGCACCTGAAAGTGGGGAATATTTTACGGATTCAGGCATGTCATAATAAACGGAACAGTGATTATTTGCACGAAATAAGTTTTTATTGTTGAAAATACAAAAGTTATGAAATAATAATTAATATTAGTTAATAATAATTAGTGTCAAAAAGAGAATTTATTTTATAATCAAAGAGAACATCGTTTTCGCTTTTCTAGTTTACCCGTTGAATGGTCACCCATCTTCAAAAACTTATTGTAGTAAAAAGAAGAACTAATTAAAAAAATCTATATATATAATCTAAGAAATAATACATTAAATTCCATAAAACATTTATTTTAACCTTGAAAAAACTGTAAAACAACGAGGAAAGCAAAAAAAAGTGCATTTACTAACATACTAGCATACTAGGAAGATACTAACGTATTTGTACACTGACCCTTTTAGGTCTGGACAAAGGGAAGTTTCACTGGCTCGCCTTTGCCGGTAAACTGCTATACCCGGACGTCACTGGAACCTCAAGTCCCTACCACTACCTAGATTTTTAGGGGGCACAGGTGAAGCGCCCTCTGTACTCATGACAGAGAAATAGGAGTTTGAAATTTCAACTATTCCTTAAAAGACCCAGTGAACACACGCAGGGTTAACTGTGAAGTGAGATAATAACAATTAAAGTGGTTCTACGGATTACAAAATAAAACTGATATATTTTAGAGAATAAAATAGGGAATTATTAATTTTGGGCTGAGTAACAGTAAAGCATATTATTGTTGAATGCTGCGTGTGACGACATGGCACCCTTCAGAGAAACTGGTGCGTCGTTGACAACAAACGGGACAGTCCACTGATCACTTGATTCGGCGATGATCTCAATTCTGTTAACACGTGCTCAATTTTTAATCATTTATTTCTTAATTTGTGATTACTATGCTAACAAACATCCCGTTCTTATCACTCTGACGTCATCCGCGTGACCTCTCACCTTGTTTACGCGAATTTTTGGCAGTTTGAACCAGTTTATCATCCGTCAATTCGACTATAAGATGCCTGGACCAACTGGCCTAACGACAATGCAAGTGAACGCGATAAAGTGAAACACAAAATAATCTAATACAGAAAAACCAAAATGTTGAAAATTTTTATAATGTTAGTGTGGTGCCAATTAGGGCTGCAGTCAGGTAAGTTCTAATTTTTGTTTTTATTTTTACAATCGATATTCTTAAACACAAGTAAATCTATGAATTATATTTCTTCAGCGCAATTTAAAGTTTAATAAATAGCCAAAAAGAAGAAGAAGAATAACCCGTAGTACACAATTAAGAAATAAAAGTTATTTAATTAATTCCCGCAAACACAAAATGTCTATATTAGCTTAAATTTAGGTAACATTTTACTTAAACAAAACTTGGTAATATTCGTCATTTCATGATTTTAATAATCCACCAATAAATGTTTCATCATTCGTGTATCAATAATCAAGTTAATTGAACATTATACATGCGTTTATTTAGTTTAATTTAAAATTACACTTTTTAGTTGTTAGTTTAAATGGAGTTACTTTCATGCTGGTTAATTATTATAATTAATATATGCCATAATAGGGTGTTATTACTGGTTTTGAGAGTTATGGTGTGTGTTCCTTCCAGGGTTGTTTGCCGGGTTTCCTTTTCACATTGGAGTTGTCCTGTTGTTTTATAAGGGTATCTTTTATAGGTTGTATTTTGGGTTCTGTCAGAGTAATGCATACTGGTTCACAATTTTTCACTTCGTTTCTCAGTTTCGCAGGGTTGTATTCCAATAATAATAGGGGTTCTCGGCTAGTTTTCTTCAAAAACTTCACCACATGGTTGTTCATGTAGAATATATTGATTTTCATTGTATAGAATTAGTGGTTCGTAAAGGTAAAATCATTTGAAAGTTTATCCGACTGGGTACAGGCAGGGCGTATAAATGATAATAGGTAAAAGTTTTAGGGTTTATCAGAGAGATGTTTTATATAAAACTGATTTTAGTATGCAGATACAGAAATATTTTTTTCATAGTTATAAAGGGTTTGTGGGTTTTTCGTTATTACGTCCTCTATTTGTTTTACTTCGTGTTGAAGTTGGTCCATTTGGATTATTGATGCATTTTCTAAATTGTTATTAAGATGTAGAAGAATATTTGCAAAGTCTATTAATTGTGTATACACGTTGTGTACCGTTGTTACCTGGTGGAAAGTGTTTTCATTAGTTAATTCATCTAAATTTTGTGTAATTAAGTTTATTTTCTTTTCTGAAATTACAGCAAATATTGTTTTGATTGTCTTGTAACGATTTAATGGCTTCTTCAAATCTTTGACCGTCTTCTGCATCTAGATTTCCTGTTATTGCTTTAAATATACTTCCAACAAAGTTGGTGACTTCTTAGACTTAGTCGGGATGTTTTGTGGTAGAATTATGTGGTCCATTTTGCGAAGTATTTCGTCAACTGTAGTATCCAGGAGTTATCCTAGTTCATCATTTTGATAAAGATCTCTATCTCGATATAGAACTGATTTGCGTAATATATCCCGTTCATTAATAAATAGAGTTTACTTCAATTGTTATATCTCATAGGGTATATGCCAGAGGCCCTATTCCTGAATACGATCGAAACTAACATTCTCCATTCGATTGAATATATTGTGTAGAACGTTTTGTAGACCAGCAAAATGCGGGAAATTTAAATTAATTTAAATATTTTTTGTAAGTTGGATATCATTATCTGGTTAAACTATTATTTCTTACTATTATCTTAGTAGAGTACAAATTTAATATTGAATACAGAGTTTGCATAATAATTTATATATTCTCCTATTTATTAATTTTATAGAACTTTTAATCATTTCACAATTGGATTTTAAAAAGTATATGCATTAATAGAATATTAAAATACATTATATTTGTTAAATTACGATAGATTAAAAACACAGCACTTATTTTAGTAAGTATATTTAGGAATAAACACAATATACTGTTTCTAATTTTATTATTAAATAAACAGTTTTTTCTATTATAAATAAGATCTATTAATTAGGTGTTTTGGCTACGTCTAGTTTCTGATTCTAATGGTTGTATTTTCTTAACTGTTTTTCATTTTCGATATAATTTAACTCCGTTTCTTCAAGCGTAGCTAAATTATTTAAAGCCATACTTCTTAGAGATGTCAGTTTTATTAAATTAATATAAAGCGCAATAAAAAGTAATAGAAAAATTTTAGGTTAACTTCGACAAATATTTATTTTTTTGACATTTCTAGAAATCTTCTAAATACTCTTGCCTGAAACAGTGATAATTAATAAAAATCACTAAAATTTACTGTTCGGTCGAACATTCGCAAGCTAAATAGTCGACGTGCAAATGTTCACTTTTTTGCTCGATTTCTCTGCTCGTAAATTTTCGTAAAATTTTCAGGAAAAACACTTTTGAGAAAATCGAGTGATTTTTACGGAAACAAGAAGAGTTTACGATTCGATTGAACTCAGGAATAGCGCCCCAGGATTCTGTTTAGAGGATTAGGTTGGACGGTACATTTGTCGATGTTTAATCCTTGTGTTACTCTAAGGATAACACAGCAGCATCTGTAACAGATGTTTTTGCAGATGTTATTTCATTTATGTGAACGATTGTAGTTTTCTTAGTTTTTACATTTTCAAATGAATATTTATTATGTTTAAAAATTTTTGCTGTTTTTTAATAAATACTAATTCATTAATTTTATATTGTATTGGTTTCCATGTTTCATTTCATTTTTCAATAATCTTTTCCTTATTTTTACACAAAGTGTTAAGGATTTGCTCGTTGTTGTGCATCATTTCTTGCATAGTGAGGGAATAATTTGCTTGTAATATTCCTGTGTTCCAGGTGTCCTGTTAGAACTTCATATGGTGTTAGTTTAGTACTAATATGAGGGGTTGAATTAAATTTATCGACAGGTTATGCGGTGCGTTCAAAAAGAACATTCATTATTTCTTTTTACCAAATTCGTTCTCAGTTGAATACTTGTTTTTTAATTTTAGTTCTTACTAACTTATTTACATGTAATTGGTTTTACTTTCTTAATTTTTGTACTTTTTATTTTTATTATACGGGTATCTGATACTTCGTTACTTGCTGAATCTGATCATTACTTTGATACTTCTATCACTTAATAAGGGTCCTTTATTTTTATTCCGGTATTGCCTTGTTTTTCTTTAGTATTCATAGTATATGTCTTTTTTGTTCTGCTTTAGATTTTTAAGAGTAGCTTTAATAATGACAATAAGTTGCACTGTCTGCATTTGTTACTTTAACTTTATGCACATAACATTATTGTGTTTTTCAATGTTGAATGGGCTTGTGTCCTCATTTCTTAGTGATTGATTTTTAAATTGATGTTAATAAATGCGTATTGGCGTGTCTATTTTATTAAATATCTAAATGTTGACGGGATATAGCAATTACAAGTTTGAATTGTAGTTTTAGTGCTAGAAATGGTCGGCCATATTTGTATGGCGTCAACGTCAGTTATTTGTTGAGTAGGTCAGTGCTGTGGTAATGTTTTGTAGCTGTTGGTAGTCGAAATAATCAAGTCAAGTCAAAGAATAATAAGTATTTATTTTATTTAACCCTGCTAAGGTAGACATAATATTGAAATTTTATTATTCTTAGAAATAGCTGTAAATAATATTTGATATTTTGATATATAAATACATATAGCAGAGATTTATGAGCTGTAAGGTTGGCAGCGGTTGTGATGTCACATGCACTTGGAATTTGTACAACGTTGAATCTATTTAATAATTAAAGAGACAAAATGACTTTTTTAATTGTTAATATCTCCTAGTAGCCCACTTTATCAATATGTGGTACACTTTTATAGAAATTAAGACATAGGACACAAGCCCATTAAAAAATGCTGACTTAGTGTGTAATGTAGCGTTATCTTTTGTACTGGAGTATGGGCTTTCATTACATCTTATAATAACACATTTCATGACTTGCCAAGGTCAAGGTCAAGGTCATGTTTATGATAAGATCTCACAGTTGTTTTCGTGTTATTTAGCGGCCTTAATCTTGGTATTTGCACTGCTTACATGTGTCACGTATTTCTTAGATTACACGAGTATGTCTTTCGTAAATTAAATTTTCGTTGTGCGTTGCGTTTGTTTCTTGATGGCTGATACTTATGCTACATCATTTTTTATTTTATGCTCATTTTTATATTTGCCGATGGTGTTTATCTTTTAAATTATTGTACATTTAATTAGTGTTATCATTACAATGGGTTTAATGATTTTTGTTTTTAAATGTAGTTTTGCTAACGGAGATATTAATAGGTCGTTTTTCTTTATTTCAATTTAACTAATTAGTTCTTTTTCAATAATTTTAATAATTTTAACTGCGTTGGTGTTTGTATCGAAATAGTTATTATTTGATGTCGCTTAATTTGTATGTTTTTATGGTTTTGCTGTATTAAGGTGGTTGTTTCTGAGTCTCAATTCGTTTCATCATTTTTTCTTTTTGTTTACAACAGACAGTGTTTTGTAAATGTATTGGGTATTGTAATATTTGTAGTAATTTATTTAAATGTTTGTTCTGTATAATTATTTTAATAGTTCGTACAATTTTCTTCATTAAGGTGGTTGTCCATTTTAGGGATTTATTTCCTTTCGGGGAGTATTTTTGAAAGATTTCATTTCTTGTCTGGGTTATGTTAACAGGAAGTTCTTCAAAGTTAAGTTCAGTTATGTTTTGTTATTTTTATTCGTTATGATATTTCGTCATATGTTCATCTATCCAGTTATTATTTTTATTTCGTTTGGTTCCATGTAGTTGCTTTAGTTGTGCCGAATTTGTAATCTTCTGCCCTTGAATTAAGCCTCTTTTTCTGGATATTCTTGTTTTTCGGTATGCAGTTTATTTTAAAATTTTGATTTTTCTTATTTTCTGCTTTTTCTTGCATTGCATAGTATTGCATATTTTGTTTTTCTGGTTCTTCTTGGTTGATGTTTTGTTGTTTCATTATTTCAAGTTCTTGCATATTTTGTTCTTCTGGTATTTCGATTTTTTGTTGATTTTCTATTTTAAAATCTTGAAAGTTTGGATTTTTTGATTGTTCCTTAACATTTTGTTGATTTGGTATTTCAGAATATTGTGTATTTTGATTTTCTGTTTCTTGTTTCACATTTTGCTGATTTTCTACTTTGAAATCTTGCATGTTCTGATCTTTTGTGTCTTGTTTGACTTTTACCTCAACAATTGAATTTTAATTGATTTTTATTTTATTAAACTTTTAAACATTTTTTTCGATTTCTTCTGTATCCAGAACTTCTTCTAAAGTGTTTTGATTTTGTGGTTCGATTTCTTGTTTTATATCTGTTTCAACAATTACTTCTACCTTGATTTGTTTTTTATTAAACGTAGTTCTTTTATCAACTTTATTTTTGTCTATTTCAATATCCTGAATTTCTGTTGAACTATTTAAAAATGTTAGCTCTTCTTTAAGTGTTTTGGGCATCATGGTACGAATGGGGTTCTTTAATCCTGTTAGAAAAGCGTGCAAAATAAAGCCTCGTATTGTACACTTTTCCAGGGGAGTAGTTGTTCATCGTGCGTTTTGCAGGGGTTGTAAAATAAAACTCTTGGTTTCATTGTTTTTCTGCTTTAATTGGAAAGCGTCTATATTTGAGCTGAACTCGTCCATTGGTGGTTTTAGTAGATCAGGGTAATCATCCTGTGCATAGTTATCTATTTCATACTTTGTCATGCAATTGTTTTCGGGTTCTTCATATTCATAATCAGTTTCCGTCTTACAGTTAGTTTCCATAGGCTGTAGCCATGTGTTAATTTGTTGATTTAGAGGAGTTCTCATAGTTGGATTTTGATTAAAATTTCTATTTCGTGTTAAATTATTTTGCATTGATGTGGGTTTTAAAATAACTCTTCATTAATAGTTTTTACTTTATCCCATCTATAAATATTGTTTATTAAAGTTGCTGCGTCTCAAACAATCTTGGCTTTTATAGGTGAGAGCAATAGAGCGTTATTAATAATAGCTTCTGCTGTATCTTCATCTTCGCCGGAAAATATGGCAAACTTGTCTATGATTATTTCACAATCATCTATAAAATTCGTCAGAGCATTTTTTCCGTCACATTCCTTCGTTTGACTTAGACAAATATCTAATGGCTCCATTTTGATTAATTACTGTAGCTTTTGGTTAATAAAGATTATTTCGTACACTTCGTTGGTGAATTGGACTGGGATGTTGACATTTTGGAAATTATTTTAGATGGAAAGATTTATAAAGATGGATTTTAAATTTTCGTGATAGGTGGTGTCAGAGTAAACAAATTCAAATGACTTACAGTTGGAAAAATCTCTGCTTGGCTGCATGGAAGATTTCTTTTTCTTTTTTGAATTACTGTTCAATTTTTTCACGTAAGTTCCAAATTAAAAGTTGAAAAACTCAAAAATTCTTTTTCTTTTATTTTCGAAAAAAAGATTTTTGGAATCCACAAGACTGCGCCAGTTAGTTTCTGCGTCGGTCGAGTTAACAAAAAAAATATGAATTGATTAAAAGAGCGTTTATTTAGTTTAATTCAAAATTACACTTTTTAGTTCTTAGTTTAAATGGAGTTACTTTCATGCTTGTTAATTATTATTATTAATTATTAATTCTAAGTCCGTAATACTAGTTTGCTTGTTCTTTGTAATTCTTCGTTGTTGTTTGCTTTTAACAGAATTCGATATTCAGTAATAGCCTAACTATCAGGAACTATATTCGCTAGCACTGAGTGAGTTAAGAACATGGCTTAATCGGTGTACAATGGTTTTATTCATTACAGGAGGGGTGCGGGGTATTATATTGTAATTCTAAGTATATCTCTAATCTATGTGCTTACTAAGCTATATCATGATAAAGGTTCTTAACATGTGGATTGTAACATACATAACCTTAAAAACATTTAACAGAATGTAAATGCAGAATGTAGATTTCAAAATGATGTAACATTAAAATTGTTTCTTTATTCAAAAGGGACTGATTCTAACTAAAGTTCAATTTAGAAGGGTCAAAGCTAAATGTGCTTAAACGTTAACTTTCTAATTGTTTGGAAAGCTAATCTTTTAATTGTTTAACTTCATAATTGTTTTCTGTTTAAAATTTATTAAATGTCACAATAACATTGATGATTACGTTTATTAGATATCAATTTTATTTATTTTAGTTTATTAGTTTTAAATTGTTAAATATTCTGTTCTTACACAAAGAAATCTTATAGCCCTGTCCCTGGTCGTTGTATTCTACTTCTGTGTGTACAAGTTGCATTTTCTTTTTCAGTTTCTTGCAACGACCAACATGACTCCGGCTCTCTTCCTCAGTCTTATTCGTAAGTATCATGAAGTGAGATAAAACTCTCACTCTATTTATTATTTCATTAACAACTTGTTCCAGTAGTATTTTGTGCTTCCAAATTGATTATTTACACCAGACTTTAATTGGTTAATTGACAAGCATCGAGAATCGAAATAAATTAAACTTCTTCCCAGTAAACATTTTGGAGTAAATTCTACTTAATTTCTATTACATATCATGAGTTTTTTGTCTGGAACGTGTTCGTTTTCTATTCAGTCGTTCATAGGAAAAGCCCTTTTTATGACCTACAGACATTGCAACGACGGTTCACTGCTGAATTAAAAGCGGAGTCGGTTTATGATTTATGACCGGAGTTATAAATTATAATTTATGCCCTGCTGTGATTGGTCAGGGATATTACAATAAAATTAAGCGGGAAGTTTAAACAAAGTATTTATTTTGAAAAATAAAATCAATTTTTATTAGAAAACAAATTTATAATGAAAAAAAACAATAACTTTATGTAAGAATTTTATTAATATTTTGTTAAATTTAATTTATTTACAGCATTATTTTTGATCAATTGTTAATATAACATTAGTCTACATTGTTAAACATTAAATAATCATACACTAACTATTCTATATACTTGAATATACACTGGGCTTGAACTTTAGCTTTAGTTTTATCTAGGAGACAGTTTCTGAAAATGAAATTACATGTACTTTACATATTTATATAGTAATAACTCTTATAAATAATATCTTGTAAGGATACCATTTTATTTACCAGTAATCAAATCAAATCAGTAGATCAAATCTTGATTTGTAATTAAGTTCTTCTTATTTCTCCTTACAACAATTTTTGGGTACCGTCTAATTTTGTGTCTGAAATATAAGAGAAAAATTAAAACAAATTTCTGAATGAAAAATGTTGAAATATATGTAGATGAAGAAACGTATATAAGATGCTTCATAAAATGGCGACTTAATATATATGTATAACTTACTAACCATTTAATTTAAGAAACTTATAATTTCTTTGAACACTATTTTATATTATTGTTTTTTTAATGCAGTATTAAAACTGATTAAGAACATATATTATTTCACAAAACTATTAAAATATTACACAAAGAGACTTAGTAACTGACAGGACGCTAGAACCAGAGATAATAGCTAGGACCAGCATTTGTTATCGCTAGTTGGCGCTAGTTGTTCCACTCCAGGGGTATAAAACCTAATGGAATTCTACTTTTTAGAGTTTGCGAAATATAAATATTTAAATTAAGAAATAAATTGATGTAATCTTTAGTACGGATCGTGATTTTTTTAATGAATATTTTTCATCTTTAACAATTCTAGTTATATTAGTTTTTTACATTGTTCTGGTGATTCAAAAATCTACGATCGGCAGGTCTGCGTTTTGTTTAAAACCTCTGTCTTAACAACGCTGGATAGATCTTCGGTGAAATACATTATATTCGGGGATTGAGGGAGATAGCGTCTGTCTATTACCATTAAAGAAATATTTGTTGAAAAAGGATAGCATATACTTTAAACATACTGTCCTGAACGAAATACTTTACAAGTATACAAGTGTAACGGTGATAAATATATTTTACTTGTCTAACCGCATCTCGTTTCTCTCTCACTTAGGAATAAATGAGATGAAAGTGAACTTAACAAAAATATATCGATGTGTAAAAGAAACAGAAATACTTAATGAATGAAGTTCCCAGTTTATCTAATGTTAAATATTCCTGCGATGCAACGATGTTGGAAAAACAAAGAATATTGTTATGAAAAAATTCTAACACTAACACAAAATCTGTGACAGGTAGAGAATGAATTTTAACTAAAAGCGACTTTTGTGTACCACTTTTGAACTATTAACGAACTTGCTAATACTACATACATTAGATTTTATTTCACAATATCTTGATAGGTAGGGAATAAATTTTCTTCACCAAATTGTTTACTGGGTTGCTGCACTGCAAATAACTTTAATCCAGAAAAATTCATTAAATTTGCAGAAGCTGAACTTTGCCAGAATTCACAGGGAACGGACGTTACACAGTTCTGGGGGCCCCCGCTGACACACATCCTGGAGCACTTGTACCCAATTCAACAGTAATTCAGTACAACTGTGACGACGACTACGTACTATATTCACATTCCACGGCTGTTTGCATTGATGGCAGATGGGACACGCAATTTACAAAATGCCAGAGTAAGATAAAGCCCTAAAAGGTAAATTACAAATTTGTTGTGACTAAATCTAATTTATTTCTGTATTTTCCAGAAAAGGCAACATGTCCCTTGCCGACGAATCCAGCGCATGGAAGCTATGAGCTATCAGATTTGGGTGGCCCTTTCGTACACGGCACAGAAGTTCCAAATTGGTCCACAGCCATTTATTCCTGCGACTCAACTTTTGAGATCGTAGGAAATAGAACAGCTCTCTGTTATAACGGATTATGGACCACAAAGCCTCCTCAGTGTCAAAGTAAGTAACTCCCGAGGACCACCACCTGCAGAGATTCTGTTATGGCCTCGTGTTAAACTTTCCAACATGTAAATTCTTTACACTTTTCATAAGAAAGAATATTATTAACAGAAACTACCGCCTGCGTTGTTCCGGGTGCTCCTACAAAAGGCAGCTACTCGATCCTTAGCTCTCAGGATGCCCCAGTTGCAGGATCAACGGTTAAGGAAAATCAAGTTTTGAAGTACGACTGCCCTACACCAAATATCTTCCAAGGCTCACCTGTCATCTACTGTGAAAACGAAAATTGGCTGCCAGAGGTTCCCAGCTGCAGCAGTGAGTTTGACAGGGTGTCCACTTAAAATGTTTGCACTGTAGCTCAATTGAAGTTTTACGAACATTTCCCTTTTTTTTTCAGCTACAAATCCCTGCACTTTGCCTGCAATTCCAATGAACGCTGGAATCAACGCTGTTCAGGATGTGGATGATTCACTTCCGGGAATTCAAGTTCCCAGTTTATCTAATGTTAAATATTCCTGCTCCTGGATTAAGTAATTTCACCTGACTTTAAAAACTTTGAATGCTTTTGACAGGAAGTACGAACTGCATCCTGCCGGATCTTCCTGTAAGGGGCACCTACTCGATTGTTGGATCAGTGGAATCTCCTGTACCTGGTGCTGCGATTGCAGAAAAAAAAACCTTGCGCTACAACTGTGGAACAAAGTACAGAGGCCCCACAGACCAGGTCATCGTCTGCTCTAGTGGAAAATGGCTGCCTGGTGTCGTGGAATGCCTTGGTGAGTTGAAAAGGTTTTTACTCAAACTTACTGATCGCAGTTTGTCTGTTTGGTTGGTTAGTCAGGACATCTGCATTATCTGCATCAACGTTAATTTATTACATAAAGAATTTCCATGAATTTCACGCCACTGCTGCCGGATGTTAATTAAGTTAATCAATAACCAAGTTGACTTCATTACAGATCCGCCTTCAGACTGTGGAGATGTTTTGGGCGACACTTCCGGTGTTTATGTCATCCAGCCAACCAGTAACACTAAACCATTTGACGTTTATTGTGATCTGACATTAGCCGGACAAAAATGGACAGTAAGTATAATATAGATAAAATCTCAAGAAAACCTTCTCAAGGATTAAATGAATCTACAGGTGAAAACTATTTGTTAAATTATTTCAGGTGATACAACAGAGATTTAACGGAGACGTAGACTTCTACAGGAGTTACACTGAATACAGTGCCGGATTCGGTCCAAAAACGGGTAATCACTGGCTTGGACTGGAGCACATCCATAAGGTAAATCAGTTTGCATTTCAACGTTATCAATTAGCTTAGAAGTTAGCAGTATGTTGCTGACAACACTCAGAAGAAATGGAATTCATAATGACTTGTATTCGTTGCAGATCACAAAAGGAGGACACCATGAGCTGTACGTTGAGCTGGAGACGCATAACGGGACCAAGGCGTACGCCCGTTACGAGACCTTTATCGTTGGCTCTTCCAGTACAGGATTCCAGCTGACAATTAGCGGTTACAGAGTAACTGCCGGTAAGCTAATGTCACTTTTGTCCTACAGCATAAAAAACGTGACTGGTCTCCTACTATGTTTTCACAAATATTGGACAGCCTGGAATACTTACTTTGGTTTGTGTTTTTGTGTTTTTGTGCACAGAACAACGTCCCAAGTACCAGAGTTGAATCAGGTCGGGCTATCTTAGAGGGCGCTTATATGGAAAACAAATAACAGCGGTTAGGAAATGAAAGTTAAATGCAAAGGCCATTGTTTCTTCTTTCACATTTCTATTGATTTGCTAAATAATTGACCGATTTGTTATTTGATAATAAATTGTTTTTAAAATATTATTTTTGACATCATATAGTTTTATGCTCTTGAAAATATGATCTTCTATGGATGTAATTGTTATATGGAGTAACGCAAAAAAACATTAAACCTAACTGCTGAAATGCTATATAACTAATTTCGGGATTGACTCTTACAAATCCCGAAATCCAGAAATCCCGGGATCGTGAATATGTTTCGGGATTGTATTCCCTAATTGTAGCCGACTCCAGCCGTACGGGCCATAAAGAGCGCAAATTACGAGATTCCAACGGACTGAGATATCTGGTGATAAGTTTAAAGGGCCACGTTGTGAGACATGCCTTAATAAGTCGCAATATTCTAGGAGAAATTAACAAATAAAATAGTCCTTTTTCTCCCTTTAATCGTTTAAGGGATCAACAATTATAAAAAACCACAAATCCAATGACGTAACGTCAGTTTCATGCCCTCTTCCCTTCTATTCTACAGACTTCTACAAAAATATTAAAAATATTAAAGAAACTAACAGAAAATAATTCACAACCAATAGTTTTAAAATTATGTCCCCCTCCCATCACTAGACAAACCGGGCAACACCGGGTATTAGGAGTTGATAACAAATAAACTTAACACATAACACACTTTGTGACGTGAACGTGTTATTAAATGTTAAATTATTGATTAAGTAATGTGGTTAACACGTTGAGGACGGAGCACGGAGTACGGAGTACGGAACACGTTGTGTTTTACTTTTGTAGAAAATTTAAATTATTTGACGTTGAAAACAACAGGAAGTTTTATGTTTTGTTTTCCCGTTGTCCATTGGTTGTAAAATAATCCCTCCCCCCCTTCCGTCGCCCCGTCCCGTCGTGAACGTGTTAACAACGGATGTTTGTTGTTGTGCGTATTCAGTTGTTGGTTTGTTTGTACCGCAGTGTTCTTGTTATTGTTTCAGGCGACTCAATGTACGATACCGGCACCAGCACCAACAACGGCATGAAGTTCTCTACGTACAACAATGATCAGTTCTACACAGGAGGCTGGTGGTACAATTCTTGTACGTGGAGGTAACTATCTCCACCTGCGTCTGCGTTACGTGACGCGTGGTGTGACGGTCCTCTAGAGTGTAGGGTTGCCACCTCTTTGGAGGCCCGGGCCTAGACACATTATCTCCAGGCCACGGGTTAACTTATTCCAACTCCGGGTCTGCGAGTTCTGTCACAAAACACCCAATTATTCATTTCCATGTTACAACATTTTCTCCGCGGCAGTTCAGGAATATAAATCCGTTAAATATTCAAATTTTTATCAAATTTCAACAAATTTATTAAACTGAAAATAAAATATTATACTTGAACTAGTAAAATATTTTAGAACTTTTGCTTTAATTAAGGTAGTTCTGCCGCGACACTAACTTCAATAGCTGTCCTACTCTTTGTAATACACGGCCTGTATTTAGGTTAACTTTTTTACGTTAATGTTATATTAGATTACATTAAGAAAAATATTCGTTTGACATAAATTTACGTTTTTTGTTCACCGAGTGAATTGAATTAGTTTTATTAGATGAAATAAAAATATGCAGCAACCCAATGAAACTCCCATCGCTTTGTTGCGAATTTAGATTTTTGTAATTTATGATTTTCAGTGAATTGACTAAAATATATTTCAGTGCAGAGTTCATGGCAACATTCAGTTGTTGTCAGTTGGTAACCCTGATCCATTTATATTCACCCTCTGTTTTTGTGTTCGTACTATTCTAACGTTGTGTTTTACTTGCAGCAATTTGAACGCAGTGTACCATGACACGGCTGAGTATGATATGAAGACAATGTTCTGGAGTTACAACTTTGACTGGTACGCACTTAAAACAGCGCGGATGCTGATCAGGAGGAAATGATCAGCGAGAAACAAAACCTCGCAAAACAAAAACACACAGGGAGGGAAGGAAATGAAATGAATGGAACCACGAGACAGAAAGAAAGAGAGAGAGAGAGAACACAGTGGAATTAATTAGTGGATTTAATTATTCCGACATCTTAATTAAATAAAAATTTCACTTGTAAAACTAATGTGTTAATTATTAAAAGTACAGGGTGTCCAAAGGGCGACTACTAACTTATTTAAATAACGTAAATATAGAACACAAATAATAAGGAACATGCCTACAATTTAAAATTTATTAAATTTCTTAAAACCCTGAAAGATTATCTTCAGTTCATTAGTGGGACATCTTCGAAAAATCAAAGTTTGAACATTTCGAGCACTACACCTAGTTCAATAAGCAGACAACTCATAAATGCACAAGACATGTCTCACTAATGTACTGGACGGTAATTAAAAAGAATTTTAGTTGTTCCATTAACATTTAAAAAATCAGAAAATATCAAACAATGGACTTAACCGCGTTGTGTTCTGAGCAGCTTATCTAGTAAGTTGTTTCTCGGTGGGGACAAAACTTTGCAACGATGTTATAATTTAAAACCCGGTTGCAAAATTTTGACCCAAATGAGCTTATAGAACAAAATTTAAACTAAAATCAAAAAAAAGGAAAAATTACTTTTAAAAGTTCAAGAAAAGTGCAAAATCTCTCTCTCTCTCTCTCTCTCTCTCTCTCTCTTATCTTTTTATTACAAATTTATGTATTTACTAAAATAATATTCAAATAACGCGCGCTTTCCATAGAAAGAGTTAAGTAAAGCCGCCATCATGAATATTATTTTAAATATAAATTAAATATTATAAATATATAATAAAAAATGGATTGTATTGAAATATATAAATAAAAATGAATCCCTCATATATCCAATGATTTTGAAATAAATAACACTACTTATTATATTCTATTCAGTTCGTAACGTCAGTAAAACGAAATTCAAACTTTTAATAGCTATATCTCTGTCAACATTTAGATATTTAATAAAATAGACACGCCAATACACATTTATTAACATCAATTTCAATCAACAATTGGAAAATCGATCACTAAAAAATGAGGACACAAGCCCAATTCAGTAAAGTTATTTTTCTTTGCTGTAGAGTTTTTGCTGTTATGTGTGTAGCCTTCAATTCAGGCGCATCGACTCTTACTAAATTTAAACGATTAATTTTATTTAATGTCTGTTTATTTTTAGATTATAGTCTTATAACCAACAACCTATTGTTATGAATAGACAGCTACGTGTATTATTGAAGATATAAACAATTAAAATAGTCATTTAAAGAACCAGGATAATTACAGGGACAAAAGTTAGCAAGAAATGATGATGTGATTCAAATTGATGTTATTTGTGTTGCCATCAATTCAGGGGCACATCAATACAAAATAAACACCAGCTGCAGTCAGGCAATATTTTATATTTTTACAAAATATTCACATAATTTAAATCAAATCTCAAAACAAAAATCACAATTAATTCTTAAATTAACGCAAACAATTTATTTTTAGGCCGGCGTCTTCTTCTTTTTCTTCCTATTCTGGGACGTTGTGGATTTCGATTTGACTTCCGGTTCCTTATTTACAACTTCCACATGGATTCTGGATTCCGGAAGTAAAGCTAAAGTGTACACTGGGTAGATTTCTCTAGGCATGTCGCTCTGTTTCCGTTGTTTAATGCATTTGAGCCCCGCTTTTGTCAACAATTGGTGCAACAATGATAGACCCCTAGTTACAGACGAGTCTTCGTCATCGATTGTTAAATAATACCTCACACAACGTAAACTTACGTAATAATTACGATACATTAAAGGCCGTTTTTACGGTTTTCTATTTACCGGAATTATGAAACCCGGAATTAGTTAGTAGAGACTTAAACCATCATGCTAGTAGACACTTAAACCGTCATTCTAGTAGAGACTTAAACCATCTTTCTAGTAAAGACGTAAACCATCATTTTAAGGCAAAGTTAATTTTTCTATAGGGATTGAGAAAGAACTGTAGAGGCAGCACTACTGCCGAAAGTGGAGCGCTCTGGTGTCATAAATGTAAAGGATTGTGATGTAAACAGCGTAGAAATAGTATATGCATAGAATAGTATATAAATAAATAATGCAAAAAATAATTAAATTCGGGTTCTTGCCCGTCAAAAATACCCATATTAGGGGTCAAAATGACATAAAAGGAAACAAATTATTCGAGTCAGGACACGTTTTGAATGTTGTAGAAACAGAAGATTTAAATAAACATTCAACCATAACCTGCTCAGTTGTCGCTCAAACCAAAGTTTCTGATGTTTACAGTATAAGAATTGATGTAAGTTACTAATTATTTTTACAATTATTTCATACAATATTAAAAATATGATAAATCTGGTTACGTCGAAGCTTTTAAATTATTATTTTCAGCTCGATAATAATCGAAATATTATCAGTGCTAATTGCAACTGTAAAGCTGGTGTGGCACAGCAATGCAAGCATATATGTGCTGCAATACATTTCGTTTCTTCGCCGGATTCTGCAGCTAGTAAAACTAGTCAATCGCAAGGATGGGGTAAACCCTCACATCGTCAACTATTGGGTTATGACAAAGGGGCTCGAATGTCAACTTTATTTCCACCTCCTCCTTTATGTAGTAATGCTGAAAAATTGACTCCTTTTAATGTTACAACTGAAAACTTGAAAGAGTTTCTGCCTTCGTCACCTTTATTTCAAATTCTTCAATTTGAAGAAAGAAATCAGGTTGAGATTATTGCTGCTGAAACCTTGGTTGAAATTAAACGAATGACAGAAAAGCATAATTTATTAGAAAAAGCCAAAAAAATCACTTTAGAAATTTTCACGCTTCAACTAGTTAATAATTTGCATGGTGTTGAGTGTGAAACGTTTAAAGAATGGTATGATTTTTATCAAAGTAAAGTCTGCTGTGATGTAGATAAGGCATTATCAATAAGTGTTGGAACGATCGATCAGTCTCAAAAATCGGAGTGGTTTGAGGAAAGAAAGTTGCGTATTACTGCTAGCAATGGGCACAAAGCAAAAGGAAATCGTTTTGACATTATAAAAGTTATTGATGAGTTTGTGAATCCTAGTAAGGTTGAAACCTCAGCCATGAGTTATGGAAAAAAAACTGAAGAAGTTGCTCTGAAAGAATATAAAAAATTACTACAACCAAATTGGGAAGTAGTCAGATTTGGTCTTATTATTAATATTCCTCAGCCATGGATATCGTGTAGTCCAGATAGTATTCTAGTGTATGGGCCAAATATTTGGGAGAAAAGACTGATTGAGGTGAAATGCCCATACTCATGCCGTAATCAACCCATTTTTGACGAAGAATCATTGCAAGTCAACATTCAATATTTAAAATTCGATGAAAATGGATTGCACTTAAGTACAACTCACTCGATTTACACTCAAATCCAGCTTCAAATGTACGTGGTAAACATTGCTTTTTGCGATTTATTCATCTACTCACCTAAGGATAGTGTTTTATTAACTGTTGGACGAGATGAGGCATTTCTTGAAAAAGTCATACCTGCACTGCAAAAATTTTATTTTCATCATTATCTCCAAAGATTATTTTCTATGGATTCTCAAAAAATTTAGATGCATTATCTATCTGCAATATTTAAGATTATTATTATTATTATAATTATTTAATTAATAATAAAGTGATAAAAAATAAGATGAAGTGATAATAAAGTGATAAAAAATAAGATGAAATAAATCATATAACTTTTAAAATAAAATTTTAATTTCATATACTTGTTTCCATATTATTATTTTTGAATCATTGTTTTATTATAGGGTTGGAAATATTTATTAAACAGCATATTACAAAAACAATTTCATCAACGTGAGGAAGTAAAGTTATTGGTACTTTTGAAAAAATATTGAAATCTTTGATTCTTTGGTTCACTCTTTCAATATGAATTCTGACCGAAGCAATATTATAAGTTTCATCAACCTCTTCAGCTGTAAATTGTCCATCATGTGCAAAACGAGGCATGATGAAGATAGCATTTTTTTTTTCAACATTGGTCTTAATTTGAGGGAAACCTTTATCAGCAAGAACAACGTCACCTGATTCTATTAAATCTACTATCCCGCAATCGTTCGTAATGTAACAATCACTAGAACGACCACCGTAGCACTTAGATACGAAGGTTATCAGTCCATTTGGAGCACACCCAACCAAGAACTTCACTGTTTGATGATGTTTATAGTCCGAGTACATTAAAACTCTCTGTCTTACTTCCGGCGGTTGTTCTGTATACACTTCAGTGCAATCGATAATCACGCGTGTTGCAGGGTAATTTTTTTTGAAAGCTTCTGGTAGAGTTGCTTGTATAGTAGCTCTTGAAGGCCAAACTATAAAATTTTTCAATAAAATATTCAGTTTTTGTAAGTTACTGATAAATATTTTTTGTGCTGAAGTTCTGTGGATGCAGAATAGTACTCCTAATGCTGTAAATGTCAGACCAGTTTTCAATTTTGTCAAAGTGATAAGTAATTTCGTTTTTTTATCTATTTTGGTAGATTTTATGTCGGGAAGCATATTCAATAGAAATGCAAATATTGAAAAATTAACACCTGTTAAACTGCTTAACGATTGGTGATCATGAATAGAAGTAATTCCATGGAAACCTTGATAATCAGATTTAATAGGATCTGGAGTAATTGGATCACACCCAACATCTTCAACATTCTTTCGTAAAAGCGGCAAATTAACATCACACATTTTTTCGGCTGTCCTTTTAATTGGAATGTTTACTTGCACTTCTGCAGTAGTTACACCATCACGGGAATTTATGTTACAAAAAAAATACTTATGTTCATCTAAAACACTTTCATCAGTTTGACATGTTATACTACGAGTTGTTTTTTGTGGAGTAGCATCAGAAGCATAATGATCTTCAACGCTCTGTGTTTCAATATCTACATAATTATCCTCTTGAATTTCAATTTCATTATTATTATTATTATTATTATTATTGATATTCATTTCACTTTGTAGATTCCGTTGCCGTAATCGTTCGAAACGTTCAAATGACTGAGTGGATTTTTTGGTATTTACTTTACCAGGAAAAATTGTTGGTGTGTATGAAGGATGCCGAGGATGTTCTGACTTTTGATTATTCACAAAATGATCACTACAAATGCGTGTATTTTTAGTTGGTTCCCAACCCTTTAGATATTTTCTGAAACACACATTTTTTAAATTTTACTTTTACTTATTAATATTTTATTTATTTCATAAAATAATTATTATATAGTTTAATAATACTTAGCTTTTCAAATTTGATTGTGATTAATTAAATTTTTTTATTAAAATAATTTACTTACACATAGTTTTTCACTGCATTTATCCATTGTTGACGTATAAAGGTTATCCATTCTGAATTCAGAGTACTCGCAGGGAAACGATAAAATTTCACACTTGTATTTTGGTTTTTGTTTTTATATGGCATATTGAAACAGCCACGGATACAGCACGATACTTTTGAAGAAGACATTACTTAAAATTATTTCGATTAGATTAAAAAAATTATTAATTTAACAAATTCCTTATTGTTTTCTATACCACTTGCCACCACTTTGCTTTACATTTTTCTCGGTAGTTGGCGTCAAAGTCATGTTTCTCAATCCCTATTGAGGATTGCCAAGCCCTAAGTGATGTGGTGGAAAATTTTAAAGAAAGTGTTTTAAACACGAAAGCGTATGTAGTCACTTCTAGAATTAAAGTATTAAACCAATTGTCTAATATTATTGCAAGTATTTCATATAAATAAAGCAAAATAAATATTAGAAGAAGCCTCTTTCAGAGGTATAAGGAAAACCTTGAACTTAAATTATCGTATATGGCTGTGAAAAATGATTCTGGGAAATTAGCAGCAAAACACTTTTGTAGAACAAGAAAAAAATTAAAGAACAGTTTATTAAGATTATTAAGGGTATCTATGCTATGTTTTAAAATGTAAAATTAATCCCTAATAAAGCATAGTATAAAAATATACTCGTATATATTTATATATTAGATAATAATATAATCATTATATATTAATTGATTTAATTAGGTAAAACTGTTTCTAATTAAATCACGAAAATAGGAAATGAATGCATTTCTGCTTCCAATATCTTCAACACTCTTCAGGAATATTCCCTTCGGAAATAACTCTTGCAAGAGACACTCTTGTTTCTGGATCTTCTGGTGGCTCTTGTTGTTTTTCCATTATAGCAATACTAGCTTTTAGCCCCGTCGCAAGCGACGTCTGTTTAAATTGAAATAATAAATAAACTCGTCCTATATTAATTCTACAAATAATAACAATTAATTTTTCATACAAACTGACTATGTATTTAATTGCGGCAATATTTGTAGACCCTTGGTCGCAAACAAGTATTTCCGGTTCTGGACCCGTCGAGACAATGCTCTTCACAACTTCTTTAACGGAGGGTTTAGGGTTTCAGCTCTCAAGTATAAATTGAGCAATTTGATTCGAACCTTTGTACATTATTGAGCAGACTTCTGACTATGTTGTATAATTTCATCACGCAGCAATATTAAAGCATAAGCCGGTAACAGAGCTTTCTCCAGAAGGTCTTGGGAAAAATACAACTTGCGGTGTTCACTATAACTCGGCCGGAAATTATTTGAAAATGAAAAACCATTAAAATTTAGTTAAATTATAATCAAATCTTCCCTCCAACTTTCTCTGATAATTTTGTTTTTCATTTAAAAATTGTTGGCGGCCATCTTAAGTGTGAACTGTTATTTTCCACGAAAACTTTCGCCATTTTGTAGGTGGGAAACACCCTTATTGTAAAAAATGTTTTTATCTAAACGTTGGGGGGAGGTATTTTATATGTAGAAAATGTGTACGAAGTTTGAAATGAATCGGGACGTCAGGACAATAGCAATGAATAAACCGTATACGATGTAACATACCGGATTAATGAGACAATAACTTCAAGAATATTGCTTAGACCGGCTTTAAATTTTAAGGACATATTCTTAAAATGTTAAACAATAAGATAAGACAAAAAAAATTGGATTTTTCGAAAGTGAAAACCCTAAACCCTCCCTTAATGATTCTGACCAGATCAGACGTTTTGGTACTAGTGTCACAACAGTAGTAAGAAAATGGAATTTTTTAGCTTCATAGTCCAGTTACCATAAACACCGAAGCATGGTCACAAAATCGCGAAGAAGCAATACCATCTGACAAATCTTGAAAACCGGATATACTAGCATGGTACTTTAAACCTGAAAACAAAAATTAAGTTATTACCAAATAAGTTCTCGTATAAGTTGATAAATAAGTTGCAGTTGTTACCTGGCATTAAAAACTTTTTTTCAAATAGAAATGAACACGCTCTGTTTTGAAGTGGCAATGCTTTAACTACATCCGTCAAATAATTAACCAGGAAATCATTTACACCTGCAAATAATAATTTGTATTGTTAATATTTGTAGAAATACACATATCGATATAAAGAATATTTAGACATACCTGGGGCGCTATTCCTGAGTTCAATCGAATCGTAAACTCTTCTTCTTTCCGTAAAAATCACTCGATTTACTTAAAAGTGCTTTTCTTGAAAAGTTAACTTAAAATTGTTCTATTACTTTTTATTGCGCTTTATATTAATTTAATAAAAATGACATCTCAAAGAAGTATGGCTTTAAATAATTTAGCTTTAGAAGCAGCGGAGTTAAATTATATGGAAAATGAAATTCAGCTGAGAAAGTACAACCAATGTGAAGATGCTTTCGAAATGAGTGATAAGAAATTTATCAGGCTGTTTCGTCTTTCTAAAGATTTAGTAAAGGATTTGAACGAGAAATTGATACCTTTCATGAAACCTAAAACAAGGTCTTCTTCCTTAGATCCGGAAATAAAAGTAAAATATATTTTAATTTAACTGCTAATTTTAGTCAAAGTTCTCTTTATTGATCATGATTATTCTATTTAAGATACTAGCGGCACTCCGCTTCTTTGGTGCTGGAAGCCACCAGCAAGATATGGGAGAGAATAAGTATATCTCCATGAGTCAGCCCTCTGTTAGCCGGAGCATTACTGAAGTCATAAATGCCGTTCACGATAGTGGAATGCTACAACAACATATTTAATTTCCGAACACTATAGAAAAATTAAATAAGAACCGATCTGAGAAAGTTATTTTAACTTTTGTCAGTTAGTTTGTAAGTTAGCACTTAAATCTGTTGATGCCTATGGTTCAAATAACATTTTAACATTTTATAGATTTTACGACAAGTATGGCTTTCCAGGAGTCATAGGTTGCATTTATTGCACTCATGTGGCCATATTTCCACCACCTTCGTCAGATCCAGAATGTCCAGAACATTTGTTTGTGAACAGAAAGGGATACCACAACCACTCCATCAATGTGCAATTGGTATAATTTAATGTCTTACAGTAATCCTATCATAGAATATTGAACGTATTTACCAATTATAATAAATTTCTAGATTTGTGATGCAAATAAAAAAATAAATCATTGGTGTTAACGCAAAATTTTCAGGAAGTGCGCATGATTCCCATATATGGAATAACTGCAACTGCATCAGCATAAACCAAATAATTACTTTTTACTAGGTACTATTACAATAATTACTAATAATAAGGAATTAGTGTAATAAATAACTTTATATATAGGTGATTCTGGATATGCACTACGACCATGGATGATGACGCCGCTCTCAAATGCAGATCCAGATTCTCCTGAGGCTCGTTACAATGCTAAACATAGTTCTACACGTAGCATAATTGAGCAGGTTAACGGCATATTAAAGATGCGCTTTAGATGCTGCTTGAAACACCGCACACTGCAAAAATAATAAACACCTGTTGCATTTTGCATAATATATGTATGGACAATAATATAGAAGATGTGCCGGTGTCGTCAGGCGATGATCCCATGGAAGGGCTATTTATGAATCAACATGAGATGCTAACTGTAATGGGTGAATCATCTGTAACAAGTATCAATAATGCTCTTTTAGCAGAAGCTAGGCGTAGTCAGAAAACTCTAATTAATTGATTTTATTTATAAGAGAATATGTGAATATTCATATATTATCAATATCATATATAAATTTATAATAAGAGAATATATATATGTTTATGAAAAAACACTATGTTTAATTTGTAATATAAATGAAGTAGGCTTATTAAAAGAAAAAGTACAAAAAAAAATATTTAATTTTATAAAATAATAACTTTCCAATAATTTGTTGCAAACTGCAGTCTGATTCAGTATGGCTGCAGTCTGATTGTTAATGGCAGCAGTCTGCAGATTTATTGCATCCACCTGCATTTTTTGTCCATTTTTTAATATTTTTAATTTTTCTCCTTGATATTTCTCCCTTGAAATATATATATTTTTTGTAATAAGTCGTCAATTAACGCTGATTTTTTTGTATTTCAACCAGTCGCCTTTTTGCAGGTTTTCGGTTAGGTGTTTGATCTGTAAATATGAATTGTATAGAGTTATTTTATAGTTATTATTTATAATATTATTAATTTATTAATAATAATTAAATATTTACCAGCTTCTGAATCAAAATCAATATTCTTTCGTAGTCTTTTATTTGTTGCAATTTGTTGGTTCTCTGTAAATATAAATTGTATAAAGCATATAGAATATTGATTTATTTAAATAATTAAAAATTTACCACTTTCTGAATGAAATATTTTTTTACCGTTAACATTAAATTGTATATCTTCATCTCGCAGATATTCAATTTCCTCGTAATTTTCCAAATCTATATCCTGTAATGTATTGATAACCACGCAGAAATGTATTTAGTATGTATGTTCATCACATACCAATTTTGGTTCACTTGTCGGCACATTCTTTATCCCTGTCATTACAGTATCCCCCACAAACGAAACAATTTTCTCCTCAGACGAGGATAATTTTGTGGAAGAGCAGCTTTTTTTGAGCGGAATGTTTCATGTCACTCCAACACTAAAAGTAAAGATTGTGAATATTCACTAAAAAATAACGTGAAAATTGTCAAAATTAGCAAAAATTGAAAATACTTTTTTCCACTCGTCTGCATTTTTATGTAAACCCGGAATTTTATTGAGTCCTTCTGCTACGCCTTCCCACATTGGTGAATTTTCCTTTCACCAAATCTTCATTCTCTTTTGTACAGCCCATTAAATGTTCTTTTTGTGGTTCGGACACGTTGCTCTTTCTTGACAGTTTTTGAATAATTTGACTCAATTTTATCTAAAATAGTTATTATATTTACATCTACATATTATTACATGCATGTATACATTATTCACATACTCACACGTGCTAATAATAAAATTTAATAGTGTTTAATTTAATGTTTATATACATTTAATATATTTACTTACTATTTAAAACATTAGGAGCTGCGGTCTGACGCTGAAACTCCCAGATGGTTCTCGAACTCCTCCTAAAATTAATAATAATAACAATTTAGATTCATTAATTAAAAAACATAAATTATTATTTGAATCATCGTTAGAAACGTTAGAAATATTTGACTACCTTCAGGTTCAGGCTCACAAGTTTCTACGTCATCGTGTTCTTCCTCAACTTCTTCTTCTTCTTCTCTCCAGCATCTTCAGAAGGTTCTGGTCCATCATCTTCTAAATTATCATCTTGAAGAAATATTCGCTGGAATCCAATCTTCCCTCAGTAGTTCTTCCTTTTGCACTTAACCTAAACAAATAATTATTATATTATTTAATTAGTTAATTATATTATTACAAAAAATTATAATTAAAACATTTACAAATGTTAAATTTATGTATAGCTCCCGATAGTTGAAGCATGTTCCACAGCTTTATTTATCAGTGAACAGAAAACACCATAAATAAACACGTCTTGTCACACCCAAAATCTAAAACGTACTAAAAAATACTAAAAGCTAATGCCAGAGATAATCTTTATACTAAGGTATCAGCCCAAACACAATTTACACTGCACGCCACTGCACTAAACCTCACTAAATATAGCGCTTGACAGCTGGTCAAAACATTAAGGACACTTATATTAACGTCAAATTTAAATTGTAAGTGGTTTTACTGGCGAACTACCTTAGAATCATTTACTGTATGTAATGTAATGTATTGTATGTATTAATTATGTAACATTACATAAAAATAAAGTGTTTTATTAACTTCAGAAAATGTCAATGTAAATGTAACCTCACTTAACCTTAAATTAATTTAATGTTGGTACTCACCAGAAGATGTGAAGATGTGCAGTTTTCTTTAACAATGATTATTCCGTTCTCCGAGAGCCCCCTTCATTCACCTTTTGAAGAAATCAATAAAGTCAGAGTGCCCCCTGAGGTGCCCCAAATAATATACGTGTCAAACGGAATTTGGGTTGACTTTAGTTCGCCGAAACGATATTCTACCGTTGGTGGAAAGATTAGGGTTCTGTTTAAATTATAAGCGAAACCAAGAGACCCTAAAAAATGATCTGCTTGATTTCCGAAACGTCCTGCAATTTAATTTATTAAATATCGTGTTTTTTAGCTTAATATAACCTAACTTTTAATTCACCGATAACTTACCCATACACGGACAATAAGCTATATAACCATTTGGATCTATATCTACATTACCACTAATTGTAAACCTATTAAATTAACACAGAATATAAATAATATAAAATATAAGTTAAACATTTTTATTTACTAACAATAAATTATAATAAATAATCCATAACTAATACTGTCAAACAGTCCAGTCATCCTGGACACAATATCAACCAGACTCTACAAAACTTCTATAATGTTAATTATATTATTTTTTATTAATTAATTACTTATATCATTAATTATATTATATATTGTTATTAATACAACATTTATTATTAATAAAATAAATACTTCTCTTTAGTTTAAACAATTTAATATAGTTGCTGTATTGATTAGACATACAATATAAACTAGTATGTTATGATTTGATGTATTTTAAAATTGTAATTAAATTAATTTATATTACTAATGAGTATTTAGTATTACTAGTTTGTGGAATACAGTATTTCTTAACCCGCTAAATTTAAATCTAGTAAATAAAATGCATTTTACTTGCTCAATAGAACAAGGGGAAATAACCAACTAAATGTAATATAACTAAGCAACGTACCATTCTATCCAGTGTGAATTTATCTTAGACTCCATTCAATCTGCTATATTCCACTATAAATTTGTTAAGGATTGGTTTGGGGATACCCCCGTTGACACACTACATTCTTATATTCTAGAAATGTATATTACATGTACTGATAAAGTTACCTATCAGGATCTCAAATGTGATTTGTTTTAAATATTTGCAATGTTATTGAAGATATAAACAAATAAAGTCGTTTAAAGTCTGCCTTACACTCTACATCTTATATACAAATACATCGACTGAAATTCTTGCCCCTAAACAATCTGCAACCAAACATACACAACCACACTTCGTCCAAAAGTCCAAGTTATATACAATCTTTTACTTCCATTATTTGTGTTGTTTTTCACATCAATTTTTTTCAGTGCAAACTAATAGCTATTAGCGATTAAACAATACAGGGTGTCCAACAGTCAACGGCTAGCTTAATTAAATAAAGTAAATGCACAAAGACCGTGAACAATAAATAATTTTAATTTGAAATATTCATTGCATTAAGTCTGAGTCACTTTTCGTTTTATTTTTGTAATTTACTTAAATAATCCATCAAATTATTAAAAACCATTAAATGTCATTCGGGTGTAACGGTTTCTCGATTACCGTGACATGACCGTTACATTGATTAAATTGCCTGCACTCTACTAATTGCGTGGCCAACATTATTGATTATTTTCTCAAAGTGTAAAGTCTTTCTAATACACGTCCTATATTTAGGTTAACTTTTTTACGTTAATGTTATATTAGATTACATTAAGAAAAATATTCGTTTGACATGAATTTACGTTTTTTGTTCATCGGGTGATTAAAAGCAGTTTTATTAGATGAAATAAAAATATGCAGCAACCCAATGAAACTCCCATCGCTTTGTTGCGGATTTAGATTTTTGTAATTTATGATTTTCAGTAAATTGACTAAAATATATTTTAGTGCAGAGTTCATAGCAACATTCAGTTGTTGTCAGTTGGTAACCCTGATCCATTTATGTTCTAAATAATTTTATAATCTCTCTCTCTCTCTCTTTCTCTCTCCCCCTCTCTCCCCCTCTTTAAAATCTACTATATAAAAATAAGTCGGGTTTTCCTTCCTGACGTTATAACTCCAGAACGCACAAACCGATTTCCACGGTTTTGCATTCGTTGGAAAGGTCTCGGGCTCCGTGAGGTTTATAGCAAAGAAAATTCAGGAATTCAGGAAAAATTTCAACAGAAAAGCGGGAAAATCTTTATTCAAAATTTAGATATTGGACCGACGACGACTATATGCCGATATTGCAATGCGGTAAAGTTCAAAAGAGAAACGGCTGGATTGTGCTGCGCAAGTGGAAAAGTCAAACTGGATCCATTACTTACACCACCACAGCCACTGAAACCATTGTTCGATGGAAGTGATCCCGATTCCAGCCATTTTCTTCAACACATCCTTGAATACAATAACTGCTTTCGCATGACTTCCTTTGGAGCTAATATCATTCGAGAAGGCGGCTCCATGCCGACTTGCAAGGTAAAAGATACAACACACATAACCAAACACTGACACCAACACAATGAATACACCACACACTACACCATCACACGATCAGAAGTTACACCGCATTTTTTAACAAATGATTGTTTGCAATTACAGATACAAGGACAAATATATCATTTGCATGGTTCAATGGTGCCAACACCAGATGAACCGCATCAATTTCTGCAAATATATTTCATTTCATTGATGGTGGATCAGCTGATTGTGCGGTGCAATATACAGGGAACACAACAGTTAAAGAGACGAATTATTGAACAGTTGCAAGCATTTTTTCACGCTAATAATGCTGTGGTTAATATGTTCAAAACAACATTGGAACGAATGCCATCGGATACGCACAAATTTGTCATAAGAGCGGATTGTACCCTAACAGGTGAACATGTGCGAAGATTCAATGCATTCACCGTTAATGATGTTGCTGCAATTATTGTTGGCGATTGTGGCCAATCGCTTAGTGTTTGCGGGATAAATTTAGAAAATCATTGTTTTTCACATTGGCAGTTATACGTTGCGTGTTCACTAGTTTGAAACCATCCGCTTTGTTTGTGTTAAAGTCAGACCAAAAAACAAAAAATGTGGTTTACCAAAGAGCACTTTAATGAAACGGATAATTTGCGGACACGTATAACGCTTCGATTCAGTATTTACTTTGGATTCACTTTCATTTACTTAGAGAAGTTCAACTAAATAACACTAATCGAAATGAATTCATTACTGTAAACCAAAAAAAAATTTTTCTTCATCTTTTAATCACCAAACGAAATGTTACATAAAACGAAGCCATCTGATGGCGAAACGGAGTTCGCCGGGTTTGCTAGTAATATTATAAATATACGAATAATAAATATATTGTATTTAAATATATAAATAAACTGCATAGAAGACTTCTTTTTCTTTCTTGAATTACTGTTCAATTTTTTCACGTTAGTTCTTTTTCCAAATTAAAAGTTGGAAAACTCAAAAATTCTTTTTCTTTTATTTTCGAAAAAAAGATTTTTGGAATCCACAAGACTGCGCCAGTTAACTTCTGCGTCGGTCGAGTTAACAAAAAAAATATAGATTTATTAAAAGAGCGTTTATTTAGTTTAATTCAAAATTACACTTTTTAGTTCTTAGTTTAAATGGAGTTACTTTCATGCTGGTTAATTATTATTATTAATTATTAATTCTAAGTCCGTAATACTAGTTTGCTTGTTCTTTGTAATTCTTCGTTGTTGTTTGCTTTTAACAGAATTCGATATTCAGTAATGGCCTAACTATCAGGAACTATATTCGCTAGCACTGAGTGAGTTAAGAACATGGCTTAATCGGTGTACAATGGTTTTATTCATTACAGGAGGGGTGCGGGGTATTATATTGTAATTCTAAGTATATCTCTAATCTATGTGCTTACTAAGCTATATCATGATAAAGGTTCTTAACATGTGGATTGTATCATACATAACCCTAAAAATTTAACATAACATTACTAATTGTTTCTTTATTTAAAAGGGACTGATTCTAACTAATGTTTAATTTAGAAGGGTCAATGCTTAATGTGCTTAAACGTTACCTTTCTAATTGTTTGGAAAGCTAAACTTTTAATTGTTTAACTTGATAATTGTTTTCTGTTTAAAATTAATTAAATGCCACAATTACATTGATTATTACGTTTATTAGATATCAATTTTATTTATTTTAGTTTATTAGTTTTAAAATGTTAAATATTCTGTTCTTACACAAAGAAATCTTATAGCCCTGTCCCTGGTCGTTGTATTCTACTTCTGTGTGTACAAGCTGCATTTTCTTTTTCAGTTTCTTGCAACGACCGACATGACTCCGGCTCTCTTTCTCAGTCTTATTCGTAAGTATCATGAAGTGAGATAAAACTCTCACTCTATTTATTATTTCATTAACAACTTGTTCCAGTAGTATTTTGTGCTTCCAAATTGATTATTTGCACCAGACTTTAATTGGTTAATTGACAAGCATCGAGAATCGAAATAAATTAAACTTCTTCCCAGTAAACATTTTGCAGTAAATTTTACTTAATTTCTATTACATATCATGAGTTTTTTGTCTGAAACGTGTTCGTTTTCTATTCAGTCGTTCATTGGAAAGGCCCTTTTCATGACCTACAGAGATCGCAACGACGGTTCACTGCTGAATTAAAAGCGGAGTAGGTTTATGATTTATGACCGGAGTTATAAACTTGAAACTAGCAGGGGTATAAAACTTAATTGAATTCTACATCTTAGAGTCTGCAAAATATAAATATTTAAATAAAGAAATAAATAGATGTAATCTTTAGAACGGATCGTGATTTTTTTAATGAATATTATTCATCTTCAACAATACTCGTTATATTAGTTTTTTAAATTGTTTTGGTGATTCAAAAATCTACGATCGGCAGGTCTGCGTTTTGTTTAAAACCTCTGTCTTAACAACGCTGGATAGATCTTCGGTGAAATACATTCTATTCGGGGATTGAGGGAGATAGCGTCTGTCTATTACCGTTAAAGAAATATTTGTTGAAAAAGGATACTTTAAACATACTGTCCTGAACGAAATACTTTACAAGTATACAAGTGTAACGGTGAAAAATATATTTTACTTGTCTAACCGCATCTCGTTTCTCTCTCACTTAGGAATAAATGAGATGAAAGTGAACTTAACAAAAATATATCGATGTGTGAAAGAAACTGAAATACTTAATGAATGATGTTGGAAAAAGAAAGAATATTATTATGAAAAAATTCTAACACTAACACAAAATCTGTGACAGGTAGAGAATGAATTTTAACTAAAAGCGACTTTTGTGTACCACTTTTGAACTATTAACGAACTTGCTAAGACTACATATATCAGATTTTATTTCACAAAATCTTGACAGGTAGGGAATAAATTTTAACTAAAATTGGTTTCTGTGTTGTTGCTTCGAACTTGTAAAGCGTTAGAATAAAATTGTACGAGTGACTCGTACTTCACCAAATAGGGCACTTCACCAAATTGTTTACTGGGTTGCTGCACTGCAAATAACTTTAATCCAGAAACATTCATTTACCTTGCAGAAGCTGTACTTTGCCAGAATTCCAAGGGAACGGACGTTACACAGTTCTGGGGGCCCCCGCTGACACACATCCTGGAGCACTTGTACCCAATTCAACAGTACTTCAGTACAACTGTGATGTCGGCTACGTATTATATTCACATTCCACGGCTGTTTGCATTGATGGCAGATGGGACACGCAATTTACAAAATGCCAGAGTAAGATAATGCCCTAAAAGGTAAATTACAAATTTGTTGTGACTAAATTTAATTTATTTCTGTATTTTCCAGGAAAGGTAACATGTCCCTTGACGACAAATCCAGCGCATGGAAGCTATGAGCTCTCAGATTTAGGTGGCCCTTTCGTACACGACACAGAAGTTCCCAATTGGTCCACAGTCATTTATTCCTGCGACGCAACTTTTGAGATCTTAGGGAATAGAACAGCTCTCTGTTATAACGGATTATGGACCACAGAGCCTCCTCAGTGTCAGAGTAAGTAACTCCCGAGGGCCACCACCACCAGAGAATTTGTTCTCTCCTCGTGTTAAACTTTCCAACATGCAAATTCTTTACACTTTTCATAAGAAAGAATATTTTTAACAGAAACTTCCGCCTGCGATGATCCGGATGCACCTACAAAGGGCAGCTACTCGATCCTTGGCTCTCAGGATGCCCCAGTTGCAGGATCAACGGTTAAGGAAAATCAAGTTTCAAAGTACGACTGCCCTGCACCAAATATCTTCCAAGGTCCACCTGTCATCTACTGTGAAAACGGAAATTGGCTGCCAGAGGTTCCTAGCTGCAGCAGTGAGTTTGTGACAGGGTGTCCACTTAAAATGTTTGCACTGTAGCTCAATTAAAGTTTTACAAACATTTCCCTTTCTTTTTCAGCCACGAAACCCTGCACTCTGCCTGCAATTCCAGTAAACGCTACAATCAACGCTGTTCAGGATGTGAATCCTTCACTTCCGGGAACTCAAGTTCGAAGTTTATCTAATGTTAAATATTTCTGCGACGCAACGTTTGAGCTCATTGGAACAGCCAATATTTCCTGCTACGAAGGATCATGGTCATCTGAACCTCATCAGTGCCAAAGTAAGTTCTCTCCAAAGGTAGATAAGGTAAAATAAGTTACATAAAAAATTTCCATGAATTTCACGCCACTGCTGCCGGATGTTAATTAAGTTAATCAATAACCAAGTTGACTTCATTACAGATCCGCCTTCAGACTGTGGAGATGTTTTGGGCGACACTTCCGGTGTTTATGTCATCAAGCCAACCAGTAACACAGAACCATTTGACGTTTATTGTGACCTGACATTAGTTGGACAAAAATGGACAGTAAGTATAATTCCGCTAAAATCACAAGAAAACCTTCCCAAGGATTAAATGAATCTACAGGTGAAAACTATTTGTTAAATTTTTTCAGGTGATAAAACAGAGATTTAACGGAGACGTAGACTTCTACAGGAGTTACACTGAATACAGTGCCGGATTCGGTCCAAAAACGGGTAATCACTGGCTTGGACTGGAGTACATCCATAAGGTAGATCAGTTTGCATTTCAACGTCATTAATTAGCTTGGAAGTTAGCAGTATGTTGCTGACAACACTCAGAAGAAATGGAATTCATAATGACTTGTATTCGTTGCAGATCACAAAAGGTGGACACCATGAGCTGTACGTTGAGCTGGAGACGCATAACGGGACCAAGGCGTACGCCTGTTACGAGACCTTTATCGTCGGCAATTCCAGTACTGGATTACAGCTGACAATTAGCGGTTACAGCGGAACTGCCGGTAAGCTAATGTCACTTTTGTCCAACAGCATAAATAACGTGACTGGTCTCCTACTATGTTTTCACAAATATTGGACAACCTGGAATACTTACTTTGATTTGTGTTTTTGTGCACAGGATAACGTCCCAAGTACCAGAGTTGAATCAGGTCGGGCTTTCTTGGAGGGCGCTTATATGGAAAACAAATAACAGCGGCTAGGAAGTGAAAGTTAAATGCAAAGGCCATTGTTTCTTCTTTCACATTACTATTGATTTGCTAAATAATTGACCGATTTGTTATTTGATAATAAATTGTTTTTAAAATATTATTTTTGACATCATATAGTTTTATGCTCTTGAAAATATGATCTTCTATGGATGTAATTGTTATATGTAGTATCGCAAAAAAACATTAAACTTAACTGCTGAAATGCTATATAACTAATCCCGGGATTGACTCTTTCAAATCCCTAAATCCCGAAATCCCGGGATCGTGAATATGTTTCGGGATTGTATTCCCTAATTGTAGCCGACTCCAGCCGTACGGGCCATGAAGAGCGCAAATTACGAGATTCCAACGGACTGAGATATCTGGTGATAAGTTTAAAGGGCCACGTTGTGAGACATGCCTCAATAAGTCGCAATATTCCAGGAGAAATTAACAAATAAAATAGTCCTTTTTGTCCCTTTAATCGTTTGAGGGATCATTTATAAAAAATTACAAATCCAATGACGTCACGTCTGTTTCATGCCCTCTTCCCTTATATTCTACAGACTTCTATAAGAATATTTAAAAATTAAAGAAACTAATAGAAAATAATTCACAACTTAATTGTTTTAAAATTATGTCCCCCTCCCATCAGTAGACAAAGCGGGAAACACCGGGTATTAGGAGTTAATAACAAATAAACTTAACACATAACACACTTTGTGACGTGAACGTGTTATTAAATGTTAAATTATTGATTAAGTAATGTGGTTAACACGTTGAGGACGAAGCACGGAGTACGGAACACGTTGTGTTTTACTTTTGTAGAAAATTTAAATTATTTGACGTTGAAAACAACAGGAAGTTTTATGTTTTGTTTCTTCTTTGTCCATTGGTTGTAAATTAATCCTCCTCCGTCGCCCCGTTTAGTCGTGAACGTGTTAACAACGGATGGTTGTTGTTGTGTGTGCCCAGTTGTTGGTTTGTTTGTACTACACTGTTCTTGTTATTGTTTCAGGCGACTCCATGTACGAACCATCCGGCAGCTTCAACCACCTATACGGAATGAATTTCTCTACGTACGACAAGGACCAGGACGAGTCGTCGGTTAACTGTGCTGAGTACCGGCAAGGAGCATGGTGGTACAACAGTTGTGGGGCCAGGTAACTATCTCCACCTGCGTCTGCATCACGTGACACGTGATGTGGCGGTCCTCTAGAGTGTAGGGTTGCCACCTCATCGGATGCCCGGGCCTAGACACATTATCTCCAGGCCACGGGTTTACTTATTCCTACTGCGGCTCTGCGAGTTCTGTCACAAAACACACAATTATTCGTTTCCATGTTACAACATTTTCTCCCCGGCAGTTCAGGAATATGAATCCGTTAAATATTCAAACTTTTATCAAATTTCAACAAATCTATTAAACTGAAAATAAGACATTATACTTAAACTAGTAGAATATTATAGAACTTTTGCTTTAATTAAGGTAGTTGTGCTGCGACACTAACTTCTATAGCAGTCCTACTCTTTCTAATACACATATTTAGGTTGACTTTTTTTCAGTGAATTGACTAAAATATATTTCAGTGCAGAGTTCATGGCAACATTTAGTTGTTATCAGTTGGTAACCCTTATCCATTTATGTTCACCCTGTGTTTTTGTGTTGGTACTATTCTAACGTTGTGTTTTACTTGCAGCAATTTGAACGGTCTGTACAAAGATACGGCTGTAGATGATTATAAGACAATGTACTGGCGTTATAACTTTGGCGGGTACGCCCTTAAAACAGCTCGGATGCTGATCAGAAGGAAATGATCAGCGAAAAACAAAACCTCGCAAAACAGAAACACACAGGGACGAAAACAAATGAAAAGAACGGAACCACGAGACAGAAAGAGAGAGAGAGAGAGAGACAGAACACAGTGGAATTAATTAGAGAAATTAATTAGTCCGACATCTTCATTAAATAAAAATTCCACTTGTAAAACTAATTTGTTAATTATTAAAAGTACACGGTGTCCAAAAGCCGACTACTAAATTATTTAAATAGCGTAAATATAGAACACTAATAATAGGGAACATGCCTACAATTTAATATTCATTAAATTTCTTAAAACCCTGAAAAATTATATTAAGTTCATTAGTGGGACATCTTCGAAAAATCGAAGTTTTGAGCATTTCCACCTGGTTCAATAAGCAGACAACTCATAAATGCACAAGACATGTCTCACTAATGAACTGGACGGTAATTTAGAAGAATTTTATTTGTTCCATTAAAATTTACAAAAATCAGAAAATATCAAACAATGGACTTAACCGCGTTGTCTTCTGGGCGGCTCATCTAGTAAGTTGTTTCTCGGTGGGGACAAAACTTTGCAGCGATGTTATAATTTAAATCCCGGTTGCAAAGTTTTGATGCAAATGAGGTTATAAAACAAAATTTAAACAAAAATTAAAAAAAAGGAAAAATTGTCTTAAATAGTTGAAGAAAAGTGAAAAATCTCTCTCTCTCTCTCTCTCACTTTCTCTCTTCTATCTTTTTATTACAAATTTATGTATTTACCTAAATAATATTCAAATAACGCGCGCTTTCCATAGAAAGGGTTAAGTAAAGCCGCCATCTTGAATATTATTTTAAATATAAATTAAATATTATAAATATATAATAAAAAATGGATTGCATTGAAATATATAATTAAAAATGAATCCCTCAAATATCCAATGATTTTGAAATAAATAACACTACTTATTATATTCTAATTAGTTTGTGACGTCAGTAGAACGAAATTCAAACTTTAAATAGCTATATCTCCGTCAATTTTTGGGTATTTAATAAAATAGACACGCCAAAACACATTTATTAACATCAATTGAGAAATCGACCACTACAAAATGAGGACACTAATAATTTCTTTACTGTAGAGTTTTTGCTGTTATGTGTGTTGCCTGCAATTCAGGCGCATCGACTCTTACTAAATTTAAACGATTAATTTTATTTATTGTCTGTTTATTTTTAGATTCTAGTCTTATAACGAATAACCTATTGTTATGAGTAGACAGCTACGTGTATTATTGAAGATATAAACAATTAAAATAGTCATTTAAAGAACCAGGATAATTAAAGGGACAAAGTTAGCAAGAAATGAAAGATGTGATTCAAATTGCTGTTATTTTTGTTGCCATCAATTTAGGGGCACATTAATACAAAATAAAATACCAGCTGCAGTCAGACAATATTTTATATATTTACAAAATATTCACATAATTTAAATCAAATCTCAAAACAAAAATCACAATTAATTCTTAAATAAACGCAAACAATTCATTTTTATGCCGGCGTCTTCTTCTTCTTCTTATTCTGGGACGTTGTGGATTTAGATTTGACTTCCGGTTCCTTATTTACAATTTCCACATGGATTCTGGATTCCGAAAGTAAAGCTAAAGTGTATACTGGGTAGATTCCTCTAGGCATGTCGCTCTGTTTCCGTTGTTTAATGCATTTGAGCCCCGCTTTCGTCAACAATTGGTGCAACAATGGTAGACCCCTAGTTACAAACGAGTCTTCGTCATCGATTGTTGAATAATACATCACAAAATGTGAACTTACGTAATAATTGTGATACATTAAGGCCCGGTTTTATGGCTTTCTATTTACCGGGATTATGAAACCCGGAGTTAGTTAGTAGAGACTTAAACCATCATTCTAGTAGAGTCTTAAACCATCTTTCTAGTAGAGACTTAACCCATCATTCTAAGGCAAAGTTAATTTTTCTATTGAGGATTGCCAAGGCCTAAGTGATGTGGTGGAAAATTTTAAAGAAAGTGTTTTAAACACAAAAGCGGATGTAGTCACTTCTAGAATTAAAGTATTAAACGAATTGTCTAATAATATTGCAAGTATTTCATATAAATAATGCAAAATAAATATTAGAAGAAGCCTCTTTCAGAGGTATAAGGAAAACCTTGAACTTAAATTCTCGTATATGGCTGTGAAAAATGATTCTGGGAAATTAGCAGCAAAACACTTTTGTGGAACAAGAAAAAAATTAAAGAACAGTTTATTAAGATTATTAAGGGTATCTATGCTATGTTTTAAAATGTAAAATTAATCCCTAATAAAGCATAGTATAAAAAATATACTCGTATATATTTATATATTAGATAATAATATAATCATTATATATTAATTGATTTAATTAGGTAAAACTGTTTCTAATTAAATCACGAAAATAGGAAATGAATGCATTTCTGCTTCCAATATCTTCAACACTAGCAGGAATATTCCCTTCGAAAATAGCTCTTGCAAGGAATACTCTTGTTTCTGGATCTTCTGGTGGCTCTTGTTCTTTCACCATTATAGCAATACTAGCTTTTACCCCCGGCTTTTGTGTGTGGCTTGAATTTCATGTCAAAATTTAATTCCATTTTTAAATTGAAATAATAAATAAACTCGTCCTATATTAATTTTACAAATAATAACAATTAATTTTTCACACAAACTGACTAAGAAAATATATTTTTTTTATCAAAATAAAAAATATTTTTAATTCATGCGTTATTTGACCAACTTTTTTTCAAAATTTGGAATTTTTTTTAAATATTGCTAGTATATAAATTAATAAACCATATGGTACGAATCCTAACTAAGTGATTTGGTTTGAATCTAAATAAGCCAGTATTAAGCAAAAAATCTGTCAATTAATTTTGAAATTTCAACTTTAACGCTCAATATCTCCAATTTATTAATTAAAAGTGGTAAAACAATTATTACGTAGTGATTTTGACATGTTTTGAGAATACAATAAGCATAATAAAACATACAAAAATGCAGTAGTTTTTTTAGAAAGTGAAAAACAAAAGGTGTAGCTGTATTTAATAATGAACATATTAATTTATTAATATTATAACCTGAATAATGCTGTATAATGACAGCTAAACTGACTGAGATAGCATGATATTTTATCTCTGTTGCACACTTATTGCATGTTATCATATTTAAACCTGATTTAAACCTAGATTTATGACGGGATTTGTTACTCCGCGATTTTAGTTCCGAGTTAGCGTTAATCCTTGATGATAAAACACATTTTTCGTTTAATTCGGGGGTTAGCTATTTAGTTCGGTAGTAAGACGAACCATAAAACCGGGCCTTAATGTATTTAATTGCGGCAATATTTGTAGAACCTTAATCGCAAACAAGTATTTCCGGTTCTGGACCCGTCGATACAATGCTCTTCACAACTTCTTTAAGGGAGGGTTTAGGGTTTCAGCTCTCAAGTATAGATTGAGCAATTTTATTCGAACCTTTTGTACATTATTGAGCAGACTTCTGACTATGTTGTATAATTTTATCATGCAGCAATATTAAAGCATAAGCCGGTAACAAAGCTTCCTCCAGAAGGTCTTGGGAAAAAGACAATTTGCGGTGTTCACTATAACTCGGCCGGAAATTATTTGAAAATGAAAAACCGTTAAAATTTAGTTAAATTATAATCAATTCTTCCCCCAAACTTTCTCTAATAAATTTTTTTTTCATATAAAAATTGTTGGCGGCCATCTAAAGTGTGAACTGTTATTTTCCACGAAAAACTCCGCCATTTTGTGGGTAGGAAACACCCTTAGTAGTGGTACAAAGCCGTTTCTAGGACAGTTTTGAAGTTGAGTTGGAAATTATTGGTGGTCAGGATGCATTTAGGTCACGATATGCAGAGGGGGCGTGACTTTACTTGAAAGAATGTAAAAGGGGGTAAGGGTGGGAGGAATATAGGTCATATGATCTAATGCCATGTATAAGCTGTGTTGGAAATTATTGGTGGTGGGGATGCATTTAGGTCACGATATGCAGAGGGGGCGTGACTATACTTGAAAGAATGTAAAAGGGGGTTAGGGTGGGAGGAATATAGGTCATATGATCTAATGCCATGTATAAGCTGTGTTGGAAATTATTGGTGGTGGGGATGCATTTAGGTCACGATATGCAGAGGGGGCGTGACTATACTTGAAAGAATGTAAAAGGGGGTAAGGGTGGGGGGCATATAGGTCATATGATCTAATGCCATGTATAAGCTGTGTTGGAAATTATTGGTAGTGGGGATGCATTTAGGTCATTTTTATGTATGTATGCATATGTAAGGAGATTCTGTTGTTGGAGGTGGTATTTAATATAGAGTGGTAGAGAGGGTAAATTAATGCATAAATGTCATTTAAATAGAGATGATGTTGAGCTGTAATTACAGAGTAATATTTTCTTAGTTCAAGCCAAAGTTTAATAGTATGAACGGATTTAAGAATATTCCAGGCGTAACATGGTTATTGGATTCGGGAGATATACGCGTCGGCATTGACAGTGAAGATAGATATTATGTGCAGGATATAACTGACGATTTTGATATAGATGACTGTAATTCAGAGGATATGACGGATGAAGAAAAGAAGACATATGAGAAAATTATAGAGAGTTATGCTGATGAAATAATAATAGGTCACGAAGAAATTGAAATACAGGAAGAAGATTCTGATGTGGAAATCATAGAATTATTAGACGATGATAATGAAGTTATTGAAATATTAGACTCTGACGATGAAATTGTAGAAGTGTTAGACTCTGATGACGAAATTGTAAAAGTATAACATAGTGATTAATGCATATTTTTTATGTAAAATTATATAAATAAATGAACTTTTAAAAACAATTGTTATATTTTGATTTTAAAACTGAAATATATAAGTTACAATGGATAACGGTTGGAAGATTATTAAGCATATGAGAACAATTATTGAACATTTGAATAGTTCAAATTATTCAAGTATTCAGTGGAAAAAGTGGTCTGATTATAATAAAATAAATATAAAGTTGTTAAATAAGTTATTAAAAAATAATAAAAATACCTATTCAGTTGGATATAAGCGAGGCATTGAAAGCAATATAAGTGTCTTAAAATATTTTCAAACATTGTTAGAAAATAAACAAAAAGTTGGAGGAGGAACTATAAATAGTTTAAAACGTAGTGATCGAATTAAATGGCAGGAAATAAATTCATCATTTAAAGGACGTGTTAGAACAGGAGTGTTAATTAATTTAAGTCACATTGATCCATTACAATTTTTAAACGATGCATTTTATATGTTTGCATCTAGAATTAAAAATGCTTTAAAAAAATATAGTGCTTTAAAAGTAAACGTAATATTTTGTGGTGAATTTGTTTTACCATCAGCTAAAGAAGAAGAACATATATTTGAATACAAATATTTTAATACTAAAAATAATGAAATTTTTGTATCAACAGATTTAAAACATTGGTATAAGGAAAATGTTATTGATGTTGTATTAAAAGATTTTGAAACTTTTCAAGAAAATCAAAGTGGATGGGCTCTATATAAAATAGTGAATATGATAGTAAATATAAATCAATTTGTTCCATTTTATGGTTCATCATTTATTGACTTACCAGTTGAAATAAAACGAAAAAAGGCTGTAATAAATGTTGTAAATGAGGATGATAAATGTTTTGTATGGGCAGTATTATCTGCACTTTATCCATCAAAAATTCATGGCGAGAGAGTATCGTCTTATAAGAAATATATAAATTGTCTTAATTTAAATGGTGTAAAATTTCCAATGACGTTATCACAAGTTTTAAAATTTGAAAAACTAAATAATATATCAATAAATGTGTATATTTTAAAAAAAAGCAAGAAAACATTTGTAACTATTCCTGCATATGTTAGTAAAACATATGAAAGTAAACATATTCATTTATTAATGATTCAAAGTGATTATGAATTTGAAGAAGAAGAAGAAGAAGAAGAAGAAGAAGAGGATGAAGAAGATGTTGTTGAAAGTAATAATGAGGAATGCGACAATAAAATAAAATTTCATTTTTGTTGGATAAAGAATTTATCAAGACTTGTTAGTAATCAACTTTCAAAAACAAATCATAAAAAATTTATATGTGATCGATGTTTACATTTCTTTAGAGATGAGTGCAAGTTTAAGGAACATTTACAAGACTGTGTTGCATTAGGACTGAGACCAGTTAAACCGATAATGCCAGTTGAAAATTCTAATATACTTGAGTTTAAAAACTTTAAGAGAAAAATTAGAAATGCATTTGTTATTTATGCAGACTTTGAAAGTATATTGGATAGTAATGTGACAAATATTAAAACCAAGGGGGTATATCAAACACATATTGCACATAGCGTTGGATATTATGTAAAATATTCATATGATGACTCTAAATCTTATTATAATAGTTATCGTGGTGAAGATTGCGTTCAGTGGTTTGTAAATGAATTAAAAGAGATTGCTTATAATGTTGAGGATATAATAAAAAATGTATTACCAATGAAAACATTGACGGCTCAACAAAAGATTGAATATTTAAATGCAATAAATTGTCATATATGTGAAAAACCGTTGCAACAAGACCGTGTTCGAGATCATTGTCATTTAACAGGAAATTATAGAGGACCAGCTCATAATGAATGTAATTTAAATTATAATGAAAGTTGTGTGATTCCAATAATTTTTCACAATTTATCATCTTATGATTCACATTTTATAATAATTGATTTAGCTACTGGAATAAGTGGAAGAACCTCTGTGCTACCAATTATTAAAGAAAAATATATTTCATTTACGAAATATGTGTATGGAACTAATATTTCATTAAGATTTATTGATTCATATCGATTTATGGCTAGTTCTTTAAATAATTTAGCATCATATTTATTAAATAATAAACTTAAAATTTTAAAATCAGAATTTAACAATTTATGCAATGAAGAATTTACTTTGTTAAGTAAAAAAGGTGTATTTCCTTATGATTATATAAATTCCTGGGAAAAGTTAAATGAGACAGCTTTACCACCTCAGGATAATTTTTTTAATTTATTAAATGATAGTAACTTATCTGATGTAGATTACAAACATGCACAAGATGTATGGAATACATTTCATATTAAAACACTAGGTGAATATTCCGATTTGTACTTAAAAACCGATGTGTTATTACTTTGCGACATATTTGAAAATTTTCGAGATAATTGTTTAGAGACGTACAAATTAGATCCAGTGCATTATGTTTCTGCCCCAGGCTTAGCATGGGATTCTATGTTAAAAATTACAAAAATTAAACTTGAATTGTTTACTGATATAAATATGTGGCTATTTATAGAGAAGGGTATCAGAGGTGGTATAAGTCAATGTTCAAACAGATATGCAGAGGCCAATAACAAATACATGAATGAAAAGTATAAACCTGAATTACCTTTTAAATATTTAATGTATTTGGATGTTAATAACTTATACGGTCATGCAATGTCTCAATTCCTACCTTATGGAAATTTTAAATGGTTAAACAACCAGGAAATATTGGAAATAAGTAATACTATATGCAATTTGTAACAATACATCGAGTTTTAAAATTTAGTCAATCACCGTGGCTAAAAACCTATATCGATTTAAATACAGAAAAAAGAAAAATGGCTACCAATGATTTTGAAAAAAACTTGTATAAATTAATGAATAATAGTGTATTTGGTAAGACAATGGGAAATGTTAGAAAACATCGTGATATAAAATTAAAAACAAAATGGGGTGGTCGATATGGAGTAAAAAGTTTAATAGCACGACCTAATTTTCATAGCCGAACAATTTTTAATAAAAATGTTGTGGCTATTGAACTTTTAAAACCTAATATTACATTTAATAAACCTATATATGTTGGCTTTTCAATATTAGATTTATCTAAAACAGTAATGTATGATTTTCATTATAATTATATGCAAAAAGAATTTTTTAATAATAATTTAAAGTTATTATATATTGATACTGACTCGTTAATATATGAAATTATTACATCAGATATTTATGAAACTATAAAACGCGATATAAGTAAGTTTGATACAAGTGATTATAAAGAAAATAATCAATATAATATTCCCCGTGTAAATAAAAAGGTATTGGGTTTAATGAAGGATGAAAATAACGGTAAAATTATGACTGAATTTATAGGACTAAGATCGAAAATGTATACAATAAAAGTTAATAATAATGATATTATAAAAAAAATAAAAGGAATAAAGACAAGTGTAGTAAAAAACCATATTTCTTTTGAAGATTATGAAAATTGTTTAAGAACTTTAAATGAAAAAAACTGTACTCAAAGAGGAATAGTTTCAAAATTGCATAATGTGTACTCTATTAAGCAAACAAAAATTGCTTTAAGTCCTTTTGATGATAAACGGTGTATTATAAAAAATAGTACCGATACTTTGCCTTGGGGTTTTGATAGTTTTAGTGAGAGCGATTTATTGTTATAAGTATATTTTTAATGTAAAAATAAATACATATTTATAATAACCAATAGTTTTATTTATTTAAAATGTTATACAATATTTTTAGCATCTATCCAACTGTTATGAGATTTATCTAAACCTAACCACTTTACAAAAACTCTTTTTCCTTTTTTCTGTAAAACTTTCAACTAGATATATATCTGGATATTTTGTTTTTTGTAGTTCTTGTTCGTAAAACGCGCCTGCAATTGATTGGCCAAGAGAATCATTAAGTAAATATGTGACTGGATTAGTTAGTTGTACTTTTGATATAGGAAATATTTCGGTACCCCAGTTAGGAGTATACCCTTTTGCAAATAATGATTTGGTTTTGCTTAAACGAACATAATCTCCATTTTTATATCGACTTAAACCGACCCTTTTTATTCTATTGTATACATTTCCTAATAATTTTTTTCATTTTTTATTGATACTTGAGATGGCTTCATATTAATTGTTGAATGATGAGAATTATTATATTTCTTAACAAGTGCATCAATGTTATTAATCCAATTATAGTTGCCTTTTATACTAAAATCTTTCCACATGGCATTTTTTAGAGTTCTATTAAATCTTTCAACAATCGATGCTTTCATATTACTAAATGTACTATAATGGTTTATATCATACGAATCTATAACTTTTTTAAATTCAGTGTTATAAAATTCCTTTCCGTTATCTGTTTGTAAGTTTTTCGGAACCTTATTCTTATTTTTTAATAAAATATTTTCAAATGCAACAGTAACGTCTTTTGCAGATTTTGATTTTACTGGAACTGCCCATGCATATTTAGAAAATATATCAATTACTGTGAGTAAATACTTGTAACTTTTGTTTTCTTTTGCATACGGAATCATTTCTACTAAATCAGCTTGCCAAGAATCATTTAGACCTTTTATGATTACATGTCTACGCTTATAGTTTTTAAGTGCAGGTTTATGTAACTCATTAATTATACCTATTTTTGTTTTGCTCATACTTATTATTACACAAAATTTATCAAGAACTAATATCTAAACTATGTTTTGTTTTTAATTCTGTAATTAATGTTGCAATTTTTTTATTTACTTCAATAAAGTTATTAATATAAGCATCATGAATATCTTTCTCTACAGCTTTTAAACGTCTATCTATAATAATTAAATCATTTTTTGATACTATTTCGTGCCGAGTAATTTTTTTCTTATGTATATGTACTCCAAATTTGTTAATAGTCATGTTACTTACATGAGTAGTTATAAATTAATGAAAAAGAAGGGAATGTGTTTAAGTATTTATATAATAATATTAGCTTCTTTTAATTCTTCAACTATTGAAATAATTTCATTGTCATGTGATGTATTGCCCGCCATTTTTGAACTAATAAGTAGTCGTAATCTTTCAACTAATTCATTTGGGTCATCCTAGTAAATGAAATCCTTTTGATTATGTTTAAAGTCATAAAGTTTGGTATTAAATTACTTAATCCACCTCCTAAACGTTTATTATTTTGTAAACCAACTGATGACGTACGCTGCAAAAGTCTTGATCGAACGTTTTGTAATCTTTCTGAAGAATATGGTGTTGAAGACGCTGGGGCACTTAATTTTGTTTGAGGAGGAAATAATAATGATATAATTTTTTTGTATTTTATACCTTTGCTAGATTTAATTTTACCATTAGGTAAATATAATGTTCTATGTGCATTTGTATCAGTTAAAATTGTTTTATAATCCTCTAAATCTTCCTCACTATAAATATTTGCGCTTGGATCTATTTTAAAAAGCAATTCATATAATCCGGGGGATGACTTATATTTTTTATTTCCTATTATAATACCCTCTTTATCAAACGTAACCAGTGTTTTTCCTAATATTAAATTACCATCTTCTAAATTTATACCAAATGTATGATCAAATATACTAGGATCACCTTCTCGTCTATTAAAATCAATTAAATATTGAAAGGCGTATTTATCAACTTGTTTTTTATAATTTTCTTTAACTTCAGACAGTTTTATAGATGTCTTAAATAAGTTTGGATCATGTACTCTACTATATTCTAAGGGTTCATTTGATCCAAAAACTTCATCATCTAACTGACTAAGTTCCATTGTTGGTTCTTTAGCTAATGTTAAATCATTTTGCTGTTCTGGTATAAATGTAGTGTCTAGGGGTTCTTTTAACATGTTATTTAACTTAGATTTAATTGTTTTAACCTTGAAATCATACGGTTTTGTATCAATATCTTGTTTGATTGGTTGCGCTAATTTAATATTGGAAGTACTTTTATTAGCTAGTATATTTAGTGGTGTAGTTATTGGTTCAAGCTGTTTGTCAAAGTACCTTTGTGCCTCAGATTCTCCTAGTTTTAATGCGAGATACTTTTGTCTTATAGAATCGCTTGATTTAATAATATCGCATGTTAATTTTTTATCTTCATCATTAGTAGTATTGCTTATTATTTTACGTTTACTATTCCTTTTTTTAAATCTGGTAGGAGGAGTCTTTATTTTAACCACAGTATTTTCTGCACGCTTCTTTGATTTAAACATGGTTACATGTAAACTTTATGCAACTTGAACGTAATGGGAACGTAATTTGAACGTAAATTAAACGTAATGGGAACGTAAATTCAACGTAATGGGAACGTAATTTGAACGTAAATTAAACGTAATGGGAACGTAAATTCAACGTAATGGGAACGTAATCAATGTTTATTAAGATAATAAATGCATGTTATTATGAAGATGGTTACCTCAACACTGATTATTATTGTAAAGGTTACTTGGTTATATCTAAAAACATATCAAATCCTTTTCTGTATCGCCCTTTATTTAAGTCACTATTTTTATCTATTACCATAAAGGAATATTTATTTGAATCCCAACATAAATTACAAACTTGTTTAAACTCTAGAAAACTTGGAAAGTCAAAGTTAACATGATCATCATATATATGCTTTAAATTTAAGTCATCTTGCTTGAATAATATAATAAAATTAGTATTATCCCGTATTAATTGCTTTGGAATTTTGCTGTAAGTCTGACATAAATAGAAAGAGTCTATCAAATTATGACGGCCCATGCTAAAAAAAATTCGAATATTATTTTGTTTATCGCAAGCAACATCATCAAATATGAATATAGAATTTGGGCTAGCATCTTCAGGTCTAATAATCTCTTCATTGTCAGTGTATGTATAGTATCCCATACCATTAATATTCTTCATAATTTGTTGTAATATTTTATATGTTAGTTGATATAAAGATTTTGAATAAATGTATATATTTTTAAATCGCAACCCATTTGGATGTTCAATTAGATTAAACATAACATTAGTTTTTCCACAGTTTGAAGGTCCACAAATAATGCATCTAATGTCGTTTGGTAAAAGTGATCCATGTTTTGAATTATTAGTGTAATTATTACTTTGATTATCTACATTCTTTACAGAAAGAGTTTGTTTTTGCTTTACAAACTTCATTGTTTAACCAGGCATGTGTTATAAACTAATGGAATACATTTTAAATGTTTAATCTTTATATATGAAAATATTATAAAGTATAAAATTGGATGATAGCACATACTTTGATCAGTATGATAAAAGTAATAAACTAATAGAATACATTTTAAATGTTTAATCTTTATATATGAAAATATTATAAAGTATAAAATTTGATGATAGCACATACTTTGGTCAGTATGATAAAAGTAAAGAAAGGTGATGGTCTTATTGATAAACTAATCAATAAATTACCTTTTGAGTTGCACTTGCCTGGATACAACTATTGCGGTCCTGGAACACGTTTAATAGAACGTTTAAACCGAGGAGATCAAGCAGTTAATGCCATGGACTCAGCTTGCAAAGAACATGACATTGCATATCACCGCTATAAGGATTTAAGTAAAAGACACGTAGCTGATAAAATACTGATTGAGAAAGCTTGGAAGCAATATTTTTCTAAAGATTCAAAGTTAAGTGAACGTTTAGCATCATTACTTGTTGCTAATATCATGAATATAAAAACCAAACTTGGAATGGGGTTGAAACGAAATAAAAAAATTAAAAAGAAGAAAATAAAGGGTAGCGGAAAGGTCAAGCATAGTATGGCAGCATTAAAAAAAGCTATTCTTAATGCTCGTGGTGCGCTAAAAAAAACTTTAATTAACCCTGATAATCCTAAAAGTGTGTCAAAAGCTATTAAAATTGCATCACAAGCCGCAAAACAATCAATTAATAAAAAGTCAAAATTTAAAGTTAATAAACTAAGAATAATTCCTATACCAAAAGTAGGTGGTTTTCTACCATTTCTAATTCCATTATTTGCGGGATTATCAGCACTAGGTGGATTGGCAGGTGGTGTTGCAGGTGTTACAAGAGCAATAAATGAGGCAAAGGATGCAAAAAAAATGTTAGCAGAAACTCAAAAACATAACCAAACTATGGAGGAAATTGCTATTGGAAAATCTGGCAAAGGAATTTATTTAAAACCTTATAAAAAAGGGTTAGGATTATATATTAATCCGTAGCCAAAAAACTTTCGTTGAAGCTACCTAAACGAGCCCTTACTGATGTTGATTTAAAAAAATATGCCAAGAAATTTAATATCCCTCACTTTAGAGGGGTATTCATGAGAAATGATTTGCCTAAAAAAATGTATATAAATGAAAGTGGTATAATAAATTTAGATGATAAAACATCAGTAGGAACACATTGGGTAGCTTACATAAAAAGAAATAAAAATATTTTATATTTTGATAGTTTTGGTAACCTTCAACCTCCAATAGAAGCAATTGAATACTTTAAAAATAATACTATTCAATATAACTATGATAGATTTCAAAAATTTAATACTGTAAATTGTGGACATTTATGCTTACACTTTTTGTATTCAAATTCTTATATTTATAATAAATAATATATTGCTATAAATACCTGAGTTTTATTATTAATTTGTTATTACTATAACTAAGCTTATCGTGAAAGGATTTTTAAATAAAAAATAATGTCTATGACATTTACAATTATTGGAAATAAATCCGTATTAAGCGCCGATATTTTCCCTCCTATAGATTTGTACGATGAACAGTTTGAATTGGGAATAGTCGACTTTCAGACATTTAATTCAATACCAAACATTGACGACACTAACAATAAATTTTATTATGGAGATGGTAAAGTTATTTCAATACCAGTGGGTTCATATGAATTGGAAGATATTCAGGAATATTTAAGGTTAAGCATTGGTGATTCTAGAGTAATAAAACACAACAGCGAATTTAAGGACAAAGCTGATAAGCAAATAAAAGAAGTATTTTTAAATTTAACTGCAAATACAAATACCCTTCAAAGTGAGATAATATGTACTGAAAAAATAGATTTTTCGAAAGAAAATTGTATTGGTTCATTACTAGGATTTAATAAGCAAGTATTAGAACCTAATAAATTACATGTATCTAACTTACCGGTAAACATTATTAAAGTAAATAACATACGTATTGAATGTAATATTACATCCGGTTCCTATCTAAACGGACGTTTAGTACACACAATTCATGAGTTTTCACCTGCAGTTCCACCAGGATATAAGATAATAGAAATTCCAAAGCAAATCATTTATCTTCCAATCGTTGTACAGAAAATAGATAATATTTCTATAAAAATTGTTCATGAAGAAGGTGAACTTATCAATTTTAGAAAAGAAAAAATTTCCTGCAGATTGCACATACGAAAGATTCAATAATGGGTATATGTCATAATTTAAAAACAATATATAATTCGTCGTTTAATCAAACTCAGCGTAGTCCAACCAAGCCTTTTAAGAGGATAACATTAAAAAATAAACAGTTTCTTAAGTCGTTAGGATTTAAAATAAATACTCTACAATGACCGCTCATATGCTTAATATTGAAGATAAAATTCTCTTTGACGAATCATTAAGCCAATATGAAATACATTCATACAGTCCATATAACACAACCAGCTATGAATATAATGACGAAATTCGTATACCAACAAATCAACATAATGTATATACATTACCCTCGGAATCTTACTTATACATTGAAGGTAAAACAAAAGACACTTCAAAATCTATACCTGTTTTCATATTAAATGGTATTTTATACCTATTTGAAAGTATAAAATATGAAATAAATTCGGTTGAAATTGATTCAAATAAAAATCCTGGTATAACCACTACTATGAAAGGATATGTTTCATATAATAACAATGAGTTGCAACTTGAAAACTTAGGGTGGCGTGATACAAATAACAATTTATTAGATAATAAGGGAAATTTTAGTGTTTGTATTCCTCTTAAAACAATATTTGGGTTCTGTAAAGACTTTAAAAAAATTATATTACCAGTAAAGCATGAATTAATATTAATTCGATCAAAAAACGATAATAACGCACTTTGGATAAGTAACAAGGACGAAATAACACCATCAATAACAATTGAAAAGATTCAATGGCGTATGCCTCATATAAATGTATCAGACAAAAAGAAATTGAAATTATTACAAACAATAGAACTCGATAAATCATTGTATATTGGCTTTCGAAGTTGGGACTTGTACGAATATCCAGCGTTGCCACGCACGACAAATCAATCTTGGTCTATTAAAACATCTACAGCACTTGAAAAGCCACGTTATGTTATATTAGGGTTACAAACAGAAGGTAAAGACGATATTACAAAGGATATGAGTAAATTTCACACTTGTACCTTAAGAAACGTAAAACTATACTTAAATTCTGATGTGTACCCCTATGATAATCTTAATCTTGATTATGACAATAATAAGTATGCAATAGCATATGAAATGTATGCTAATTTCCAAAAATCATACTATGATAAAGAGCCGAATCCCATTTTAAATTTAAAGAATTTTAAAGAAAATGCACCTTTAATAGTAATAGATTGTTCAAAACAGAAAGAATTTCTAAAACCTGCTCCAGTTGATATAAGGCTTGAATTAGAAACATCTGAAAATATTGTAGACTACGTTCATGCTTATTGTTTAATATTACATGACCGGATTGTTGAGTATAAACCATTATCTGGAATTGTTAATAAAATTACATAACCATTATAAATAATGATTAATATCTTTAAAGTCATTAAAGAGTAACCATCTCATAACCAAATAATGGATTATAAATTTTTAAATGATCATGAACATGAACAAGTTTCGAAAACGATTTCAAAAGTTGGAGCTGTTCTAAAAAAATACAAAGAAAGTGAGTGTTTACTAGAAAATCTTACGGACGATGAGTTGCATTTACTACCAATAGAGTTCCTTTTGCATTATATAATGTTTTCCACCGATATTGAACAAAACTGGAACCGGCTTCCAATACATTTAAAAGAAAATCAAAATATACAAGGACGTCGATTATGCTACAAACATTATAACAAAGGAAACATACAAAGAGATGGACCTCCATGTCAAATAAGAAACTGTTGTGATTGTAATTTTAATTTATATTATGATTCTAATGGAAATAGTTATACCCTAATAAATAAATAAATAAATAAAAGAATTATATACATTTTAAATTTTTATATATTATAAATGATGGAATTACAATATTTTTGATATTTCATCCAATATATAAGACATATTTGATAATATTATCATTCTTAATAATATATCATCATAATTTATTTCTTGACATTCATGAAATAAAAATTCAGTTAAAACCTCTTTGGAAACACCAATATTTTTATTTCTTAAATATATTACGATATTATTTAAAAATAGATTATATGTATTTAATAAGTTAATCTGCATGCAAGAAAAATGAGTAATACTAAAGTTAATATAATAATTTAAAGACATGATATGTATTAAATCAAAAATATTTAAAAACACGGATATATAAGTTTTACAATTTGAAATAATTGCAATACTATTTGGATTAAATATATTTATTTTATAATTTGATCCTATTAGAACATTGGATGATATAAACAATTGTCCATTAAACATATTAATCAATTGCTGTATGTGCTCTATAAGTTCAAAATAATCACCTAAACTGAATTTTAGCCCAAAATTGTATTTATTGTAAATATAAATTTCTGGTTCAAACTGATTAGTACAATTTAATCCTATTTTGATTGAATACATAACTTCCTTTAATAATATAGGTACTTCATTAAATAAAAATGGAACTGCTGTTAATTTAGTAGAAGTCAAATTTGTGTTAATAGGTTCAAAATCTTCCTCATTGTTTAAAGAAGTTGTAATTTCAGACATATTCTGTATCTCAATATCTGAATTTAATAATTCAGGTAATGAAAAATCTTCATCAAAAAGCAAAGGGTTAATATCTAAATTTAATAGCTCGCTATCATCAATATGAATATCTTCTACAAATAATAAATCTTCCAAATCAAAAATCGATTCCATTTTTTGATAAGTTATATATATATTCTTGAGCGTTATTGTATAATTTAATTTTAAAAAAGTCTATGCACAAAATTTTTATTTCTTGTTCCAACAGTTCCAAGTTTATTTTTGATGATATATGGCTAAAATTATTATTTAAATCAATATGGTTATTTATATTATTTTTAATAAAACACTCATAAAAATTAATATTGTGATTTTTATAATTTATACTTTGAGTATCCTTTAACACATTAAACAAATTATTTTGAACTTGATATAAAGATTTATCCACTAATTTAGAACACAAATTATAATTTTTTAATGTCACTGTTATACAATAAGATATATTAAGCAAGTTGTCCCAAGATTCTTTCTGTAAATAAACAGAAGATGATTTAAGTTTTTGTTCATTCAAATATTGCTGTTGACATTGTATATTTTCTTCAAGAACCATAGTTGGCTTTTCATAGAAAGTTTGAAAATGTATTGTGTAATTTGATAAGGTTATGTGAGGCTGATCTAAATATTCACTTCCTTCAAAATAATTGGAAATGTTGTTTTTATTATTTAACAGGGTATTCCAATCCTGCTCTGATATAATAACGCCATTTCCATTAACCTTTTCTATTTTCAAAATGGCTTCACATAAATTATTTACTTTAATTCCAACTAATGCTTGTTTTGATTTACTGTTATTTAAATAATATAATGATTTTAATAAATATATAGAATCATCATATATTATTTTAGAATCGGATTCATCACTATCAAAACTTAACTTTTTATTTTTATTAAACATTGGATATGGTTTGTAACGATAAGCCATTATTATAAAATGTTTAGTTAAACTTGTTAAAATATTTATTTGTAACTGAAGAAAATATAAAATATCTACAGCTTATATACTATAATCCCCTCCCTATACTATATTTATTAAAATTAAAACTTATTTCAAAACCCAACCTTAAATGCATTACTTTTCAAAGTTATTATCACTTTTTATGGTATTGCTCTGGTTCAGGAATCGAACCCGAAAACACAGTTGTCTAGCATCAAGTATCAACGATTTTTACTCTGCGCTATCAACCTTACTCATTATCACTAACTTCTAATTCTTCGTCTACCATTATCCATTCTAAGGAATCCATACTTCCATAGCCGGAATTTGATACTCCAAGCTTAAAAAATAGACCGTTCCTAAAATCTCTATAAAAAGTACTTTTGTGTGTAACGTATCGGTCATAAAATTGAAACTCATCAAACCTATTAAAATCCAACATTAAATGAGACTCTAATCCACAATTTAATTTCAAATCTATACATAGACTAAACTCATTTGCAATATATAGTACATGTAAATAAATTACATCAACATTATCAATTAATACAGTTAGTACTAATTCAGAACACCCTATAAATGACTGAAAATTTATATTAATATTTATTAACTTGGGTAAAATAAAAATATTATCTCCTTCATTCAATTCAAATAATAAGCGGGGACTATAACTTCTAATATACATTATACCAGAGATAGAAATTTAAATATATATATAAAATGAAAGTAACATATATAACTGGCTTAGAAATCAAACCTAAAGGTATCCAAATATAAAATTTCTTCTTCTTCTTCTTCTAATGAAGATAATGATTTAGAATAATTTTGTTTTTTTTCACTTTCAAATTTATCAGGTTCCAGTTCTATATGTAACTGATACTTTTCAATTGCATTTAATTTCTCTAATTTGGAATAAGAAATTTCATTAAACTTTTGTAGCATATATAAATATTTAACTAAATTAAAATTTATAACTTTATTACCAAAATCAAATAAACGTATTTTTTGATATATATATGCGTTATAAAAATCATCAAAATAGCCCGTTCTTAATGCTCTTAGAATATTTTTAAAATTGTCATGTTTCCAATCTGATTTTATATTATATTTAAATTCAAATTCTTTCCTTAATTTTAATTCTAATTTTGCTACCTCACTTATTTTATAACCTAATTTTTCAAATTCATAAAATTTCCTTATAAGGTGGTAGTTCTTACAATCAATCGCACGCTCTTTCATATGAAGATTGCATAACTATAAATAAATATTATGTAAATAAATAAGGATTTGAAATACTAAAGCAAAAGAAGTAGAACTTACTTGTAATCCAGGATGAACTATGCTTGGACAGGTATAATCCAATGTATCATCGGAATACAGATATGCACAGCAATATTCTGTTGACATTTAAAACTGTTATTATTATAACTAAATTAAAATTATCTAAAAAGTATTAAAAATTAACTTACCTAACTGTTTGCTCATAAGTATGAAAGTCTAAAAGGGTTCAAACGGTAAAAACTCAAGATTAGGTTGAAACTGCTATGGACACCTGTAAATATTTGAAAACTACTATTAAATTTATTGTAAACATACAAAATCTTATACAAAATTTACTTACCACATAATTATCCACTTCCAAACTGAAATTATTGATAAAAATTTTTTTTTTAAAATAGCACTATATAGCCACTAAATTATTTAAAAACACAAGTTATTTAAAACGAACTAACTCAGAACAAGACAATTTAATAAACAAACTGCACAATACTTAATGTAACACAATCATATTCTTAAAATTATATATAAATTATAATATAAAAATTTAACAGGGTAGCACTTTACTTATTTAATACTATAATATATTTACCATCAGATTATCAATTCTTAATTCTATCATCCCCGCGCATTCAAAATAAATAAAATTCTCGGGGCCCCCGACCCTTCGAGCAGTTTTATTTTAAAAAGTTTGTTTCAACTTAAGTTAGAGCTTTTGGTTTAGCTATTTGTGATTCTACTATTATCCACAACCTATATAGCCTCATACATATGGATCAAACCGCTACCTAATAAATTTGTATAATAAAATATCCTCCTACTATTTTAACAGTTACTGTGGTGTTATAACCTCATATATGTAAAACAACACCATTGTCTGACTTATAAGACTTTATGATTATTACAACACATAAAAAAATAACTGTATGCTTTGAGAATCATCAATGATATAATGTACGTATATTATAACTTTTAGTATACTTAAATAAATAATCTAATACAACAATACCCAATCCGGCCCTACATTTAACTAAAACATGAAATGTATAACAAAAAAAATTTGTCTACGTTTGGAAAATATTCGCTTGTATTCAACACGTTCCCATTACGTTCAAGTTACATTCGAACTAATGCGCTTGTGTCCAAAGTTTCTCACACAGTTTTAACACGTGTGCTTCAAGTTACGTTCCCATTACGTTCAAGTTACATTCGAACTAATGCGCATGTGTCCAAAGTTTCTCACACAGTTTTAACACGTGTACTGTTTGCAAATTTCTGGTGAATTCGAAGGAATGCGCTATAAATACACTGTTATAAATAATTTAACACTGTTATTGTAATAGTTATTGTTATAATCTATGTTTAACAATCCTAAAGAATATATATCACAAATTATACTATAACCTTTCATATTATACCCCACCATGTGTAATATAACGTCATTATAACATATACCTACTACAACGTCATAATCTTATAACCAATAACAAATCAAACATAAGAATTAATATCGGTATCTCACTCTTTACCACTATTGCTTTCTCACTCATAACCTTGGGTATTGTAGAGAATGTATCAACAGATAAAAGCTGTACTGACGTCATCATCTTCTAAACCAATCACAACACAGCTTATACATGGCATTAGATCATATGACCTATATGCCCCCCACCCTTACCCCCTTTTACATTCTTTCAAGTATAGTCACGCCCCCACTGCATATCGTGACCTAAATGCATCCCCACTCCAATAATTTCCAACTCAACTTCAAAACTGTCCTAGAAACGGCTTTGTACCACTACTACCCTTAATGTAAAAAATGTTTTTATCTAAACGTTGGGGGGAGGTATTTGATATGTAGAAAATGTTTACGAAGTTTGAAATGAATCGGGACGTCAGGACAATGGCAATGAATAAACCGTATACGATGTAACATACCGGATTAATGATACAATAACTTCAAGAATATTGCTTAGACCGGCTTTAAATTTTAAGGACATATTCTTAAAATGTTAAACAATAAGATAAGATAAAAAAAATTGGATTTTTCAAAAGTGAAAACCCTAAACCCTCCCTTAATGATTCTGACCAGATCAGACGTTTTGGTACTGGTGTCACAACAGTAGTAAGAAAATGGAATTTTCCAGCTTCATAGTCCAGTTACCATAAACACCGAAGCATGGTCACAAAATCGCGAAGAAGCAATACCATCTGACAAATCTTGAAAACCGGATATACTAGCATGGTACTTTAAACCTGAAAACAAAAATTAAGTTATTACCAAATAAGTTCTCGTATAAGTTGATAAATAAGTTGCAGTTGTTACCTGGCATTAAAAACTTTTTTTCAAATAGAAATGAACATGTTTTGTTTTGAAGTGGCAATGCTTTAACTACATCCGTCAAATAATTAACCAGGAAATCATTTACACCTGCAAATAATAATTTGTATTGGTAATATTTGTAGAAATACACATATCGATATAAAGAATATTTAGATAAACTTTGGGCCCTATTCCTGAGTTCAATCGAATCGTAAAGTCTTCTTCTTTCCGTAAAAATCACTCGATTTACTTAAAAGTGCTTTTCTTGAAAAGTTAACTTAAAATTGTTCTATTACTTTTTATTGCGCTTTATATTAATTTAATAAAAATGACATCTCCAAGAAGTATGGCTTTAAATAATTTAGCTGTAGAAGCAGCGGTGTTAAATTATATGGAAAATGAAATTCAGCTGAGAAAGTACAACCAATATGAAGATGCTTTCGAAATGAGTGATAAAAAATTTATCAGGCTGTTTCGTCTTTCTAAAGATTTAGTAAAGGATTTGAACGAGAAATTGATACCTTTCATGAAACCTAAAACAAGGTCTTCTTCCTTAGATCCGGAAATAAAAGTAAAATATATTTTAATTTAACTGCTAATTTTAGTCAAAGTTCTCTTTATTGATCATGATTATTCTATTTAAGATACTAGCGGCACTCCGCTTCTTTGGTGCTGGAAGCCACCAGCAAGATATGTGAGAGAATAAGTATATCTCCATGAGTCAGCCCTCTGTTAGCCGGAGCATTACTAAAGTCATAAATGCCGTTCACAATAGTGGAATGCTACAACAACATATTCAATTTCCGAACACTATAGAAAAATTAAATAAGAACCGATCTGAGTAAATTATTTTAACTTTTGTCAGTTAGTTTGTTAGTTAGCACTTAAATCTGTTGATGCCTATGGTTCAAATAACATTTTAACATTTTATAGATTTTACGACAAGTATGGCTTTCCAGGAGTCATAGGTTGCATTTATTGCACTCATGTGACCATATTTCCACCACCTTCGTCGGATCCAGAATGTCCAGAACATTTGTTTGTGAACAGAAAGGGATACCACAACCACTCCATCAATGTGCAATTGGTATAATTTAATGTCTTACAGTAATCCTATCATTGAATACTGAACGTATTTACCAATTATAATAAATTTCTAGATTTGTGATGCAAATAAAAAAATCATTGGTGTTAACGCGAATTTTCCAGGAAGTGCGCATGATTCCCATATATGGAATAACTGCAACTGCATCAGCATAAACCAAATAATTACTTTTTACTAGGTACTATTACAATAATTACTAATAATAAGGAATTAGTGTAATAAATAACTTTATTTATAGTTGATTCTGGGTATGCACTACGACCATAGATGATGACGCCGCTCTCAAATGCAGATCCAGATTCTCCTGAGGCTCGTTACAATGCTAAACATAGTTCTGCACGTAGACCGTACACTGCATAATCATCCATTAACAGCAGCAAAAATAATAAAGACCTGTTGCATTTTGAATAATATATGTATGGACAATAATATAGAAGATGTGCCGGTGTCGTCAGGCGATGATCCCATGGAAGGGCCATTTATGAATCAACATGAGATGCTAAATGTAATGGGTGAATCATCTGTAACAAGTATCAATAATGCTCTTTTAGCAGAAGCTAGGCGTAGTCAGAAAACTCTAATTAATAGATTTTATTTAAAAGAGAATATGTGAATATTCATATATTATCAATATCATATATAAATTTATAATAAGAGAATATATATATGTTTATGAAAAAACACTATGTTTAATTTGTAATATACAAGAAGTAGGCTTAGTAAAAGAAAAAGTACAAAAAAGAAAATTAATTTTATAAAATAATAACTTTCCAATAATTTGTTGAAAACTGCAGTCTGATTTAGTATGGCTGCAGTCTGATTGTTAATAGCAGCAGTCTTTTTTTTTTTTTTTATTATTATTATTTACTGCAATAACTAATTTTGTACAATTAACCAATAGCTTATCTCTAATACTAATCTAAACAAACAAATGAATAACGTCGAGTGTTATCCACTGATAATACTCGTACATTCATACTAGTTCGAACGGCTTCGTTCTCCTTAGCCTTCGCTGCAATCCGTCAGTGTCGAGCAACTGTACCACTTCATCATTTGCGTGTTGATGTAGTCGTTCCTTGTGCTTCTTAGCATGTTTTTTGATTTCTTCAGCAACTGTAGTGATTCCTAGATCTTTATGGATGTCTACGTTACGAACGTACCACGGCGCGTTAACTATGTTACGTAGTACTTTGTTCTGAAATGTCTGGATGATTTTGATGTTACTGTCTTTGGTGCAACCCCACAGTTGGATACCATACGTCTACATTGGCTTTAGTATTTGCTGATATATTATTAACTTATTATGTAAGGATAACAATGCTTGTCGTCCCATTAGCCAATACATTTTTCTATATCTGATTCTTATTTCTTCTTTCTTTTTCTTCACGTGTGCCTTCCAACGCAGTTTGGCATCTAGTGTCGTCCCAAAATATTTCGCAGTATTCATGCGGGATAGCTTGTCTATTTATTGTTACTGGTCGGTGGTTAACTTATTTATTCGTAAAGTTAATGTGTACTGACTTGCTTTCATTTAGTTTTATTCTCCATTTGCTTGTCCAAGTGGTAACATTATTCAAAGCTTCTTGCACTTTATCCGTTGCTTCTTCCATATTATTAGCTATTGCCATTATAGCTGTGTCATCGGCAAAGGTGGCCATTATGGTACCGTTGGTTAGTGGTAAGTCACTAGTGTATAAAGTATACAGGACAGGACCCAATACACTTCCTTGTGGGACGCCTGCAGCTATATTCTTTAATTCGGAGAATTGGTCTTCAACTTTTACTCTGAAAAGTCGGCCTGCTATATAGGAATGTTGTTATAGGTTGAGTTGTCTGGGTAACATCCTATCTATTTTATATGCCAGTCCTTTGTGCCTTTGTGACCTTATCAAATGCGTGAGACACATCAAGGAATACTGTCGAGCATATTTTCTTTTCTTCCAGTGCTTTTTCAATAACATTAGTGATGCGGTGTACTTGGTCTATGGTTGAGTGTTTATCTCTAAATCCAAACTGATGGTTTGGAATTAGTTGTTTACACTCTATCAATAATTTAAGGCGCTTTAGTACTAGTCTTTCAAATAGTTTACCAATTATTGGTAGTAGCGAAATTGGTCTGTATATAGATTTCTCTGTAGGGGGTTTTCCTGGTTTAAGGATCATAATAACATTGGCAACTTTCCAATGGCGCGGTACGTATCTCAGCCGTAGCACTGCATTGTAAAGGTGCGTCAGTTTGATTACGCCTTTTCTTGGTAATTCTTTTAAGACTTCTCCGGTAATGAGATCATAACCTGGTGTTTTTTGGACTATCTGCAGTCTGCAGATTTATGCATCCACCTGCATTTTTTGTCCATTTTTCAATATTTTTAATTTTTCTCCTTGATATTTCTCCCTTGAAATATATTTTTTTTCTGTAATAAGTCGTCAATTAACTCTGATTTTTTTTCTATTTCAACCAGTCGCCTTTTTGCAGGTTTTCGGTTAGGTGTTTGATCTGTAAATATGAATTGTTTAGAGTTATGTTATAGTTATTATTTATAATAATATTAATTTATTAATAATAATTAAATAATTACCAGCTTCTGAATCAAAATCAATATTCTTTCGTAGTCTTTTATTTGTTGCAATCTGTTGGTCCTCTGTAGATATAAATTGTATAAAGCATATAGAATATTGATTTATTTAAATAATTAAAAATTTACCACTTTCTGAATGAAATAATTTTTTAGTGTTAACATTAAATTGAATATCTTCATCTCGCAGATATTCAATTTCCTCGTAATTTTCAAAATCTATATCCTGTAATGTATTAATTGCATTAATATCCACGCAGAAATGTATTTAGTATATATGTTCATCACATACCAATTTTGGTTCACTTGTCGGCACATTCTTTATCCCTGTCATTACAGTATCCCCCACAAAAGAAACAATTTTCTCCTTAGACGAGGATAATTTTGTGGAGGAGCAGCTTTCCTTTTAGCGGAATGTTTCATGTCACTCCAACACTAAAAGTAACACTAAAAGTAAAGATTGTGAATATTCACTAAAAAATAACGTGAAAATTGTCAAAATTAGCAAAAATTGAAAATACTTTTTTCCACTCGTCTGCACTTTTATGTGAACCCGGAATTTTATTAAGTCCTTCTGCTACGCCTTCTCTTGACTCTCCTCTTGACCCTCTCTCTATATGTTCCCTATGAAATGTGATTTAAAGAGATTTAGAGTGAGAAAAAAAATTTTGTTATAAGAAAAGGCGATTTTGGTATAAAAAAAAAGAAAAAGCGCTGCGCAGAAGAAGAAGCAGAAAGCACTTTTGGAAGTAGTACAAGTCTAGAATAATTTTAAGTTTTAATAAATTAATAAAGTTTAGTTTTAAGTTTGAATGTATATAGGAATCCTTGTTTCTCGTTTCCCAATCTCAGTCTGGCAATCCTTCTCATGTTTTTGTCTTTTTTTTCTCTTAAGTAATGTTGTATCTATCTCTCACAAATCCCATTATACCTTGTGTTGTAATAGCTCTTCTAGATTTTTTCTATTTTTTCCTGTTGCTGTATCTCCTTGTCCTTTCTCCTTAGCTCATCTTCCACACTTGCGCCTCCTTCTCTTCTTCTTTCTGCCTTCTCGATCGCCATTCCATTCCTTTCTCTTTTTCAAGAAATCAATAAAGTCAGAGTCCCCCCTGAGGTGCCCCAAGTAATATATGTGTCAAACGGAATTTGAGTGGACTTTTGTTCGCCGAAACGATATTCTACCCTTGGTGGAAGGATTAGGGTTCTGTTTAAATTATAAGCGAAACCAAGAGACCCTAAAAAGTGGTCTGCTTGATTTTCGAAACGTCCTGTAATTTAATTTATTAAATATCGTGTTTTTTAGCTTAATATAACCTAACTTTTAATTCACTGACAACTAACCCATACACGGACAATAAGCTATATAACCATTTGGATCTATATCTACATTACCACTAATTATAAATCCTATTAAATTAACTGAGAATATAAATAATATAAAATATAAGTTAAACATTTTTATTTACTAACAATAAATTATAACAAACAATCCATAACTAATACTGTCAAACACTCCAGTCATCCTGGACACAATATCAACCAGACTCTTCAAAACTTCTATAATGTTAATTGTATTAATTTATTAATTAATTACTTTTATTATTAGTTTTTTATTATATATTGATATTAATACAACATTTATTATCTTAATATATATATATATCTAATATATAAAAGAAAGACGGGTTTGTTGCAACACTTATAACTCGAGATCTGCTGAACCAATATTCATGGTTATTGAATGTTGGTCGATTGACTATTTTACCGGCAACATACACAGGTAGCCCGCGTCATTTGCATGAATATGCGCAAGATGCAATGACATATGTTCCTCATTATGCTCGGCCAGATCTATTCATTACATTTACATGTAATCCGAAATGGATAGAAATTATTCAATTGCTGCTTCCCGGACAAACATCAAGTGATCGACACGACATCACCGCACGTGTTTTCAGGCAAAAAATTCGGTCACTAATGAATTACATTGTTAAGCAACACGTCTTTGGGAATACTCGATGCTGGATGTATTCAATCGAATGGCAAAAACTAGGCCTACCGCATGCTCACATTCTAATTTGGTTAGTCGAAAGAATTCGGCCAGATCAAATAGATGACATCATATGTGCGGAGATTCCTGCTCCTGAAACCGATCCAGACCTACATGATGTTGTAATCACGAATATGATTCATGGACCGTGTGGCACTATCAACCGCCAATCACCGTGCATGGTCGACGGCAAGTGTTCCAAATGGTATCCACGAAAATTGACGGCAGAGACCATTACAGGCAACAATGGTTATCCATTGTATCGGCGTCAATTGCACGATGATAATGGTAGAACTATCATAACTAAAGTGAAAGGAAACGATTTCGTAGTTGACAACAGTTGGATTGTTCCATATTCGCCACTTCTCTCCAAAACATTCAAGGCACATTGTAATGTTGAGTATTGCAATTCGGTCAAGTCAATTAAATACATTTGCAAATATGTCACAAAATGGAGCGACATGGCGGTTTTTGGTATCCAAACATTCAATATCAACGATGAAATCACGCGCTATTAAGTCGGTAGATATGTAAACTGCAATGAAGAAATATGGCGTATATTTTCATTCCCTATTCACGAACGTCATCCCATTGTTGTACATTTGGGGGTGCATCTAGAGAACGGTCAGAGAGTATATTTCACAGCATCGAATGCTGCTCAACGTGCCGAAACACCTCCAGCGACAACATTGACCAGTTTCTTTGCGATTTGTCAAAGCGATCCGTCCGCACGAACTTTGCTTTACTCAGAAATGCCACGTTATTACACTTGGAACGCTACAAGGCAATGCAGTTCCTGGTTATCCAGATATGCGTTCTACTATTCTCATTCTGTATGTTTTCATCATCATTCATCATAATAAAATACTTTTATGTTTCTATCTATATTAATAAATAATATTTTGTATCATTGTATTACGTTCATCAAAGCCTAAATTAGTTCAGCTAAAAGGTAACACGACATTCATTGACTGTTAGGCGGTACGAAATTCGCCGGGTCAGCTAGTTAATAAAATAAATACTTCTCTTTAGTTTAAACAATTTAATATAGATGCTGTATTGATTAGACATGCAATATAAACGCGTATGTTATGATTTGTTGTATTTTAAAATAGTAATTAAATTAATTTATATTATTATTGAGTTTTTAGTATTACATATATTAGTATTTAGTATTACTAGTTTGTGGAATACAGTATTTTTTAACCCGCTAAATTTAAATCTAGTAAATAAAATGCATTTTACTTGCTCAATAGAACAAGGGGAAATAACCAACTAAATATAATATAACTAAGCAACTGCCCGTTTTATCCAGTGCGAATTTATCTTAGACTCCATTCAATCTGCTATAGTCCACTATAAATTTGTTCAAGATTGGTTGGGGATATCCCCGTTGACACACTACATACTTAAATTTTAGAAATGTATATTACATGTACTGATAAAGTTAACTATCAGGATCTCAAATGTGATTTGTTTTAAATAGCAATCTTATTGAACATATAAACAATTAAAATAGTCGTTTAAAGTCTGCCTTACACTCTACATCTTATATACAAATACATCGACTGAAATTCTTGCCCCTAAACAATCTGCAACCAAACATACACCACCACATTTCGTCCAAAAGTCCAAGTTATTTACAATCTTTTACTTCCATTATTTTTGTTGTTTTTCACATCAATTTTTTTCAGTGCAAACTAATAGCTATTAGCGATTAAACAGTACAGGGTGTCCAACAGTCAACGACTACTTTAATTAAATAAAGTAAATGCACAAAGACCGTGAACAATAAATAATTTTAATTTGAAATATTCATTGCATTAAGTCTGAGTCACTTTTCGTTTTATTTTTGTAATTTACTTAAATAATCCATCAACTTATTAAAAACCATTAAATGTCATTCGAGTGTAATGGTTTTTTGATTACTGTGACATGCCCGTTACATTGTTTTAATTGCCTGCACTCTACTAATTGCGTGGCCAACATTATTGATTATTTTCTCATAGAGCAAAGTTCGTTATTTTCTTGCGGGTCTTTAAAGTGAAAGTGATTAAATTGCAGTGAAACTTTTTACATTTTTAAAACAAATTGTGAAAATTAGAAATAGTTGAAAATGAAGGTGTTTATCCTTGTAATCTTCATCGTGTCTTGTGCTTAACCACCAACGCTACGGTGAGTTTTTTACTTTTATTTGTTTGCTTTGACATTATTCGCTCTCCTGTTCAGCACCGGCTATCTAGGTTCGACGTGGACTTCCTGGGGACTTCTCTTTTCTTGAGGAGCGCTGCTTGGTGAACCATTTCTTATTTTCTTAAGTAATTTAACAGTTGAAGACGTGGCATAGCTTTATGTTTATGTAGTAGTCACCCTTTACGGCAGTTGTCAGCTGGGTGTGATCGTTATTGTCACCACATTAGACAATGTAACATCTGGCCACAAATAACCGTCTTGGTCTACCAGTCGACAACCACTAAGTCCACAACCACAGAATCTACGATTTCGGGGACTACGGAATTAACAACCACGTTGGCTACTACCCCTTATCCATCAGATGATTATTACCCCATTGAAGAGATAAAAACATGTAAGTGGGTAACTGGTTTTACAGGACCCCCAATTCGTCCCTTTTGTTAACTGATCTATTTTTACAGGTAGAACTAAATCTCACGTTGCCTTTCTGAAGAGCAGAAATGACTATAAAGTCCAGTACTGCAGCGGAAGTCTAATTCATCCTAAATGGGTGCTCACTTCCGCAGATTGACAAGAACAGGTAAGATCATCAGATCCTGTAATTTGCTTAACTTCTGAGCGTCATTCATTGTGCTGATTGTTGCAGCAGCTATCACCCCTATTGTCGTGAAAGACTAATCTGGACCACTACCTTAAGAGAACATCACCTTCGCTGGATGGGAAGAATCTGGCTACGGTAGGTTCACAGCATTACTAAGTATGTTAACTTATTTACTTTAACTAAGGACTGGAGAAACAATATGAAAAAGGACTCGCTTACCAGAAGCTTTTATTGGCACCACTGACATTTGCGTGAGACTGGTTCAATTCTCTTTCAGGGAGGTACATTCCCAAACAAAGGAGTCCTAAATGAATGAGAGAAATATTTAAATGTTTATGAAATGCTAAAGCAGATTTACAAATTACCTATAAAAGCAGAAATAAAAAGAAGCTTTCATAATTTCAGAAACTCTGACTAACACCAGATACATTCAGTTATTTAAAGGACCCTGCAGATGTCGTGACACAGATTATAAAACAGAGTACGAAGATGCTGCCGTGGATTCAGAGGTTTTCTGCGGTCAGTCTCCGGAATTTTTTTGTTTTGTAAGTGTCCAAGTTACTTTTTACTTACATTAAGTTAGTCTATGTTAGGAAAGTAAATGTGTGCCGTTGTCTTTCGATGTTCCAGCACTGCATTATCGCAGGGGCCCTAAGACCACCTGACAACAATTAATGTAAATCTAACATAAGAAAAGTTACCTCTTACGTAAACATTCTTACATAACATTAAATTAATTTGTTGAAGAAAATGTTGTTTGACAAATGTACAATTGGTTATTCGCGTTAGTGGGCTCAAAACTAGGAAGGTTATCAACTGTCAACTGCCAACATGTTGCAAATAACATATTTAGCTTGATTCACTGAAACATGAAGTTAGCAGTCAAACGATGAACGTCTCGAACAGCCGAATTCGTCTCTGTTCGGGTTACCTCCGATTTGGTTCTGTTACAGACAATAAATTAATTCAAATCTTTAGCCCATACATTAATTTGTATGTCTTCCATCTTCTAGCTTCAGAACGGGGCCGGATTGGTCGTTAATGGAACAGTAGTGGCCGTTATGAGCACGCGGTGTTTTCCCCATTGTCGTTACGATAAAGGAATCTTTACCAATTTAAACAAACATTGAGAATGAATTGACGACACCTTAAATGCAGGTTAGCTTTAACTTATTTTTACATATTGATCTAATATTTCATTAGTGAGACAAATCAGATTCACTCAAATCATCCAGAGGACTTTCGAATTTGTCAGAATTTGGATTGCAACATTGCAAATGTTAACTCCTGTAACCTTGTCTTCCAGTTTGCAGTCCAGAGGTGTATGGAGCATGCAGTGATTATTCCATCATCGTCCCTGGAATTTATTTAATCATGCCAAACAAGGACGTGAAGCCGTTCGAAGTTTATTGCGACATCGCGGACGGCAAAAAGTGGATGGTAACTACTGTGACTTCAATTCTGTCCAAGACATTTCCTGTTTACATGCAGGGCTTTCCTTACCGGTTTAGGGGAAACCTTTAAGATTAGATTTGTCTAACACTGCTGGGACCTGCTTATCCAGGTGTTGCAAAGGTTTATTTAAGGAATAATCTCGGTAAACAACTCAAATGATAAACTTTTTTATGGTAAATCATCCATAAATATGCACAACTGTGTTTAGCTAGGTTATTTCGACTTCTAGTTCATTCTAGATCTATTCCAAACGAAACCATTTTTAGGTAACTCCAAGATTTCTTTCTTAGATATTTAATAAAGATATTTGGCAGGTCATACAGCAGCGGATCAGCAAGTCCTACTTTTACAAAAGCTATGCCAGCTACACAAAAGGATTTGGGCCGATTGATGCAAACCACTGGCTTGGATTGGAGAAGATCCACTAATTGGGGTCACGATTTGTTCTTATCCTTATGTCATGACTTTGTTTGTAAAGTGTCATTCAGTACTACTAACTGCATTAAACTGAACTCATAATCATCTGCTGTTAACTGAAAATGGAAATGTGATCACAGTTTAACTGTTGCTTTCAGTTAACGAAAAATGGCGACCATCAACTCAGGGTGGAATTGCAGGCTCACAACTTAACGAGGGCATACACCCTGTACAGTACGCTTAAAGTTGACTCTGAGGAAACAGTATTCAAATTAACGATCTCTGGTTACAGCGGAAACGCAGGTAGGACCAATGCTTATTTTACTCGCAAGACTACCAGTACTGATTTCTTGTTCCCGTGGGTCATGTGGCCTACAAACTCGTTTGACATTTGGGGGTGTTTAGTCAGATGGATTGATCTTCTGTATTCTGACCCTGGACTCTTTCAAGGTCACGTTATCAGAAGTATCTTAGATACAGAGCCGGATTAAAACATGGAATTGAATGACCACGAGACTAAACTGAATTTAATAAAACTTAATAATAATTTACTGATGCGGCCCTGATATTCCTCAACAATTCATAAAATATATTATCCTTATACTTCCACAAATCAAATATTTTATAATTATTGCAAAAATCCTGGAAAATGCATAATTTATTTTGTGTCAATAAGCCCAATGTTTGATCAATTAATATTACTTTGTGCAGTTGCATTAAGTTGCTGTCACACATTTGTTGCAGCTGCACCATTTGTCATTACTTTGGTTGGTGTTTTTGTGCACAGGCTAGCGTCCCAAGTACCAGAGTTGAATCAGGTCAGGCTTTCTTGGAGAGCGCTTATGTGGAAAACAAATAACAACGGCTAGGAAATGGAAGTTAAATGCAAAGGCTATTGTTTTTTCTTTCACATTTCAATTGATTTGCTAAATAATTGACTGATTTGTTATTTGATAATAAATTGTTTTTATAATATTATTTTTGACATCATATAGTTTTATGCTCTTGAAAATATGATCTTCTATGGATGTAATTGTTATATGGAGTAACGCAAAAAAACATTAAACTTAACTGCTGAAATGCTATATAACTAATCCCGGGATTGACTCTTTCAAATCCCGAAATTCCGATTATCGTAATATTTAAAAATTAAAGAAACTAATTGAAAATAATTCACAACCCAATTGTTTTAAAATTATGTCCCCCTCTTATCACTAGACAAACCGGGCAACACCGGGTATTAGGAGTTGATAAAAAATAAACTTAACACATAACACACTTTCTGACGTGAACGTGTTAATAAATGTTAAATTATTGATTAAGTAATGTGGTTAACACGTTGAGGACGGAGCACGTAGTACGGAACACGTGGTGTTTTACTTTTGTAGAAAATTTAAATTATTTGACGTTAAAAACAACAGGAAGTTTTATGTTTTGTTTGCCCGTTGTCCATTGGTTGTAAAATAATCCCCCTCCATCGGTCCGTTCTATCGTGAACGTGTTAACATCGGATGGTTGTTGTTGTGTGTGCCCAGTTGTTGGTTTGTTAGTACCGCAGTGTTCTTGTTATTGTTTCAGGCGACTCAATGACCAACCACAACGCCATGAAGTTCTCTACGTACGACAAGGACCAGGACAAGTCGTTGTCTAACTATGCTGAGTACTTCCAAGGAGCCTTGTGGTTCAAAGCTTGTTTGTACAGGTAACTATCTTTACCTGCGACTGCGTCACGTGACGCGTGATGTGACAGTCCTCTAGAGTGTAGGGTTGCCACCTCATCGGATGCCCGGGCCTAGACACATTATCTCAAGGTCACGGGTTTACGTATTCCTACTTTGGGTCTGCCAGTTCTGTCACAAAACACACAACTATTCGTTTCCATGTTACAACATTTTCTCCACGGCAGTTCAGGAATATGAATCCGTTAAATATTCAAACTTTTATCAAATTTCAACAAATTTGTTAAACTAAAAATAACACATTATACTTAAACTAGTAAAATATTTTAGAACTTTTGCTTTAATTAAGGTAGTTGTGCTGCGACACTAGCTTATATAGCTGTCCTACTCTTTCTAATACACGACCTATATTTAGGTTAACTTTTTTACGTTAATGTAAAGTCAGATTACATTAAGAAAAATATTCGTTTGACATAAATTTACGTTTTTTCGTTCACCGAATGATTAAAAGCAGTTTTATTAGATGAAATAAAAATTTGCAGCAACCCAATGAAACTTTCATTGCTTTCTTGCGGATTAAGATTTTTGTAAATTATGATTTTCAGTAAATTGACTGAAATATATTTCAGTGCAGAGGACATGGCAACATTCAGTTGTTGTCAGTTGGTAACCGTGATCCATTTATGTTTACCCTGTGTTTTTGTGTTGGTACTATTCTAACGTTGTGTTTTACTTGGAGCCATTTGAACAGTGTCTACAACGACTCGGCTGTGTCTGGTGATGGGGAGGCAATGCACTGGTATTACAACTTTGGCGTCTACGCCCTAAGAACAGCGCGGATGCTGATCAGAAGGAAAAGATCAGCGTAAAACAAAACTGCAAAAACAGAAACGCATAGGGAGGGAAAGAAATGAAAAGAACGGAACCACGAGACAGAAAGAGAAAGAGAGAGAACACAGTGGGATTAATTAGAGGATTTAATTAGTCCGATATCTTCATTAAATAAAAATTCCACTTGTAAAACTATTGTGTCAATTATTAAAAGTACAGGGTGTCCAAAAGGCTACTACTAAATTATTTAAATAGCGTAAATATAGAACGCAAATAATAGGGATTTAAAATTTATTAAATTTCCTAAAACCCTAGAAGATTATGTTAAGTTTATTAGTGGAACATCTGCGAATAATTAAAGTGTGAGCTTAAAACGTAAGTATTCGTAGATGCTTTACTAATGAACTTGACGGTAATTTAAAAGAATTTTATTTGATTTATTAAAATTTACAAAAATCAGAAAATATCAAACAATGGACTTAACTGCGTTGTCTTCTGGGTGGCTCATCTAGTAAGTTGTTCCTCGGTGGGGACAAAACTTTGCAACGATGTTATAATTTAAAACCCGGTTGCAAAGTCTTGACCCAAATGAGCTTATAAAAAAATAATTTAAACTAAAATCAAAAAAAGGACAAAATAACCTTAAATAGTTGAAGAAAAATGAAAAGTCTCTCTCTCTCTCTCTCTTTTTCTAAATATTCTCTTTTTATTTCAAATTTATGTATTTTCTAAAATAATATTCAAATAACGCGCGCTTTCCATAAAAAGAGTTAAGTAAAGCCACCATCTTGATTATTATTTTAAATATAAATTAAATAATATAAATATATAATAAAAAATGGATTGTTTTAAAATATATAAATAAAAATGAATCCCTCAAATATCCAATGATTTTGAAATAAATAACACAACTTATTATATTTTATTCAGCTCGTGACGTCAGTAAAACGAAATTTAAACTTTAAATAGCTATATCTTCGTCAATTTTTGGATATTTATCCATTCAGTTCAGTGCAAATCTGCTTTAGTCCACTATAAATTTGGTAACGATTGATTTGGGGTTCCTTCGTTGCAATGGGCGCCGTATAATCGCCCATTTTTCACTTTAATTTGTGTTGTGAACAATATCTTAAATTCTAGAAATGTATAATACATGTAATGATAAAGTTAACTATCAGGATCCAAAATGTGATTTGTTTTAAATAGTCGCAATGTTATTGAAGATATAAGCAATTAAAGAACCAGGATAATTTAAGGGACAAAACTTTGCAAACACTTTAGTTTACTATTGTTTAAAAATGGGCCCGTGTCGTATGTCTTCATTTCTATAAAAGTGTACTACGTATTGATAAAGTGGGTTACTAGAACTCCTTATATGTTAGGAGATATTAATAATTAAAAAAGTCATTTTGACTCTTTAGTTATTAAAGGAATTCAACGCTGTACAACATTCCAAATGCATGTGACATCACAACCGCTGCCAACCTTAGAGCTCATAAATCTTTGCTATATGTAGTTATTATCAAAATGTCAAATATTATTTACAGCTATTTCAAGGAACAATAAAATTCCAATATTAGGTCTACCTTAGCAGGGTTAAATAAAATAAAAACTTATTATTCTTTGACTTGACTTGATTATTTCGACTACCAACAGCTACAAAACATAACCACAACACTGACCTACTCAACAAATAACTGACATTTCACGTCACACAAATATGGCCGACCATTTCTAGTGCTAAAACTACAATTCCAATTTTTAATTGCTATATCTCCGTCAACATTTAAATATTTAATAAAATAAACACGCCAATACACATTTATTTACATCAATTTCAATTAACAATTGAAAAATTGACCACTAAAAAATCGAGGACACAAGCCCATTATAAAAAAGTAAGAATTATAGAACTTAAATTATAAAATTAAACTGGCTTCAAATTTTTTTTTTCGTTTGCTATTATAAACTTAAACATTTATATCTTCTATAATCTTGAAATTTTACTGGTACCTTTTTTACTCGTTTTGTTTCTAGGTATAGTGAATGGGCTTCTGGGCGACCTTCACATTTGCCTCTTCACTCCTTGCTTCATGTCAAATTCCCTGTTTGTAGCAGGTGTTGACAGTGTAACCAGACTACATTATTGAGAGACCTGGTCGATGTTTTCTTCATCTTGGTGCTCTACTAGTCTGCTGCTTGCCGTTCTTATGCAATTAGAAGATCTTTTATCTTAGGTATTTGCTGCGCTTCTAAAAGCGACTCAATATGTGTATATGGTATTATATTTGCTTTAAAATGTGAAGCATTTCGTGATTTTATGAGACCTTCATTAATTTTTTTTGTAATTTGGCTTTCTTTTCTTTCTCTGGCTTTGAATCCTTTTCTTTCTTTCTCCATAGACAGTCGTCTTTCTTTATGTCAAAATATATTGCTCTTTTTCTTTTACTTAATATTCTTTTCCTTTCAGTTTTATTTAACCTTCTAGTTTCCTTACTTCTTTTTTGTTCAACATTTGGATTTCTTCTTTATTTCCGGAATCTTTGTCCTTATTTTCCTTAAGAAAAATAATTCAGCGGGTGAAACTTTGGTTATAGTGTGAAGTGTGTATCAATAATTGAAAAGATATTTTTGCAGTTTTTGCAGTAAACGTTGTGTAAATGAAATGTCAGGAATTTTCTGAATGCTTCTATTTTGACGCTCCACATCACCATTTGCTCTGGGCCAATAGGGAGTGGTGAATTTTATATCAGCATCATTTAAATTACAAAAATGTTTACATTCTTTACACTTAAACTGTCTTCCTTGATCCACCGTTACTGATTTTGGTAGTCCATACCTTCCAAATAATTTATCAAGTTTTTAAATTGTCATTTCTGCTGTAATTCTTTTTATAATTGCTACTTCAATAAATCTACTGTAGTAATTTTGACTGCTCCCTTACAGGTAGCTTTCTTCTTATCATTGGTTCTGATATTGATGAGTCTTTGACAACAATTTAACAACTTGCATATCGTTCTGCTCTCGCTTCTACCTTTTGATCCATATTCGGCCAATAAACTTTTCCTCTAAGTTACCTTTTCATTTGATCAAAGTTCAAGTGTTCTCATTTTCAATTGATTTTGTATTATTATTCGGTCATTTCGTAAAATAATTCCATTGCTTTTTCTTAATTCATTTTGTTTTTTCCTAGATGTCTCTGGACAGTTTTGCTTGCTTCCTTCAGTGAGGCATTGTTTGACTTTTATTAGTTCTTCATTCGTTTCAATAGATTGTAAAATTTCTTTAATTGTCAATGCTTTTGGTACATTATGGTCTATAATAATTCTAGTGAAAACTTCAGTTACATTTTTCTCAATTTTCAAAAGTCTTGATAGTGGATGTGCAATATTTTGTTTTCCTGGAATATGTTCTGCCTCATGAGCATAAGATTGTAATTATAAATAATAACTATCTTTGTATTCTTGGAATTGGTTTACTTTGTTTTAAAATAACTTTTATTATCTGTTAAAAGCTTAAATGCTTAAAATGTATGTGTGGAACCTCTCCACAGCCCATACTAATCTTATATTTTCCATTTTTAAGTTGAAGTATCGCTTTTCTCTTTCCGAGAGATTCTTGCTGGCAAAACATATGACTTTACCTTCTTGAATTAAGGCTGTTTCTAGACCCACTGGTCTCGCATTTGAGATTATTTGTGTTGGAACATCTGGCTTGTAACAATCGAGTATATTCTTATAACTTAATATTTTTTTGATTTTTTCTAAACTTTTTTTATTGTTTTTGTGTACCCCAAACAAACTTTGCAATATTTAAAGTCAATTTTCGTAAGGGTTCTGAAGTTGTAGACAAATGCGGTACGTATCTTCCCACAAAATCAACAAGGCCTTAAAAAAGTTTTCACTTCATTTTTGTTTGTTGGCCTTCTATATTCTTTTACTTCAATTATCTTATTTTCTATAGGTTTAACTCCATCATTTGTTATCAAATGTCCAAAGAACTTAATTTGTTGTTTATCAAATTAGCATTTCTTTGTATTCAATTTCGGCTAAACTGGCATCTTCCAATACTTAAATTATTTTTCTTTCATGCTTCATCAGCTGTTTTTTTGTTGACGCATGTATCAGACAATCATCTATAAAGTAACCTAGTTTTCAGATTTTCCATCACTTAATATTTTTTCTATTGTTTTCTGAAATATTTCCGGTGCACAATTCATTCCCTTTGCTAATCTTTTAAAAACATAGGTATGTTTAGGTCCCATAAAAGCTGTTATGTATTTACTTTCATCATCCAATTCTAAATGATAAAATCCATTTTTACGATCAAGGACCGTGAACTATTTATTGTTTCCTATTTCTCCCAAAAAAATCTTTTAGTATAGGTATCGGATGCTTTTCCATTTTTATCACTTTATTTACATGTCTTAGATCTATACAAATTCTGACTGTACCATCTGGTTTTGGAACCGGTGCAATTGCTGAATTCCAAATTTGAACTCCTGTAACTACTTCAATTATATCAGTTTTCTCCATATCATCCAGTTTCATTTTCACTTTTTTTTCTCAAGGACACGTCTTTTTGTCTCTATGCACTATAAGGTGCATAGCACAGATGAATCTCTTTGTTTATGGGTAGTTTTATTTTTATTCCTTTTGCCTTTTTAATTCTTCTGCCAGAACTTACAGTGAGGCGAATAAAAAACTACATATGAGAGGCACACTTGAAGGTCCGCGATGCAGAGGAAGCATCGAAGCGAAATGCTGATGAATTTAGAAAGCGATTTTTTCAGGATATTTATGCATATCTTATATAGTGAGGAAACAAAATTCACGGCACTACTATAAAACGGAACTGAATAAATGCCAAACACGCAGCATAAACTTCTGTATTTTGTCATTTTTCAGAGCAATCATGACAAATATGTACTTGGATATGTTATTTTAATTAGAGATAAGTTTGTAAGTAATACGAATCTTTGTTAGATTTAAGTATATTTAAAGTTTGTAGTAGAGTAAGAATTAATTAACGCATAGGATTATGTACTAACAATGTGAGAGACAATGTGAATATTGCAGCGCGATATTTAACAGAATAAACAGATTATTTTTTATAATGAAATTAATTCAAAATTTATATAGCTATAAATCTACTTATTAATAAGTGACACCAAGAACAGGAAGTACTTATTCAATTTAGTCTGCTAGTGGAAAATCTATAAGCAAATATAAGTAAAATTGTATGCAACATTGCATTGTAACAATTATGTGCAAAATCCGCCACTGACTGTAAGATCAAACTTGACATTATAGGGCATCATTTATTTTCGATATTACCTGTTTGAAAAATGTATGACGGAATGTTATTTTATTATTAATTAATAAATAAATAAATATCAACAGTGTAAATATAATGTTTTTTTTAATGAACCAAGAAGAACACTATTTTGCTGTAAATATCCTAGCAGGAACCTTGCTGTCGTATCAACGTTTGCAGGTATAATCTTATCATTAATCAGTATCTGATTAAATATTCCTCCTTTTATAACTGCTAGTATTCTAAATATAATTTTATTAAACAGTTAAGTTAGTGCTGAATATCAAAAGATGTGACAAAAAATAAATCATGCTTTTAGTCGGTACCCCCATTTCAATTCGAATCGTGACTATTTCTTATTGAGGTTAGTTACATAAAGCGACAAAATAACGATTACTTTGAAAAATCATAAATCAAAGATTAAAGCAGGACTACTGGACTGTCGTCATGGTATGTGTGAGAGTCGTGAGAAAAGCTCTGAAAATCAGCAAAGTTAAGTGATAGCAAAGTTATACGCTAATTACTTTCTTCTGATCATCATTCGCGCTGTTTTGAGGGCTTTTCTGCCAAAGTTGAAATGCCAGTACATTGTCTTTCCATCCGCAACAGCCGTATTGTGGTACGGTCCATTCAAATTGTTGCAAGTAAAACACAACGTTAGAATAATATTAACACAAAAATAGAAAATGAATATAAATAAATCAGGGTTGTCAACTGAATATTGCCATGAACCCTGCATTAATTTTAGTCATTTCACTGAAAATCATAAATTATAAAATTCAAAATTCGCAACAAAGCGAAGTAAGTTTCATTGGGTAGTTGCATATTCTTTTATTTCATTTAATAAAACAGCTTTTAATTACCCGGTGAACAAAAAACGTAAATTTAAGTATTGCTTTATGTAATATTTTTTACCTAACGTTACGTTTTATTATTTACCGAAGGTTGAAAAGAAGGTGATTACACTATGCATAAATAAATGTAAAACGCACAAAAAATATTTTACTCAAACATTAGTTCAATATGTAAAATTTTGTAATGTTGCATAAAAAGATTTATTTACTTCAGAAAACGAAAATTTATGTCAAACGAGATTTTTCCTTAATGTAATCTGACAAATGTATATGAATAAATAAGAAGTAGCAATTGGTAGCCCGTGGTCTGGAGATAATATGTCGGGGCCCGGGCATCCGATGAGGTGGCAACCCTGCACTGTATACGACCGTCACGACACGCTTTACGTAACGCAGACACAAGTGGAGATAAGTACCTGACCGTACAAGCATTGTACCACCAGCCTCCTTCGTAGGTCTCAGCACAGTTCGACGACCACTTGTCCTGATCCTTGTCAAACGTAGAGAATTTCATTCCGTTGAGGTTGTCGCTGGAGTAGAGCATTGAGTCGCCTGAAACAATATATAACACTCTACAACAGAATAAGAATACTGCGGTACAAACAAAATAACAACTGGGCACACAACAACAACGATTCGTTGTTAACATGTTCACGACAGGACGGCGTGACGGAGGGGGATTATCTTACAACCAATGTGCAACGTGGAAACAAAACATAAACTTCCTGTTGTTTTCAACGTTAAATAATTTAAATTTATTACAAAAGTAAAACACATCATGCTCCTTCCTCAACGTGTTAACCACATTACCTAATTAATAATTTAAGATTAAATAACACGTTCAAGTGAGAAAGTGTGTTAAATGTTAAGTTTATTTGTTATCAACTGCTAATACCCGGTGTTGCCCGGTTTGTCTAGTGATGGGTGAGGGACATAATCTTAAAACAATTAAGTTGTGGAATATTTTTATTAGTTTCTTTAACTTTCAAATATGCTTATAACCTATATAACATATAGAATAATACCTAATCGATTTAATTTAGATTGTTTATCACATTTATATCTATCACTAGTCTTTACCTCTGTCGCAATGTTGGACGTCTATGTTTTGTGTGTGAATAGAATTTCATTTCAAATTTTATTTCCATTTCTAAATTGAATCTCGGTATGTATTAATTTTGCATATAACAGCAACTTATTTTTCATATAATAGCCCGGTCAAGGTAGACATTTGAAATAACAAAAATTGCCGGAGAGCCAAATATTGGTGGAGAGCTAAGGTTTAATATAAAGTTTTAAAAATCCCCATCGATTCTATGTGTGCTTCAAAAGTTATTCGGAGTCAAAGTTCAAAATTTAAGGTTTTTTGGATTCTTCTCGAAAACGGTAAGTTTTATCAAAAAAAGCCATACCATAGTTGTAATTCTTAATATTCTCTACAAAAATGGTTCTTATGATTTTTTCTCTAAGAGTTACCATTCCTGAGATATCGTGATTCTAAGAGTCACATTATACTTGTTCATGATAAGCATACATTTCCACGCCACCTGTGAGGTAGTGTACTCGGCGCGTTTTTTTACCGTGGTTTCCCTTGTAGGTTTACTCCACTAACTGTCATGACAATTTTAGGATATAGTTGGCAATATTTGGCTCTCCGGCAATTTTTGTTATTTGACCATTATTTTTATGTTTAAGTAGACCGGATTATAAACTGTCTAAATTTAATAGAATATTATTTAAAGTAATTATTTGTAATACTTGTAATACTTAAATACTTGTAAATGTAATAATAGAGCAAGAAGGCTGAATAAGCCAAAGCTTAATAATAAAAAAAAAAAAAAATTACTTAGAGAAAGTATAAAATATTTTTAACTTATTCCTTATTTGACAATTTTTTTTTCAAAATTTGGGATTCTTTTTTGGATTTGTAAACTAGGCATCAAACTTAGCCCGTGTTATAGCTAGGGTTAGTTATCCGTTATATTTTATTGTGTGTATGCGTATTGTGCCTGGTTGAAAATACCAAAATGTACGAATGATGTAGATAAAAAATGATGAGTCCACGTGTGCTTTTGTTGGTTTTTATTTATTTGATATTGTAGCAGCATGAAACAATGCTGGCAAAACTAAGAATGAATACAGCTTAAAAAATAACAATGATATTTGATGGTCGAAACTTGAACTAAGAAGCTCGTTGTTTGAAACTTAGACAAAGAATGTTGTAATAAATTGAAATACAGTTTTTTGTAAAAGTAAATAAAAACTAGGAGTAGGGGACTGCATATGTGGGCGTGAACAAATATATTGGCAGTAAAGGTTCTTAAAATAATACGTAACACTAGTCTATTGAAACTTCATTAAATAGCTATGGATAACAAGGGCCATCAAACCTTAATAAAAATACATTAAGGCATACTCCCGACAAATGCCGGTGACAATCTTTTAAACTCACAATATGGATTTTAATTTACTTATATGTATATTATATGTAATAAATATAGATCATATAAATAATAAATAAAATAAATGGGTTATGTCTTTTACATAAATTAAGATTACCCGGGTAAATATTTGATTTGTCTAGGCTTGTTTATTAGGGTAGGGTTTATTATGCAGGACGGAACAGCCCGTATACAAAATTCAATTTTTCTAGCACAATTTTCCCCCCCGGCAAAAACCGCTCCCGTGCCCCCAAACAAAATATTTTAATTTTTTTTTTAATACATTTATTAATTACACAAATTGAACTTACAAAGTTTTCTACCCGGCCTCCCAAATTTCTCAGCGGCTACTTTATACATTATAGAATTTCTAAATTTTGAAATCTGTTCGCAATAAATAGCGTAATACACATGCAAAGTTTCAACTTTTTATCTTTTACGAAATAAAAGTTATGCAGAAAAAAGTGATTATTTTTTTCTCCAGTTTTTCCAAAATTCATTCAAAAACGGGTTTTCAGGATATTCAGGGAAAAGTCGGAGAACGTTTATATTCCTAGAATTTTTTTCTCTACGGAATAAGAAATTTGTTATCTGACGAATTTTTTGTCCATGATGTTGGTTCCATATATTACCTCTGCAGTGGTTTCAATTCTACGTACTGCCATCAATTTTTATTACTTTTATGTAATGATAAAATTATTTTACTTTAATCATGTAATATAAATAAATTGCCTTTTGTGTTCAGAGTTATTTTTTTTTTTGTAAATTTAATTTTTTCCATATTTTTATATTATGAATTGATTTCTGAATATTAGTTTATTGCATCTACATCATATTGATATTGCTGAATAAATAAAACATATCTGAATAAACATCCGCCGAATAACAAATAAATTGGTAGGCCACGTCACAAGCGAGACCGTGCAATCAGTACAGGAAGTGTTGCGTGTGAAATAACCATTGGACCTACCTGCGTTTCCGCTGTAACCAGAGATCGTTAATTTAAATCCCTCCTTCATCGAGTCAACTTTAAAAGTACTGTACTGCACGTATCCTCTCGTTAAGTTATGGCCACTTAAGTCGACGAGAAGTTCATGGTCGCCATTTTTTGTTATCTGAAAGTAACAGTTACACTGTAATCATATTTTCTCTGCAGTTAACAGCAGATAATTATGAGTTTAGTTTGATGCAGTTGGTATTACTCAAAGACACTTTAAAAACAAAGTCATGACATAAAGTTAAGAAGAAATCTTAAGCCCACCTGGTGGATCTCCTCCAATCCCAGCCAATGGTTTCCATCAATTGGCCCAAACCCGTCAGTGTAGTTAGCATAGTTCCTGTAAAAGTCAACCGACTCGTTAAAGCGCTGCTGGATGACGTACAAAATATTTTCATTAAATTTGTGGCAAATAAATCTTAAAGTTCTCTGAATAGAATTTCCTTTGCGTAAAATATTAAAGGTAATTTCCGCATTTTGTGTTCAGCGAGATGTTACTCTTTGGAAAATTACAGACCGTATTTATTATTTAAATAATCCTTTATACCACTTGAATCAGTAGATCCTATCGGTATTAGACGAAACTAATCTTTGATATGTTCACCTTGACCATGTTAGGAAAGTTCTGCATGTAAGAAAGAAATGTCTTAAAAAGAAATTAAGTCAAAATAAATACCGTCCATTTCTCGCTATTCATGCGAATGTCGCAGAACACTTCAAACGGCTCGATGTCGTTGTTGGGTTGGATCAAATAGACTCCAGAGAGGATACTAGAAATATCACTGCACGCTCCGTAAACGTTAAGATCCGGAATGGAATCTGGACGATAAAGTTAGATTTATAATGTTGGTATTAGTTACAAAATAGCTAAAAGCTGAGTTAATCTCATCTAAGTAAATTTTTTTTTAATTTAAATTTTTTAAACACAAGGAAAAGAACCGAGACAGTGAAAGAATGAGTGGAAGACAAAAAGAGAGACAAAATACAAAGTTACTGAAGACTTAACGATAATGGAAATTGCAAACTAGAAGAAAACAGAAGTCGATAGCAAGAAATGGCGTAAGGTATTATAATGAGCACAGGCTCTACAATTGACAATAATATTTGACAAATTCGTAGTGTAAGTATGCCATTTCTTTTCCGTTGTGTTGTGAAACAGAGGTGGCAATAAATTAGAAGAGAAGAATAGCAAGAAGAAGCATAGAAATAAAACTGAGAAATAAGGATGTAAAAGCACATCAGCAAAAAGGATTATTAAATGCAAGGGTGCAAAACAGATGCGGAATGGATGACGGCTATAAAGTACAAGTGGGCAAAACATCACAGTAGATGACAACTCAATTGTTGGAATACGTTTCCAAGTAACCTGGGATAAATGTGATTTGTCAGTCCTATTAAATATTTGATTAATATGCAAAAAATTAGTTAGGTCCAACCTGCAATCAAGGTGTTGTCAATCCATTGTTGGTGGTTGTATAAATAAGTGAAGATCTCTTCATGGTGACGGCAATGGGTAAAGCACCGCGTACTAAAAATGGCTACTAGAACGCCATTGATCACTAAACCGGCTCCGTTGTGAATCTTGAAAGAGAAAACATTACAGATTAATGCGTGAAATAAAGATTTAAATAAATTTATTATCTGCAGCAGAACTATCGCGAATAAAAAGTAAAATAAAAAGTAACTTGGACACTTACAAAACAAAAAAAATGTCCTAGCCTACCGCAAAAAAAACTCCAAATCCACTGCTGCATCAATATATTTTACTTTTTCGTCTGTGTCAAGACACTCACATGGCCCCTTCGATATCAATTTGCGTGTAGTAAATGTCAAAGTTTCTGAAATTAAAAATGATTTTTGCTGATGTCAGGGATGTCAATATATATAAACGGTCCTTCTAAATATAATTAGTAAAACAGTTAACCTACCGTAGCCAACTTCTCCTTACAGATTGATCCGGAGTCCCTTTTTAGGACAATGGGAATGATAACAGCTACAACAATCAGCACAATGAATAACGTTTAGACGACACAGTGGGCGAGAGCATTGATGCTTGACGCCGACTGCTTTGTCTTCGGGTTGGATCCCCGGACCAGATAGATATTTTCTGGGTTTGGTTGTTATGAACTTAATTTGATAGTATTAAAACAAATGAACTGAGACTAATAGTATTAAAACAAATAAGATAAGAATTTGAACCGTATAAACACTCTGTAGATATGATGGTAAAAATACACGTTACATGTGAAATTAGAAAGACTGATTAAAAAATTAAAAGACAAATTAAAAATATGATCGGCAAGAAGGTTGAATAAGCCAAAGCCTAATTAAAAAAAAAAAAAAAAAAAAAAAAAAAGAATAACGTTTAAGAGTTTGATGAATTACATTATCTGATAATCTTACCTGATCTCACTGGTCTAGACAACTTAATCAAAGCCACATCGTTCTTAGGTTCTTTATAAAGCGGAAGATACTCAGGGTGGATAAAGACGTCGTGGGATTGCAGGACGACTCTGTCCGGATCTTCATCATCAAACGGAACGAGAGCCCCGAGGGTGACCTCAACCTTTGAGTCACTGGAAAATGAATTACTTTGGTAGTAAGTTCTTACCAACCTAAAGAACTACCAAATCAGACATTCTACTCACGGGAGCATGCAATAAGCAGAAGTGAGCACCCATTTAGGATGAATTAAACTTCCGCTGCAGACCTTGACCTGGAAGTCATTTCTGCTTTTTAAAAAGGCAACGTAAGGGAATTGTTTTTTGGCTGCAGGAGCTCCATATTTAAATTTGCCTGTGAAGATAAAAGTCCGTTAACAACAGAGGCTTATTAGTGGTCCTGCAAAACCAGTTAATCACTTACAAGTTTTAATCTCTTCAATGGGATAATAATCATCTGACGGATAAGGGGCCGAAGTCGACAGGGTTGTTGATTCCGTAGGCTGAGAGGTCGTAGATATTGTAGACTCAGAGGTTGACGACTGAAAGATCAAGATAGTACTATGTGGTCAGGTAATTTAAATATATAGTGAAACATAGGTTAATATATTTCAATTATCTTTTTTACACTTAATTATTTGAAATTTGAATTTATGTTTTACTGGTTAAGTTTTTGGTCCTAGTTTTTGTCGCAAAATTAATACTGAAATCAGTAGATTAATCATTCAGTAAAAGGACAAAAGTGACTATTTTAAATGTTACTGCTTCCTATAATACTGCGTCTTATTTAAAAATAATTGAACATTTGAGATCCTGGTAGATAACATGCCGCTACCCCTTAAGTATATTGCCATCTTTGTTACACAACTAAAAAAGTGTATGGTAGTCCATGGTAATATGGTAATACATATCACAGATACCACGTAAATAAATAAGCAAATAAATGAAAGTAAAAAACTCACCATAGCATTGGTGATAGGGACACAAAATAGTGCGAAGATGACGACGAGTAACATCATCATGTTAAATTATTTAAAATTCTTACAATTTGTTAGAAAATGCAAAAAGCTTTACTGAGATTAAATCACTTTGAAGAGCCGTAAGAAAACACACAACTTAACTCTCTGAGAAAATACTCAATAATATTGAGATGGCAATCGAAGTAGCAGCGAAGGAGGGGGCACGCAATTAGTAGAGTGCAGGAAATTTAAACAATGTAACGGGCATGTCACGGTAATCAAAAAACTGTTACACCCGAATGACATTTAATGGTTTTTAATAAGCTGATGGATTATTAAAGTAAATTACAAAAATTAAACGAAAAGTGACTCAGACTTAATGAAATATTTTAAATTGTAATTTTTTTTATTTTTCATGCTCTTTTGGCATTTAATTTATTTAATTAATTTATAAATAATTTTAATTAATTTAATAGTCGTTGACTGTTGAAAAGGGTGTACTGTCAATCATTAATAGCTATTAGTTTTTTGATATATATATCTATACAACAAAGAATAGTTTCAGGTAATTAGAAATAGTTAAATAGTTGTATACAAATGCCATCTCTGTTACAAAATGGAGTGTATAAAGAAGAAGAATTCCAGCATTGTTTCGAACAATGGAAGATTTAACGGGATATTAAGTAAATATGTATAAAATCAAAGTAAAATGTCTGACAGTGTTAGTCTCGTTATTCAACTGCAACTGAAACAACTAATTGCTATTAACTTATTGATTGAAATCAATGCAAATAGATATAACCAAATAATGACAGATGCGATGTCGATTAAAAGAGTTCGTGCCAGTTGTAAGGTTGCGCCCAAGGTTGTAAGGTGAAAATGTGTACTTGAGCTACAAAGTTTGATGTCACAAGACTTCTAGTCTTTCATAAATTAGATTTCAGTTAGATAAGTAGGTACTTGTCGAATCCATCTTGTATGAACATATATTTTTTTAATAGAGAGTTGTTTGTGTTTCGGACACTTGTTAGATATTTATTTACAACTCGAAAGCCAACAAATTGAAATGATTAAATTAATATATAAGCTGCCTTCTTCTCAAATTTAAATGTGGATTTACGTTAAAACAGGAGGCCAAATTTGAATCGATAATTTACTGGCTACAGTTTATTTACACAACTAAATAAATTTAGATGAGTTAAAATCACGATAGGCTTGTGAACAATGCTTTGATTTCTATAAAACTTAGCAATGTATTGATAGAGTTGGCTACCAGGGCTTTAAGGTTATATAAAATTCAAAGACATGTAATGTCACGTCCGTTATGTTTCCATTTCTTTTATACAATAGAGCATAAAAGAGATAGCATACTTAAAACGTAATCTTATCCATATAACAAATAACTGACCTATCCCTTAACAGAGCGACATATTACGTCATAAATAGGGCCGATATTTGTAGCGCTAATATGTATATTGTTTTACTGCGATATATTCCGGGTGTTAACTTAGTAGTTAATGCCGCCATGTACTGAACAGAACATAATAAGTAATGTTATTTATTTTACGTTTTATATCACGGCATTATATTAAAACATTATGGGTCGACGCAATAGCTGCTATAGCTTTGATCTTTAATTCTGCATCTCTTTTGCACTTCTCTTGTTTAACAGTGACGGCAAAGGTTAGTAAATGGTAGTGGGGAAGAAGGTGAGGAAGTAATGACGTCGTGAACTAAAGTAATTTTTTGTAAGTTTTACCACTTTAATTATTAAAGAACTAAAATGACTCTTTCAATCGTTGATAACTTCTATAATATTGCAAATTGAATAAAAATAATTGGTATTTGAGATTATGATAGGCAACTTTATCAATATGCGGTGCAGTTTTGTATAAATTCAGTTATGGCTAACTACCCCATTATTCTGAGAAAGGAAAATGCATTTACATCGGTAAACAACATCTTTTTTGTAATTGATTTCGCATTTTCTTTTGTATTTTGAATCTTATAGTTTCTTTTGTTCATTTTGTTAGTGCATTACAAAATACACTGTGCTACAAATGTCGTTTCACAACAATGCCGCGGCATAATCGGCTGCGGGTAGTCCGGCCCATTTTTTTCAATTGTTTTTTTATTATTATACAATTTTTTAATTACTTTAATCCTTAGAACAAATTTTTGGCGTTCTGTTTTTTTTAAATTTACAAATTTAGTTTTTTTTTAACTTTTGGGTGTGGGTGTTTTATACAGTTACACCCAACACACAAGTAAACACCCAAAAAATGGATATAAAGTGCTGAGGTTTCGTTTAATTTTATAAACAACATTAAAATTTTTATGCTTTTATTTTACTTTTGTTGATTGTACAAATATGAACCTACTTATTATGTTTATAAAATATGAATTAGGTTACGAAACAAAATGATTCAGGCGATGTGATTAACAAAATGATAGGATGACTGTGATTATAAAGTAATTGAACGATAACAGAAATTTATAAATATTATATAGAGAAGATAAATATTTATTTGTTTCTTTAACATACATAACAATAGTTTAAGAGTAGTAAGTTAATTTCAAAGGCTCTAGCAGTTTCGCCATATGGCGTTTTTAAAACTGCTACTAGTGCTTGTGAATCGGGATCAGGACAAGTGGTCCTTGGATAAATGTGCTGAGTACTACCAAGGTGCCTTGTGGTAAAATGTAGGCTAATGCATGTCACGTGGTTCACGTGACGGTCCTCTAGAGTGTAGAGTTCTAACCTCGTCGGATGCCCGGGTCTAGACACATTATATCCAGTCCACGAGTTTACTTATTCCTGCCCCGGGTCTGTGAGTTCCGTCACAAATCACACAATTATTCGTTTTCATGTTACAACATTTTCTCCGCGGCAGTCGGGAATATGAATCCGTTAAATATTTAAACTTTTATAAAATTTCAACAAATTAATTAAATTGAACATAAGACATTATACTTAAAATAGTAAAATATTTTTAATCTTTTGCTTTAATTAGGGTAGTTGTGCCGCGACACTAACTTCAATACCTCTTCTACTTTTTCTAATTTACGTCTTATATTCAGTTTAATTCGTTAATTTAATGTTAGATTACATTAGAAAAAATATTCGTTTTACATAAATTTACGTTTCCTGGCGTAAATAAAACTTTTTATGAAAGAATATAAAATATTACCTAACAAAGTAATATAGTAGTAAAAAATTTTATGTTAATTAAAACTAATAAACAAAATGCCATTTAAATGTTTTGTTTCATTTACTTTAAAACTCGAACTAAAATTCAATTCCATCATAGTTCCTTTGCAAATAATAAAATATTCAGAAAATTTAGAAACTACTGGTATGCAAGAAGACAACGCTGATTTAATAATATAACATTAAATAGTTATTGTTACTGATGCAAAAATAGCGAAACTGGAAAAGTTATTACCGGTAATTACATATTTACCTGGCTGCTGATGTCATGCTGTGTTAAAGAAACTTAGATAGCTGGAATAATGAATTTAAGTATTAATTACAGTTTGATTTAAAATAAAGATCGTGGTGGACTTCTTTGTCCAGTTACCCAAGTCGAAATTTTGATCCTATTGACGACCCAAAAGAACCCGTTTCTGGGATATTTTACATAGGATTTATGCTCCTGCTTAAGCCTGTATGTTATCTTGGGTTATCGGAAAAATTACGATGTTTAGGGTAAAAAGAGGGTGACATTCAAAACCCCATATTAATTTTTTTTGGTTTTATTTGTGTCTCGATCGTAGCAGTGACTGTTTCCGTCTACTGATCAATTACTGTTTGATATTGTTACTACGAACATGATTCATGGTCCATGCAAAGATCTGAATCGTTCATCGCCTTGCATGGTAGACGGAAAATGTACAAAACGTTGCCCAAAAAATTTCACTTACGATACGGTCACATATGTTGTCCAATATATAGTCGAAGAAATACCGATAATAGCGGACAATCATTCATTAAAAATATCAATAACGCAGACATTAGCATTGACAATCAATGCTCATATTAATGTAGAGTTCTGCAGTTCGGTGAAGAGCATCAAATATATTTAAATATCTGAATAAAGGAAGTGATATGGCTGTATTTAGAATTGAAAATACTAATGTAAATGCTCTTCCTATACCAGTCACTGGAACAATCGAGACACAAATAAAACCAAAAAAAAATGGACGAAAACTATATAGTGAGTGACAGAAAGGAAGCCGGCTTCGTTCTCACAGCGCTTGAAAATTTAGAATTAAATGTATTTTTTAATGCTGAATCATGAAAGAATAAAAACAAATAATTTTCTGCAAAAAATAAAAAAAAAATTTTTGGGGTGGACCACCCTCAACATTTAGGGGTATGAAAAATAGATGTTGACCGATTCTCAGACCTACAATAGCATACAAAATTATATCAAAATGGGGTCAGCCGTTTTGGAGGAGTTTGGGAACAAACACCGCGACACGAGAATTTTATATATTTAAACTTAAATGTTTATTTCAATTTATACTTGACTGAATTATGGACGTTATTTACAAAAATATATCTATCAATAAAATATAAAATAAAATCGTTGTTCTGTTAATTTACTTCAAAAATCTAAGGGTTGTGAACCATAACTGAATTTCCATAAAACTGCACTGCATAATGATAGCCTATATAATAATAATGGCTACCATAACCTCAAATATCAAATTACTTTTATTCAATTCGCAATATTATAGAAGTTATAAATGATTGAAATAGTCATTGCCTCTTCACCTTCTTCCCCACTACCATTTGCCAACCTTTACCATCACTGTTAAACAAGAGAAGTGCAACAGAGATGTAGAATTAAACGTCAAAGCTATAGCAGCTGTTACGTCGACCCATAATGTTTCAATATAATGTCGTGATATTAAACAAAAATAAATAACATTACATTATATTCGTTACGTCATCAACAACTAGGATAACAATAAATAATAAAAAATCAACTAATAAAAAATGAGTTAACATCAAAATTCTCACTAAAAAGTATAAAATATGCCCTTGTTTATTTAAAATGCGATATATAATGAATGCAAGCAAAGAGCCAGAACATCTAAATGAATATTCTATTATGAATTGGTCCCGATTTTGTTATTACTGCATGTTAAAATTACATTTATTTTACAGGAAAAATGGTGAAATGGTAAAACGGTTTCATTTTATGCATTGTTTAAGTGTATAACATGTTTATACGAGTATATTATATTTACAAAATATTTATCCCAGGATAAATTTTCCATTGGATTTTCAGTCATTTAAAAAAAAAATTGTATTGCTAAAAATGGTTAAGAAATAGTAATGTTAATGATTAAACTTTTTAAAATTGGCACTAAATTATTGAAAACACGATTGTGGTTTTTTCCAATCAATTTTTATTATATGTAGTTGCATTTAATTATATAATTTAAATTAATACATGGTTTGTATATACATTATTTATATTTTTTAAATACAATTTATTTAGTTCATGCTGTGGTAATAGAGAAAGGAATGACGGTTGAGATTGAGAAAAAGGAAGCAATCCCGATATTCCAATCGGGATTCAGAAAAAAAGACCAAGGATCGACAACATATATGCGCTAAACTATATTATAGACGAAGGATTAGCAAGAAGACTGATAAGGATAACGGGAATATATTAGGAAACACGAGTAAGAGTAAAGGAAGCAAAGAAAGAAAACAGTTAAAAGAGTGATAGCAGTGAAATAAGGGTGTTCTATGGGCCCAACGTTGTTTGCGCTGTACCTGGATAATGTGGAGGAGGAGTTGATAAGGAATAGGTGAGTTAGGTGTTGCTAGGATATACTTTTTACCCTATGCCAGCAATAAAGTTGTGATGGTGAATCCTAGGAAGAAATGAGAGAGGAATTGCGAAGGATAGAAAGGTATTTCTAAAGGAAAAGGATATAAGTGAACTGAGAAGTGAACTGTGAAAGAAGAAGAAGATAGAAGGATTAAGGAAGGTACTAAATCTGAAAATGGAAGATCTAGACGTCCATCAACAGTATAGGATAAAGAGAATGGATGAAGCAATGTACAATACCAGATACAGTCAATTATGTTCGAAACGCCAGAGTTCCTAGATAAACATGGGGAAAAAAAAGAAAACTTTGCAAACGAGTTTAAGACTATTTAGATAGATAGATAGTTTAGAATAAAAATTAATTAAAAACATTTAATAATATTTTAAATAACTTGAAACAAATTATGAAATAAAACTTTTAAAAAATATTTTCTATTAATAAAAAATAAATGTATATAATTCAAAATTTTCTATTATCCGGTTGACAGAAGTTCCACATCTTTCGCCGAACACATTTTTCATTAGAAAGTCATTTTAATTGAAATGTTGAAGTACTATGTTGGATTGTCTTCTACGAAGAGTGTGTGCGTAAAATTTGAGCCCGATAGCTTAACAGGAAACAATTTATAACAACGATTGTAAAGTTTTGACCTCAGTGATAAATTATAGTCATGAGCAAAGTTTAGTAAAAGGTTAAAATACAATTCTTTTGCATTACTAAATAAAATCCGCCCAGAAGCCAATTCGATTTTAGTCCGTTGTATATTTTAATGAAATAACAAATACTCTTTTTAGTTACAAAAAGATTTTATTCTTCTATGTATAGCTTCTACACTCTCTCATTTTTTTTGACTAAAGCGCAATAATTTATAAACGGCTCATGTATCTAACGTTTAGTTTATAAGGAACACATCTCCAAATATTGATTTTTATTACAGCACCGTAAGCAATGTTCAAGTTGCATGCATTCCAGCAATATTCGATAATTTTTATCTGTTACCTGTATCTGGGTATTGAATCAGAAAGAGGGTAAAATTTTACCTATATTGTATTTAAATTTCGAGGATGTCGTACTAATAAACTTACTCTGTTTAATGAAATTATATGTTAAGAATACGTAAAGTTTGTATATATTAAAGATGCTAGACTAATTAAATCATTTAGAGTTTTGTCAGTAGCTGGTGTTCATTGTGTTTTTTTCTATCTCTCTCTCTGCCTTCCCTCATTCATTTTCTTCTGATCAGCATTCGTGCAGTTTTTAGGGCGTTATAGTTGAATTTATCATACCAGTATATTTTACTCCAATCATTATTAACAGCCTTGTTGGAAAACCGACCGTTCAAATTACTGCAAGTAAACCACATCGTTAAAATAGTACTAACAGAAAAACAGAGGGTGAACATAAATGGATCAGGGTTACCAACTGACAACAACTGAATGTTGTCATGGACTCTGCACTGAAAAATATTTTAATTTACTGGGTTGCAAATTCTGCAATAAAAATCAAAATTCGCAACAAAGCGAGTGAGTTTCATTTTAAAAATCGCAAAAATTAATTTACACTATAGATGACCTTCACAGCACGTGTCTTGAATTGCAGATTCAGATCCAGCAAGAGATATTTACCTGATCCCACATTTGTTGTACCACCAGCCTCCTTCGTGCCACTTAGCACAGTTATGTTTTGCTTTGTCCTGATCTTTATCAAACGTAGAGAACTGCATTCCATTGTGTCTGTCATAGATACTAGACAATGAGTCGCCTGAAACAATAACAAGAACACTGCGGTACAAACAAACCAACAACTGAGCACACACAACAACAACCATCAGTTGTTAACACGTTCACGACGGGACGGGGCGACAGAGCGGGATTATTCTACAACAAATGGACAATAAGGAAACAACACATAACACACAACACATAACTACCTGTTGTTTTTAACGTCAAATAATTTATATTTTATACAAACGAAAAACACAACGTGTTCCGTACTCCCTGCGCTGTCCCTAATGTGTTACCCACATTACTTAATCAATAATTTAACAATTACTATCACGTTTACGACATAAAGTGTGCTATGTGTTAAGTTTATTTGTTATTAACGTCAGATTCTACAAGAAAAAATAATATGACACTCACATGACCTCGATAAATTAGTGGGCTTTTGTAATGATCATTTTCTCTTTTTTCTTCTATAATATTACATCTTAGTAAGATATGTGACAATTACATCCATAGAAGATAGAAGATCATATGTTCAAGAGCATAAAGCTATATGATTTTTTACAATAATATTTTAAAAACCATTTATTAACAATTATTAAAATTTTATGATTTATAATTGAATAACAAATTGGTCAATTATTTATCAAATCCGTAGAAATTTGAACGAAGCCGTTCTTATTTGTTTTCCACATAAGCCGCCAAAAAATAATTTGAATTCACATGAGTAGTCCAGATAATATTTCCCATTCATTTGATGACGTCTTATTTTAAATGTGAATATTTCTGGCCTCTAGTTAAACTGTCAGCAATATTCAAAATAGCCCCACAAGTGTCTTTAGTATGCTAATGATGTTTAAGCTCATGCATTTGTTGATTATTAGCAACAGGAAACTTTATCTCAAGCAACGAACGGACATTTTGTAAACTGCAACATGATCAGTAGCAAAACTGGTGTGAGAGCAGAACACAAAACTAACTGCACTTCACCGGAAATTTAAACGACAAAAGTAACAAAACTTACCGGCAGTTCCGCTGTAGCCGCTAATTGTCAGTCGGAATCCAGTACTGGAATTGCCGACGATAAAAGTGTTGTAACGGGCGTTCTCCCCGTCATGCGTCTCTAACTCAATGTACAGCTCATGATGTCCTCCTTTTGTGATCTGCAACAAATACAAGTAATTATGAATTCCATTTTTTCTGAATATTGCCCGCAGGAGCTCAGACCATGTTACGCAGTCCGGAATATTTCTTGTTGATTGACCAATCGCCAGTGTTTACATTATTTTAAATGGTCGCAAACTACTACAGATACTTGAAATCGACTTTTAACAACAGACTGCTAACTTCTACACTAATTGATGACGTTGAAATATTGTTAATAAACGCAAACTGATCTACCTCATGGATGTGTTCAAGTCCCAACCAGTGACTGCCCATCTTCGTACCGAATCCCTCACTATAGTTATTATAGTTTCTGTAAAAGTCAACTTCTGCACTAAGCCTCTGTTGTATTGCCTAAAATATTTCCAAAGATAGTATATATTTATTTAATTCTCGAAAAGGTTTTCTTGAGATTTTGGAAACTCAAGAACGCTAATCGAAAAAAAAATTATTTTAACAGTAATAAAATAAGTCACTTGATATTAGTTGAAATGTATTTTTTTTTGCGTTATAACATACTTTTAAATAAATTAAATATGCGGAACTATTTCAAAATATGTAATATTTAAATGAAGAATTAAAAAAACCTTAATTTTTCCAATTATAAGTCAATTCATTAAATTTACACGGCACACGTACCGTATTAGACATCCTTTCTACTTAAAATTAATCATAAATTTGAATTAGATATAACTGTTATCCTAAACAGTCATCGTTAACCAAAAAAAGCCTTGACGTTAGTTTCATATTAAGCTTTAATGTTGTCTACTTCTTAATCTTGTTTAAATAATTAAATAAATGTTACCTAGTTATAATAAATCCTAAATATTTTAAGCCCTGAATACTTCCTGTAAATATTAATTAGTTTGTAATAAATTTTACTTAAGATAATTTAATACTTACCGTCCATTTTTGTCCGCCTAATGTCATATCGCAATATACTTCGAATGGTGCGCTATTAATCTTAGGTTGGATGACGTACACACCGGATTTGTTGTGCGGAACATCTCCACAGTCTGAAGGCGTATCTGTAATGAATTCAACTTGGTTACTGTAGGCGTTCGGCTAAAGTAACATGACTTAAAACATTTGTTTTAGGTGCGAGTAATATCTTGGAAATTTGTGGAAATTCTTGGTAATTCTTTATTGAATACCTTAATGTTTTGTAACAGTCCCATATAGATTCATTAATTATTGATAATATATTTTAACTAACTATTTAGGAACCATTGGTAGGTTCAAATACAAAGTATTTTTAATAGGTTAAGTCGCCGAATTGTCGGGAACATTATTTACATTAAGTATTGCTTTATCGAGAGAACCATGTCCGAATATTAGTGTTATACTCAAAACTGCTGACAAAGTATTTACAATAACTTTTAAGAGAAATATTAACTAACTTCCTTTGTGTAAGACACGTGTAGCTTGGCACGTGGAGACCAAAGCCATGATGACGGAATAAGTTTAAATGAGGTCATCTTTTGAAACAAAGAGCTTTAAGCTATATAAACTGAGTTTAAGAAAGGAGAGGGGATCATTCCATCTTGATCACGAAGTTAGTACATTGAGGCCCAGTTGAAAGGTCTTTTTAAACAGACCCCGTCAAAGAGGAAGTAGCGCACCTTAGACGGTTGGTCCGGTTTAGTCAGTCGCTTGATATAATAAAGATTATTAAAGATTACTAAGATTTGTATTAATTAAGGTTTTGAATAATAAAGAATTAAGTGTTAATGATTCCCTTGTTTTAATTGTAAAAGTACTTAGAATTAACGGTCGTGTCGCGTTAAATAAAGTGATTGTCCAAAGCAGAGGAAGCTGCCTGCAGAGAAAGTACAAAAAGTAAGTAAAACCTAATATATTTATGTAATATAATTAGATGAGGTAATAAGTCCTGATAGATATATAAGTCTCCACAAATTAGCTCAGGTCATCCGACTCAAGGAGATCCAGATCTCTAAAAGAATCTTCGCATGAGACGATTGTAAAATCGTTCTCATAAAATAAGTAACTACCGCCATATATAGATAGTAGATATAAGGGGGTGAGGGTTACAGTTTGTACAAACAGATATACAGACGAACTGCGATCAGTAAGATTAAGTCACAGCTATTTTAACTCACCAAGGCATTCGACGACACCCGGCAGCCATTTTCCATCAGAGCAGACAATGACCTGTTCTGTAAGGCCTTTGTACTTTGTTATACAGTTGTAGCGCAAGGTTTTGTTTTCTGCAATGGTTGCACCAGGTACTGGAGCTTCCACGGAACCAACTATCCAGTAGCTGCCTCTTACAGGAAGATCCGGAAAGATACAATACGCTCTTCCTGAAAAAAATATTCAAAATTATTAAAGAAGTAGTTGTTTATGCCAACATTAACTAAACGTGATTCACAAGAAGTCCAGTAAGTTAGCTGTTGGTTATCTTTCGAGAAAAACTTACTTTGGCAGTGAGGAGGCTCTGATGACCATGAACCATTAAAGCAGGTGATTTTGCTAGTTCCGGTTAGTCCAAACGTTGCGTCGCACGAATATTCAATACCAGACAAACTGCGAACTTGAATTCCCGGAAGTAAATTATCGACATCCTCAACAATGTTGATTCTAGCGTTAAGTGGAAGTGAGGGCAAAATGCAGGGTTTGTTAACTAAAAATAAAGAGAAAATGTCTTAAACCTTTAGTAGAATTTTATTATTAACCTTTTAAGCAGACTGCTTGTTGGAAACGAATTACAATAAGTTGTTTTTGACTCACCCAAGCAGCTGGGAATCTCTGGCGGCCAACTTGCGTTTTCACAGACGATAATAGATGCACCTTGCAAGATATTTGGTGCAGGGCAGTCATATTTTAATACTTGAAATTCCTTTACTGTTGATCCTGCAACTGGAGCATCCTGGGAGCCAAGGATCGAGTAGTTGCCCTTTGCTGGTGCATCCGGAACAACGCAGACGGTAGTTTCTGTTAAAAACATTCGTTCTTAAAAAAGTATAAAGAATTGGTTAATTGTCTGCACTAGGTAATTAGGTGAAATTTGCAGGTTGGAAAGTTTAACACGAGGCCAGAACAGATTCTCTGCTGATGGTGGTCCTCAGAAGTTACTTACTTTGGCACTGAGGAGCTTTAGATGACCATGAACCATCTTTGCAGGTGATACTAGAAGTTCCTGTTAGTTCAAACAGTTCGTCGCAGGAATATTTAACGCTAGTCAAACTGCGAACTTGAATTCCCAGAAGTAAATGATCCACATCACCCACAGAATTGATTATTCTACCATTCACTGGAACTGCAGGCAAAGTGCAGGATTTGTTGCCTGAAAAATAAAGAGAAATTTCCATAAACCTACAATTCAACGGGTTGCTGAACTGACAACGCCTGGAACAGAAATATGTTAAAGTTCGTTAAATAATAAAACGTCCCGTTTATTTAACTGTATAACAAACTTTTTTTTTAATAATCGAAGACTGTTCAGTTATGAAATAACAAATAACAAATAAATGAAGTAATTTGGAACAATCGATCGTCTGGAACAAATTATTACGAATTCCAAGGAGTCTTTTACTCACCCACGCAGCTGGAAATCTCCGGCACCCAAGTTCCGTTTTTGCAGTAGATAAGGAGTGCTCCTTGCAAGATATTTGGTGCAGGATAATCATAAAGCAAAACTTGATTTTCGTTAATCGTTGATCCTGCATCTGGAGCATCCTGAGAGCCAAGGATCGAGTAACCGCCTTTTGCCGGTGGATCCGGAATAACGCAGGCGGTAGTTTCTGTTAAAATCAATCGTTTTTAATAAAAATGTAAAAAATTGGTTAATTTCGTGCACTAGGTAATTAGGTGAGATTTGCATGTTGAAAAGTTTAACTTTTTAACATGGAAATTCAGGCAAAGTAGAGCTTCTGCAATTTAAAAGAATTTTTCTAGAATAAAGAAAGTTACAGTGGAGCAAGAAGTTTCATTTGTTACGATTCTCGATGCTTGTCAATTAACCAATTAATAGGAGCAAATAATCAATTTGGAAGCACAAAATACTACTGGAACAAATTGTTAATGAAATAATAAATTAAGTGATACTTTTATCTAACTTTATTGTACTTACGAATCACACTGAAGAAGAAAGCCGGAGTCATGTTAGTCGTTGCAAGAAACTGAAAAAGAAAATGCAACTTGTACACACAGAAGTATAATACAACGACCGGGAACAGGGCTATAAGATTTCTTTGTGAGAGAAGAAAATATTTTACATTTTAAAACTAATATACTAAAATAATTAAAATTGATATCTAATAAACGTAATCATCAATATATTTTTTGTGACATTTAAACAATGTTAATCTGAAAACAATTATGAAATTAAACAATTAAAAGTTTAGCTTCCAACAATTAGAAATTTAACGTCCATGTAATTGACATTCACGTAAAAAACTATACACCTGTTGGATTTAATATTTGCAAGTGTATTATGTTATATGTTTTATGTATGCTTTTTATTTAAATAAATAGTTTACAATGTGTACGCAAAAAATAAAAAAAAGTAGATAATAAAAATAATATGGTATAAATACCATATATTTAAATCAAATAAAAAGAGTTAATAGGACACATGGCAAATTTTGTTTTTTTTTACGAAATAATTAAAATAGATGGATTAAATTTTTGCGCGGAGCTTAGAAGCATTACAACAAATTAAATAAATACAAATTGAGTGACCTTAAGTATATCAATTAAAAAACTACAGACATCAGAATTTCCTCAACTCAAATTCATTGCTCAAATATGAACAGAGTTTGTTTGGGAAATGAGAAAAAAGGAAACAGATACTGCAAAAGTAGTGAGGAAAGAAAGAGTAGAGTGTGCGGAGCGGAGGACGAAACACTGGAGCACATTAAGTTTGAGTGTAAGGAAAAAGTAGCGAGCGAAAGGAATATTGGCCAGCTATTAAAAGGAGGCAGTGAAGGAAAGAGGTGGATGGCGGATAAAGTCAGAAGGAAAGAAAAAACAAGAGAGGAAATAAGCTGATAGCTGGGTTGCACAAGGAACAGAAAGAGAAAGGAAGTACTAAAAGAGGTAATGAAGGGAAGCAGGAGAAAGAAAGTAGTAGCGAGGAAACAGGTAAACTTCAGCCCAGAAAAATAGACTAGGGAATAGACCAGTACAGAAGGAAGACTAGGGAAAATTAAGGAAGAGGGTCAAGAGAAGAAGAAGCAGAAAGTACGTTTGGAGATAAAATAGTCTAGAATAATGTAAATTTAATTGTCTGCGAAGTGACCGTCGTCCATATATAAAATCTGTTATCTGGTCCAGCTCGTTATCTAGTTTGCATGGGGAACATGAAAAGAGAGGGTCAAGGGAAGAAGAAGCAGAAAGCACTTTTTGGAAGTACAAAAAGTCTAAAATAATCTTTTTAGTTTTAATAAATAAATTAAGTTTAGTTTTAGGAAAATAATTAGTTTTAAATAAAATTAGTAAGTTTAGTTTTAAGGCTGAATTGTTAGGATAGGAATGAAATGTAATAAGAAATAGAATACGGTAGATTGTAAAGCCGAAGTATTTTGTAAGAATTTTGCCGCACAGGGGCCCCGCAATGGCTAGAACATTCTTCATAATGAGTTTTAAACATTTGTAAATTTTACAGAGACTTAGTACCTAACAATGCTTTGCTTATATTTACAACTAAGACAATCCTATTATTCAACATATTATTAAGCAACGTCAGTCGACTCGGCTAGTATGATGTATAACTTTTAACTTTTGTAAGTTTTTTATGAATGTGTTAGGTATATATTTTAAAGTAGGATTATCTATGTCTATACGTTTCATTAATCTTATGAATCACCAACTGAAATATTTCTTAGGTTTAGTCTAACTGACACTTGCACATTTATATTAGAAGGACAAAGACGAAACTTATTGTCAAATATAGATAGAGAAGGCACTAATTATAGACAATAAATAATAAGAAAAGTAGTTTAACAAAAACTCGTAGAATATAGCGTCTGCTACTTTGGTAATATTTTAATTTTGCAATCATTCTTTATACAATAACAAAATCAAGCTTTAACCTTACCTAAAAGAAGTTGTTTAATATCATGTCTTCCTTTATTTGAACTGTACCACTTCTAATAAGTAGTTCTTTAAAAGTTTACAACCAACTACATTGAATTGTTGAAGGCAGACTGCAATATCTACGCAACTAAATTGCTCAGAAATATTGAGTATTCAATAACCAAATTGTTACAATACAAATTTTGGTAGAGGGTTTATGTATGTTCTGGCGCCTCCCATGGGAGGGAATTTAAGTATAGGTAAGCGACGTACGTCCCATGCTATTAGTATAGAAGAATAAATACAAGGTGTCTAAAAAGGGTTGTTAGTATATGAAAATATTGAAATAACTGAAGATTTATGCTTGGAATAGGGTGTTCCAGAATAATATTTATTGGTATATAATTATATGTAATGTTACAATAATAGAATTATAATACATGTACGTTTTATGTTTTATTTTTCTCAGAAATTAAATATGCCAATTTGGTTAAAAAATTTTTACTTTCGTCTTCTGAATGAATTCTTTGAATATAATTTGCTGTTTACAGCTATTTTTGATTTTCATCTGATTAGTTCCGGAAATAAACGATGACATCCTATAATATCCAAATGTATCCGATCATATCCGAAGATGCACGACGATTATTGCTTAAATAGATAATTTTAAAATTTATTATTTTATTTGAATACTAAATGTTGAATGAAAAAAGAACTGCAAATATATAATATATTTTATTTTTTTATAACAAGAAGAAAATAATAAGAGTTAAAAAAAGATTTATGATATGTATACCTGCAATGTGTGTAATACGACATTTTCAAGATTGGATAATCTGAAACGTGAAAATGTATCTTGTAATACAAATAAATTATTGTGTAAAAAATTACTTCAGCATTTAAAAATCGTATTGCGGCATATAGATTACATACTAAGGAAATGTTTAACAGTATTAAAGAATACATGATATTTTTTCAAAATAAAGTATTCGTGCTATTGGAAAAGTATTTGAAAGAATTTAATACAATTAAAGTAAATATTGAATTATTTGGTTTATATGTAAAATATAATAAAGATGAGGAGTTATTAATTGATATAAAATCTTTTAACACTAAAAATAAAGTGATTAATAAATCCATGGATCTAAAGGAAATATATAATAATTTAAGAAAAGTTATTGAAATAAAAAGTGAAGAATTTCAAGAACGTGATTCAGGATGGAGTCTTAAGGAAATAATGCATTTGGAAATAAATATTAACAGATATAATCCTTTGCGGGGATCATCTTATATTGATTTACCAAAGAAAGTTAAAGATAAAAAGGCTATAGTAAATGTAGTAAATAATGATCAAGCTTGCTTTATGTGAGCTATAACTTTAGCATTGTATCCAGCATCAAAAAGTATGGATAGAGTTACATCATATCCACATTATTTAAAAGTACTTAATTCAAATGGTATAGAATTACCGATGAAATTAAAAGATATTAGAACATTTGAGTATAATAATGATATAAGTGTGAATGTATATGGACTTGAAAATAATTTCATTGTGGGACCGTTGCATTATACATCTAAAAAGAAGCAACAACATGTTAATTTATTGTATATTGAAGATTTGAGTAATGGACATTATTGTTGGATTAAAAATATATCAAGATTAATAAGAAGTCAATTTACTAAGCATACTACTAAACAATTTTTGTGTGATGGATGCTTATCGTTTTTTAACACAGAAGATCAGTTAAATAGACATTTAGAATATGATTGCAATAAGATATATACAATCCTTCCTTCTAAGTATAAGGCTAAATATAAATTGGGTAATATGATATCTCAAAACATTTTAAAATTCGATAATCATAAGAATAAATTACGCGTTCCATTTGTGATATATGAAGATTTTGAAACATTATTAAAATCCATTAGTACTTGTTATCCTGAAACTAATACATCATTTTCAAATAATATTCAAATTCATGAACCATATTCTTTTGCTTATTATATTAAATGTTCCTTTAATGATTCCTTAAGTAAGTTTGTTACGTACAGAGGTATTAATTGCGTTAAAGTAAAAAGAAAAATTTATAAAGTCTTAAATAAAGTGAAGCCTTTAAATAAATTATCTGATTTGCAAAAACAGCAATATGATGAAGCTTCTATTTGCCATATTTGTGAAGGTATCCTCAATGGTGATAAAGTGTTAGATCATTGTCATTTAACTGGTAATTACCGAGGAGCTGCTCATAATCATTGCAATTTAAAATTTACAATTCCAAAGTTTATACCTGTCATATTCCATAACTTAAGTAATTACGATAGCCATATAATTGTAAAAGAATTAGGTAATGATAGTGAAAAAATTGAAGTTATTCCAGAAAATAAGGAAAAGTATATATCTTTTACGAAACATATTTTGGTGGAATCAAAAGTCGATAAAAATGATAAGGTTCATTACTGCTATATTAAACTTAGATTTATTGTTTCTTTACGATTTATGAATTCTAGTTTAGAAACACTTGCCAAAAATTTATTATCAGAACAATTTTTCGAATTAAAAAAATTCTATCCGAATGAAAATCATTTCAATTTATTAAAACGTAAAGGTGTATTTCCTTACGAATATGTAAATAGTAGGGATATGCTTAATGAATCTGAGTTGCCATCTCAAAATAATTTTTATAGCTCACTTAATGGCTGTCATATATCTGACGATGATTACAATCATGCCAAAACGGTTTGGTATGCATTTGAAATGAAAACATTGGGGGAATATTCAGACTTATATTTAAAGATCGATGTTCTGTTGTTAACAGATATTGCAAATAATAAATATATGTCCAATTATGATTCAAATAAAGATTCTCAATATTTAATGTATTGGGATGCAAATAACTAATATGGTTGGGCTATGAGTCAATATTTACAACATGATGGATTTAAATGGTTAGATACATATAAATTACAAACATTTAATGTAGAAGCTATTGAAGATAACTCAGATGTTGGTTATATATTAAAAGTCGATTTAAGATATTCTAATTATTTGCACGATGAACACAATGATCTACCTTTCTGTGCCGAAAATATTAAACCACCTTGCATTAAAACAAATGACGTTAAATTAATACCAAATCTTAATAACAAGTATAATTATGTGCTTCACTATAGATCGATAAAGCAATGTCTTAAAAATAATCTGAAAATAGATAAAATTCATAGAATTTTTTAATTTAAACAGTCTGATTGGTTAAAAAGTTATATTTATCTAAATACATTGAAAAGAAAGAACTCTGCAAATACATTTGAGAAAGACTTTTTTAAATTAATGAATAATTCAGTTTATGGTAAAACAATAGAGAATGTAGATAAACGTGTCGATGTAAAGTTAATAACTCATTAAGATAATATAGGACCCAAAATGGTTGCTAATACACTTATAAGTAAACCAAACTATCATAGTTGCTATATTTCATGAAAACTTAGTTGCTATTCAAATGCAAAAACTTAAAGTTTTTTATAATAAACCATTGTATTTAGGATTAAGTGTACTTGATATATCAAAAACTTTAATATACGATTTTCATTATGATTTCATCAAAAAAATCTATAAAGGTAATGCTAAATTGTTGTATACAGATACAGATTCATTATTATATCAAATTAAAACAGATGATATATATGACGATATTAAGTGTAATCTAGATAAATTTGATGCATCTAATTATCCTTTTAATAATAAATCTTCATTACCTTTAATGAACAAAGCTAAATTAGGCTTAATGAAAGATGAATGCGCGGGTAGTATAATTATGGACTTTGTTGGTTTAAGGTCAAAAATGTATGCAATTGATATTGAGGGTTCATGCACAGCTACAGCAAAAGGAATTAAGAAAAATATTGTAAACAAAATCAATATTGAAGATTATGTGAATTGTTTATCTCAGGATAACATATTATTGATCACAATTAATAACTTTAAATCGATTAAGCATACATTTTATACTCAAATGATAAGTAAAGTAGGTCTTAGTGGAAATGATAATAAAAGATATGTATTAACTGATGGTATAAGTACTTTAGCACATGAACATTATAAAATTTAGTACTAATTTTAAGTTAAGTTTAAGTTTTGCATAAATTTATATCTGTTTTAGTTAAGATAATTAAAATGTATATTTACATAACAATTTAAAAATAGCATATTTGTAAACAAATAATAATATATAAACACAAACCATTGAGTTTTATTATTATAAGATTTAATGTTTTAATACATCCATATAAAATTAGATACACATATTTTATTAGTAATGTTTTGTTATATATAATTCTTATATGATTAACACTGGTTATAAGAGCTCTAATATATATGCATAGACATATTAATGTATGAGTATGCGTACATAAACTGGATAACAATTGTATACGTTATATGCAGGAGCAGTACCCAAATCAATTCATTAGTAATAGCAGGCATGTCAAAAACCAATATTTTATTTCTTATTATCATACCAACGTAATGAGAACGTAACTTGAACGTAATGGGAATATCTTGTAAACGGTTGAATATTTTGCATTTTTTATGAAAAATTTATCCCCCTACAGAACCAATACCCTAACAGGAGAACATGTTTAGAAGACGAAAGTAAAAAAATTTTAGTCAAAATGGCGGATTTAATTTCTAAAAATAAAACTTTAAATATCTCGTAAACGGTTGAAGATATTGCATTTTTTATGAAAAATTTATCCCTCAACAGAACCAATATCCTAACAGGAGAACATGTTTAGAAGACAAAATTAAAAAAATTTTAACCAAATTGGCATATTTAATTTCTGAGAAAAATAAAACATAAAACGTACGTGTATTATAATTCTATTATTATAACAGTACATATAATTATATACCAATAAATATTATTCTGGAACACCCTATTCCAAGCATAAATCTTTAATTAATTCAATATTTTCATATATTTCATATACTGGCAACCCTTTTTAGACACCTTGTATTTATTCTCCTATATTAATAACATGGGACGTACGTCGCTTACCTATACTTAAATTCCCTCCCATGGAAGCCGCCAGAACATACATAAACTCTTTACTGATAGTTTAAATCAAGATGCAACTTAGATTTTTTAGAACATTATAAATAGTAGTGAATTGCATTTTAGAGAATGTATGTATAAAATATTAATAATTAAGAGGATGGAAGTTAAAATTTACTCCACTGAATCAGTGTAAAGCCAAAAAGAATCGATCAGAGAATAATGTACTCGCAAGTAAAAGTATAAAAAAATATTCTTAAGTAAAACAAAGCTTTTTAATACAATTCAATACATAAAAGTACATTTATTTCCAATCTTCAAGTATTCTAGTTGGACTATTTACGGAGATAGCTATCTTGTGAAATATGAAAAACAATTAATCAAAAAAGAAGTCGAATATAATGACGTCGACTTTGCGAAAAGTCGCAGAACATGTGCATACTTATTAGAGCATACCAGGAGAAGTAGAGAAAATCCTTTATGAAAAGAAAATGCTCTAATAATGATTGAATTAAAAGACATTCCTGAAGTAAGTATAAAATACATAGAACCTTGCATATAATTATTTATACAACAATAGAAAATAATCTTAAGTTTGTTTTTAGGTAAAAGACCACCAAGCACTTAGCAATAACTTAAGACGCATTGCAAACAAATTAAGGCATACAACGACCAAAGCAATATGGCTAACATTGCCTATTGACATTGTCCGAATTTAAGTTTTGATAATTCAATTAGTATTTATTTAATTAGTTGTAATGCTACTAAGTTCCGTGCAATAATTTAATCCGTCTATTTTAATAGCTTTCGGAGAAATCAACATTTGGCATGTGTGCTACCATGTACACATGCGTATACCATGTGTCCTTTTTGTCCGATTCAAATATATGGCATTAATACCATGTTATTATTATTATTTATGTTTTTTTATTTTTTGTTTTTGTACACATTTTAAACAATTATTTAAATAGAAAGCGTATGTGTGAAAGCAAGTGTATAGTCTTTTGCGCAATACCACTAGTAGTGCTCATTATCGAACTTTTCGCTAACTTCAGCGACGTGAAATATTACCAAGTTTCGTTTAAGTAAAATATTACATAAATTTAGGCTAATATAGACATTTTGTGTTTACCGGAAATAATTAAATAACTTTTATACGTAAATTATATACTGTGGATTATTTTTTTTCTTTTTGGCTGTTTTTTCTACTTTAAAATAATTTTACATTGCGTTTTTGCATTAACTTTTTAATTTTGTAAAGTTTTGCAAATTTAATAAAATATTTTCCATCACGCCAAGAATTTGTCAACAAGAATTGTTTCGAGGAGAAATAAAATCGATAATAAACTAATTGTGTTTATTTAAGTACGAAACTTTTTTAAATTAAAAAATAAATTAAAAATCATCAAAACTTGTTCTAAGGTGTCCAGGACTTTTAATTTTGCAAAGAAATGATGTACTCTGAAATTAACTGAACCCAACATAGACATGCATCGTTAACAAGAAATATAATTCATACAACAACTGGTGTGTAAGAATATTGATTGTAAAAATAAAATAGAAAATTAGAACTTACCTGACTGTTGTGCAGCCCTGTCTGGCACAACACTAATATTATAAAAGTTTTCAACATTGTTCTGTATAAGATTACTTTGTGTTTCACTTTATCGCGTTCACTTGTAATTGTCGTTAGGCCCGTTGGTCCAGGCATCTTATAGTCGAATTGACGGATGATAAACTGGTTCAAACTGCCAAATAATCGCGTAACCCAAAAAATCGCGTAAACAAGGTGAGAGGTCACGCTAATGACGTCAGAGAGATAAGAACGGGATGTTTGTTAGCATGGAAATCCCAAATTAAGAAATAAATGATTAAAGAATTGAGGTCATTACAAATTCGTGTGATATATTTTAATCAGTGGAATTTCCAATTTAATATTTCCTTGGTTTTCCCTCTTCACATGAAGTGGACGGTCAATTTGTTGTCAACAGCAGCGTTATTTGGGCGGTATGTGTAATACAACAATTAGCATATTATAATGTTCACTTAAAAATCTTTTTAAAAATTACAAAAGTTCCTAAACTTTTCAGCCCGTTACCCTGATTTAAATCTTTAATTGCTAAATATGTATTCAAAGAGCATCTAACAGAAGCAAAGTAGTCTAGTACGTAAAAATGTTACCTAAATTATAACGTTTTGTGACCTACTATATCGTAATTACAATCGTGTGTCACTGGACACATACCGTGCCAGTTCATTGGTAAATGCAGAGATGTGCACAAATACTTTTTAAAAGCATTTATTTACAAAATACAAAATACGTATTTTAAAAATACTTTTAAGAAAATAGAATACTTTTTATGTTACTATTATAAATGTTATTTTTTTATTAATTATGAGAATTTACATATGATAAAAATGTTATTTATGTCACGGACTTTATTGCCACTATTTGTTCAAATTGTTTATCTTTTATTTTTCGTCGATGAGGTCTCATAATCATTTCACCAAACGTAAAAAGACGTTTTACTTGGACAGAGCTTGGAAAATAAGTGTTATATTTTAGAAATAATTCTATGTATGAATAGTGATTTCAAGAATCTAAATTAGTATCATTTTCTTTCAAATATTGCAACATTTCTAGCTCTATCGTTATATTAGCATAGCTACTTGCAGTCGAAGAATATTAGTCTTCCACAAACATATAGAAAGATTCGTTGTCTTTCTTAACAGTTGTACCGCATAAGGTTTTATGTCTTTTTGTTTTAATATAAAATCAATAATCTCAAAATAGTAAACTTAAAAATAAACTTTAAATAACAAACAAATTTAAAACATTGAATATAACAATCAGTTTTGCTCTGATAACTGATCGTTATCCTAGTAGTTGATGTCTCACATACTGAGTAAATTTAATAAATATTTTTATATTTATTTTTGGTGGTACATCATATATTAAATGTTCAATATAATGTCATTCAATATCATTATTGTCATTCAATATAACTAATTTCAAATTTTGGAATTTTACACATAAATAATTTTGTATTTGCCAACAAAAATTACCTGTCTCTACCAGATCATTTTCTAGGAGTATTCAGTTTGATATGACAAGTAATATTTAAAAAAACAAACAATTTAAAACTTCAAAATAATATAATTATATAATATTTATTTCGTTGTAACATTTTGTAGTACTTTTGATATTTTAATTCCAATCAATCAAAATCCAATTATTTTTATACAACTCGCAATATTATAAAAGTTATTACCGATTCAAATAGTCATTTATTCTCCTATAATAATTCAAGAAGTAAAAGTTTACAAAAAGTTATATAGTACACAAGCTCATTTCTTCCTCACCTTCTTCCCCACTACCACTTGCCTACCTTTACCATCGCTGTTATACAAGAGATGTACAAAGGAGATGCAGAATTATACTTATAATATATATTTAATATATATTATTAACTATTGCGTCGACTCATAATGTTTTAATAAAATGTTGTGATATAAAACGAAAATATATAATATTATGTCATACTACACAGTAAAATAAAAGTGAAACTATAAATAGATATATATATATATATATATATATATATATATATATATATATATATATATATATATATATATATATATCTACTATATAAAAGTAAGTCGGGTTTTCCTTCCTGACGTTATAACTCCAGAACGCACGAACCGATATCCACGGTTTTGCATTCGTTGGAAAGGTCTCGGGCTCCGTGAGGTTTATACCAAAGAAAATTCAGGAATTCAGGAAAAATTTCAACAGAAAAGCGGGAAAATCTTTTTTCACATACAGCGCCATCTCTGATACATAGCATAGATACAAACCAATATTTTAAGTAGAAGGCGCCGGTGCGTGATACATTGTTTGACAGCTACTCATTGTTCTCTGCTCAGTTAATTTCATGTGACAAACCGGTATTGTGTTCACTGTGAAATTGTGAAAAAAAAGTTAAAAAAATAAGTTATTCGTTTCCTAACATTTCAATTGGAAACCATCAAATCAATCACCTGTATTGTGCAAATTTTTATTCAATTTCAACAGCAGGCATTTGTCTTTAAGGTGGTAAGTTGAACTGTGTAAATTATGTGAATCGTGCATTTCAGGTTACATTCACCACTCTGTCCATAGTCCCTAGAGGACGACGTGCGAACATCGGCCGCCGCACAAGACATGCAAGCCAGCAACAAGTGTTTTCACAGAACTTAAGCGAAGAAAGACAAAATATAATAAGAGAAAATGCCCGATTGAGACAACGCGTGAGCACACGAAGATCATAGGCATCATACAATCGCTTGGCATTCCAATATGATCCCACTGCGAACTACAGTGATGATGAAAATTTAGATATTGGACCAACGACGACTATATGCCGATATTGTAATGCGTTAAAGTTCAAAAGAGAAACGGCTGGATTGTGCTGCGCAAGTGGAAAAGTCAAACTGGATCCATTACTTACACCACCACAGCCACTGAAACCATTGTTCGATGGAAGTGATCCCGATTCCAGCCATTTTCTTCAACACATCCTTGAATACAATAACTGCTTTCGCATGACTTCTTTTGGAGCTAATATCATTCGAGAAGGCGGCTTCATGCTGACTTGCAAGGTAAAAGATACAACACACATAACCAATCACTCACACCAACACAATGAATTGCAACACATAACAACTACATATACACCACACACTACACCATCACACGATCAGAAGTTACACCGTATTCTTCAACAAATGATTGTTTGCAATTACAGATACAAGGACAAATATATCATTTGCATGGTTCAATGGTGCTAACAATAGATGAACCGCATCAATTTCTGCAAATATATTTCATTTCGTCGATGGTGGATCAGCTGAATGTGCGGTGCAATATACAGGGAACACAACAGTTAAAGAGACGAATTATTGAACAGTTGCAAGCATTTTTTCACGCTAATAATGCTGTGGTTAATATGTTCAAAACAGCATTGGAACGAATGCCATCGGATACGCACAAATTTGTCATAAGAGCGGATTGTACCCCAACAGGTGAACATGTGCGAAGATTCAATGCACCCACCGTTAATGATGTTGCTGCAATTATTGTTGGCGATCCAACTAAATCGCGAGACATTGTCGTTCAGCGAAGAAGCAATATCATGCATCGTGTAAACGAGACCAATAATTTATTGGCAAGGGCAAGACGGATACGACATCACGTTGAAGATGGTCGATCCAATTACAGGTACAATATTCACACTCTAATTATTGCTATTATTGCTATTATTGGTTTCCATTAACAATTCATTTAATTTTGCATTTTCAGACGTATCAACGAATAAAAATCTAAGCGCAATGAATTACTATGCGTATCGTATGATGATTCGTACACATGAGGAGAATGTCATTCTGAAGTGCCGTCGGCTATTCCAGCAATTCGCTGTCGACATGTATGTTAAAGTCGAGACCGAACGTTTAGCGTTCATCCGAATCACCAAACGAAATGTTACATAAAACGAAGCCATCTGGAGAAACGGAGTTCGCCGGGTTTGCTAGTATATATATATATATATATATATATATATATATATATATATATATATATATATGAATACTTAATATTTCAATATAGATTTACAAAATCGACCACTTAAAAATGAGTTCTTTACCCAATTGTCTCATCTTATGTCTTAAGGCGGGGCTCATCATTTTCATATAGAGTTATCCCGATAATTATGCAGATAATTTTAAATCATAGATAGTGTTAATGTTGATGGGGTTTTAAGTTTATATTTATAAAGTAATGTTCATGGAGTAAAAAAATAATTATAGCATTTTACCTTTTCCAAATAGGAAAGAGGTTTCTAAAAAATTTCAATTAAAACATGAAATGCTATATGCTTAAAGGGTATTTAAATACAAAATAAAAAATAGGTCTTTTGTATTTTGTTTTTGCATTTGGAGTACATGCACTTGAAGAAGACACATCTTTGGTTAAATATCTGTAGGACAGATAGCAATATAAATAAATTTAAATAAAAAATAAATATACTCATTTTTATATACGTACGAAAATTATGTTTATTTAAAGCTAAACTCATGAAAAAAATGAGAGGAAGGCCTGGAAGCTATGAATGAATACTACAAATTTGAAGGCAGGCCTAAAATAACAGATACAAAAATAAAGATCTTCTATTCCTCTGCAATTTAAATTTGTAGAGAGTGCATTGACCTTGCTATAAAAATTTAAAGCGAACAAAAAAAAAGATAAACGGGTTCACGATTCTGATAACTACTGTTCATATTTTACTTTTTTATTGAATAATTTAAAAATTTAAAATGTTTAAAATCGATTAAGCATTTTTTTAACAACATCAATTATATTACAGAGGTAACTCAAAAGAAGGCTCATAACTCATTTTGAAATTCATTAATTTTAACTTTTTATATTAGATTAAAATATTTAAGCACCTATTAACATATAATGTAAAATACAGGCACATGTAAATAATATTCGATTAATGCTGTTCATTTAAATATTGCTTTCCACAATATCCTAAAACTCAAATTCGGAGTTGAGTAGATAATATTCTGGACGCTCGATGTATAATTGATCATTTAATTTAAATCTATTTGGCATGATTTTAAACGTACATTTAACTGTTGAACGTGGACGGCTGTAATTATTATAGTCTGTAAATAAAAACACTTTTCTTTTTATCTTAGTATCGAAATGGATACGGTTTAAGCAAATTTATTTTCAGAGGAAAGGCCTGATCAGCAAGTATTACATATGACAGTTTCCTATTTTCTTCCAAATATTTTCGTAGGAGGCAGGTATTTTTGTGGTTGTAATCTTATATTATAATGTCCCAGGTGTATATTTGTATTCTTATATTCTTATATTCTTATATGTTTATATGTTTGGTTCAAATTTTGTATGGCATCTCGAAAACGGCTCCAGGGAAGTTTTTGAAAATTGCCTATTTCGTAGAGAAAAAAATTCTAAGACTTTTGGCGTCCCTGGATTTTTCCCTGAATTTCCTGGAAACCCGTTATTTTGAAAAAACTGGAAAAAAAGTGAGCCCTTTTTTGCTGTATTACTTTTAATTGGTAAGAGATAGAAAGTTAAAATTTTGCATCTGTATTAAGGTAATCAATGCTGACATTTCTCAAAAATTAGAAATTCAAAAATTGAAAAAGGGGGGGTTGAAGAAATTTGGGGGCCCGGTAGGGAACTTTGGAGAAAGTTCATATTCTGGATTCTAAAATAATTAAGTATATTATTAATAAAAAAAAATTCAAAATTCCTAAATTTTATTTGGGGGCACGGGGGCAGTATTTGCCGAGAGTAAAAATTGTGCTAGAAAGTTGAAATTTTGTATATACGCTAACCTTGGTAACTTATTTACGAATCGAAAAAAAAAATTCCAAATTTTAAAAAAAAGTTGGTCAAATAACGCATAAATTGAAAATATTTTTTATTTTGAAAAAAAAAAAATATTTTTTTAGTCAATTTATATGTGTGTATATGTGCGCGAGTTTATTTATTATTTCAATTTAAAAATAGAACAGTTAAATATGAAATTTAATTACGAATTATTTTATTGGATTCAAATGATACACGCCAAAAAGACGTCGCATTGCAACGGGGGTAAACTCTAGGGATCTTATATTCTTATATGTAGTAAATATTGTATGGCAGCGCGAAAACGGCTCTGTCAATGTTTTTGAAAATTGCCTATTTTGTAGAGAAAAAAATTCTAAGACTTTTAGCGTCCCCGGATTTTTCCCTGAATTTCCTGGAAACCCGTAATTTGGGAAAAACTAGAAAAAAGTGAGCCTTTGACATGAAATTCAAGCCACACCCAAAAAACAGACGTCGCTTGCGACGGGGGTATAAGCTAGTACTGTTATAATGGTTCTTATTTTAAGTGTATCTTCGACACTGATTCCGCTATTGCATCCGATATAAGTATATATAAGTCGGCAGTCTGCATCTGTTTCAGTTAATAAAACAATACTGTCTGCGCCTATATAATTTCTATAGCAAGCACTATCCTTTTTCGAGCATCTAAAATTTATGTTTTCTATCTAATGCTTCTAGACAAAAATACCATCTTGCATAGAAATTTTAAGCAATATTTGAGGATCTTAAAAAATTGCTCTTTTCATTGCTGCATTGATCTCTTGACGTCGATCAAGTTGTTCCTCCATGTTGCTCATGAAGTATATTTGTAAACATTTATGCTGTGCATCTTCGAGAGGTTGCAATGATCCAATTCGATGCTGAATCTATCCTTGTATCTACAAAATCAAAAGCAAAGTCAGTATTACTGATTTAATAACACTTTTTTAGAATTAGCATACATAATACATAGGAATAAGTGTAGTATGTTATTCTTCTACTGTATTGTGTGTAAGTACAAAAATAAAAAAAAATACCTTGAATGTCGGATTAAATTCTCGTTCTTCAATAAAGTCTGCCCAAAATAAAGTCATTTGGAAACAACCATTGTATTTTTGAGGGTTTGCTTAAAAATGTCGTGATTCGGGTGTTTTGCCAAAAAGCAATGAATGCAACGGCTCAGGTGGCGGAGGTAATAATGGCAATTTTACTTTCTGACTAAGGCAGGTCTTAGCGTTTCTCCGGAAAACTTCAATGCGCCACAATACTCGCAAGCAACGTCCATTGGCCCAATGCGAACGCAAGTATCAGTACTGCAATCGTAACGAAACACTGCTCTTCTTCTTGTGCGTAGAAAATTATCTAGATGTTGATGTCTGAGGTTTTCTCGACGATTTCGCATTGCCAACCGAAACGTTTTACGGGCTGCCTCGCTTTGCTCTTGTGATTCAGAAGCACGAAGTCAAGTCATAATAACGCGGAGGTCTTCACGTGCAATTTCTTGTTCTTCTTCAGTTTTTCATCCGCAATGTTTTGAATCCTAGTTGCATTACGGCTTTGTCGGGAAAGATTTGATCGTCTTGGTTGCGCCATTGTTATTGATAATATCGGCACAATAAGCTAATAGAAACTCGAAACAAACACATCAATCGGTTAACTTCACAATTTTTAATTGTCAAATTTTCAACCTTACTTAACCATAGACAACATTTCGTTTAGCTGTCAGTTGCGTTTTGTTATTTCATGTCAGTTGCTATTTGTTATACCATTTTTAACAAATGAACGGCTAGACTGATGTTTTGGCTGATAAATTTTTCGTTTTTCTGTCTGTTGCGTTTTGTTATTGCATGTCAGTTGTGTTTTGTTACACCACGTTTTATGTCACGTCCCACGGGAATGGTCTCCTTTGTCCGTCTCCTGGTTCTAAGCTACCTTTCCACCAATTTTCAACCAAATCGGTTTAGCCGTTCTTGAGTTATAAATAGTGTAACTGAGTGTAACTTACACGACTTTCTTTTATATATCATTATATATGTTGATTTGACGTTCCACTTTACTTGATCATGATTCGTAAAGAAAATTCGTAAGACCTGATTCGGGTCGTTTTTGTTTTTCCTAACAATATTATGATAAGACATCCAGATATTTAAAATAAATTATTATTTATTATTATTATTATAAATTATTTTATATTTAAAATAATATTCAAAATGGCGACTTTACTTAAATCTTTCTATGAAAAGCGCGCGTTATTTGAATGTTATTTTAATAAATATATTAATTTGTTATAAAAAGGGGAAAGAGAATGAGAGTGACAGAGAGATTTCCTATATTTTTCAACTATCTAAGACAATTTTTCTTTTTTTAAGTTGCAGTTTAAATTATAAGTTCATTTGGCTTATAAGCTGATCATTTTCTTCTGATCAGCATTCGCGCTGTTTTTAGAGCGCGCCCGCCAAAGTTGACATACCAGTGCATTGTCTTATAATTATCATGCACAGCCGTATCGTGGTATACTGCGTCCAAATGGCGGCAAGTAAAACACAACGTTAGAATAGTACCAATACAAAAGCAAAGAGTGAACATTAATAAATCAGGGCTACCAACTGACAACAACTGAATGTTGCCATGAACTCTGCACTGAAATATATTTTAGTTAATTTACTTAAAATCACCAATTACAAAAATCGAAATCCGTAACAATGATAACAACGATGGGAGTTTCATTGCATTGCAATATATTTTTTATTTGTTTTAATAAAACTACCCAGTGAAGAAAGAACGTAAATTTATGTGAAACGAATATTTTTCTTAATGTTAACTTACATTACATAAACGTAAAAAGTTTATCCAAATATAAAAAGTGTATTAGAAAGAGTAGGATAGCTATAGAAATTAGTGTCGCGGTACAACTACCTTAATTAAAGCAAAAGTTTTAAAATATTTACCTAGTTTAAGTCTTGTCTTATTTTCAGTTTTATAAATTTGTTGAAATTTGATAAAATTTGAATACAAGCTCGTTGAAGATAACATATCCAAACAACTGTTTGAATAACGACACAATAGCCGAGAGCATTAATACTTGACGTTATATTTCTGTGTTTTCGGGTTTAATTCTCAGGCCAGATTAATATTTTCTGGGTTTGGTTATTAAAATGAATAGATATTATTAAAGAAAGTAAACAGAAGAAATTCGAACAAGCAGAAAATGCAATAAAGCGACATCGCAATGGCTACGATTCCTATGTGATATTGTAGTGCAATTGTTGTTGACAATAACTATTTAAAGTTGATGCACTAAAAATATTAAAAAAAAAGTTTTAATATTTAACGGATTAATATTCCTGAACTGCCGCAGAGAAAATGTTGCAGCATGGAAACGAATAATTGTGTGTTTTGTGATACATCTCGCAGACCCGGAGTAGGAATAAGTAAACCCGTGGCCTGGAGATAATGTGTCTAGGCCCGGGCATCCAAAGTGGTGGTAACCCTACATTCTAGACAACTGTCACATCACGAGTCACGTGACTTAGACGCAGGTGGAGATAGTTACCTGTACGTACAACTATTGTATCACCAGGCTCCTTGTCGCCACTCAGCACAGTTACCCGAGTACAAGTCCTGATCGTTATCAAATGTAGAGAATTTCATTCCGTTCAGGTTGCGGTCACTTTTACCAGGTTTGTACATTGAGTCGCCTGAAACAATAACAAGAACACTTCGGTATAAACACACCAACCACTGGACACATACAACATCAACCATCCGTTGTTGAAAGTGCAGTAAAGGGGATTATTTTACAACCAAAGGACAACGGAGAAACAAAACATAAAACATCCTGTTGTTTTCAACGTTAAATAATTTAAATTTTCTACAAAAGTGAAACATAACGTGTTCCGTACTCCGGATCCGTATACTCCGTATATTTAATCAATAATTTAACATTTAATAACACGGTCACGTCACATAAAGTGTTAAATTTATTTGTAACCACTCTTAATGCCAGGTGTTGCCCGGTTTGTCTAGTAAAGGAATGTGGACATAATTTGAAATAATTGGGTTGTGAATTATTTTGTATTTGTTTTTTTAATTTTCAAATATTCCTATAGAAGTGTGAAGACGTCATTGGATTAGAGGTTTTTTATAAATACCATATCACGTTTTTTATAGATACCTTAAAGGAAAAAGGAGACAAAAAGGACTATTTAATTGTTAATTTCTCCTAGAATATTGCGACTTATCAGGGCATGGCTATGAACATGGCCCTTTAAACTTATCACCAGATATCTCGGTCCGTTGGAATCTCGTAATTTGCGCTCTTCATGGCCCATACGGCTACAGTCGGCTTCAATTAGGAAATACAATTTCAGGATTTCGGGATTTGAAAGAGTCAATCCCGGGATAAGTTATATTTTTTTTTTTTTTTTTTTTTTTTATTAAGCTTTGGCTTATTCAGCCTTCTTGCTCTATTATTACATAATAAGTTATATAGCATCTTAGAAGTTAAGTTTTTTGCTTTCTTTGCGTTACTCCATATAACAATTACATCTATAGGAGATCATATTTTCAATAATATTTCAAGCATAAAACTATTAGCCCAGTCAAGATAGACATTTGAAATAACAAAAATTGCCGGAGAGCCAAATATTGGTGGAGAGCTGGGGTTTACCATTACAAATAAAGTTTTAAAAATCCCCATCGATTCTATGTGTGCTTCAAAAGTTATTCTGGGTCAACGGTCAAAAACGGTTTTTTAGATTTTTCTCGAAAACGGTAAGTTTTATCAAAAAAAATCTCAAACCAAAGTTGGAGATCGTAAAATTCTCTACAAAAATTGTTATAATGGTTTTTTTCCTAAGGGTTATCATTCCTGAGATATCGCGATTCTAAGAGTCACATTATACATGATATGCACACATTTCCACGCCACCTGTGAGGTAGGTTATCGCATGTAAAAATAAAATATAGTTTTGTTGTTTTTGTTGTTTCATTGGGTGCAATTACAATGCTACTCTAACCACCTAATACAAAAATAATTAAATTTTATTTCGAGGCTCACCAATTAGGCGTGGCTATGGTCTACAGGTCATGCAGTTTTTTAATTAGCTTCCAAAATATTCGTTTATTTATTTTTAAATTGATTTAATTTTTTTGTTAGAATAATTGGCTTTTGTAATTTATAATTCTATTATGTCATTCTAAACTTTAATTGTTTTTCTAAATAAATGATCTATCAGTTGTTTTGACAGTTTCAGTTATTGTCTATCAGTTGTTTTGACAGGAATTGTTGTTTACTAGAGAACAATGGGGCAATCGGATGATGTTTACATAAATCCTCCTTACCAAGAATTGAAATTACAGTTTTAACTTATTTTTATTTGATTTTCTTCAAAGATAATTGATTTTCGTTTTGTTAGTTTTGTCGTTCTTTTTCTTTTTAAAAAGATCTATATAAATTAAACCAGTTACTTTAGAGAAACATAGTTTAATTTCTGCAGCATTATTAACTGTATGTTGGTTCTATAGGTTTTACATTTAAGTACAGTCATGTTATTTGCTTAAACTCGTCCTGGTTGATGTTCTACAGGTGCGGTGACATTTTCAAAGATGGTCATCAGGGGTAGCACCTTCCAATTCTTCTTAGCTCCTACTTGCTATATCGAAATCCGTAACAATGATAACAACGATGGGAGTTTCATTGCATTGCAATATATTTTTTATTTGTTTTAATAAAACTACCCAGTGAAGAAAGAACGTAAATTTATGTGAAACGAATATTTTTCTTAATGTTAACTTACATTACATAAACGTAAAAAGTTTATCCAAATATAAAAAGTGTATTAGAAAGAGTAGGATAGCTATAGAAATTAGTGTCGCGGTACAACTACCTTAATTAAAGCAAAAGTTTTAAAATATTTACCTAGTTTAAGTCTTGTCTTATTTTCAGTTTTATAAATTTGTTGAAATTTGATAAAATTTGAATACAAGCTCGTTGAAGATAACATATCCAAACAACTGTTTGAATAACGACACAATAGCCGAGAGCATTAATACTTGACGTTATATTTCTGTGTTTTCGGGTTTAATTCTCAGGCCAGATTAATATTTTCTGGGTTTGGTTATTAAAATGAATAGATATTATTAAAGAAAGTAAACAATCGGAAGACATAAGGATAATAGTACTTCAACAGAAGAAATTCGAACAAGCAGAAAATGCAATAAAGCGACATCGCAATGGCTACGATTCCTATGTGATATTGTAGTGCAATTGTTGTTGACAATAACTATTTAAAGTTGATGCACTAAAAATATTAAAAAAAAAGTTTTAATATTTAACGGATTAATATTCCTGAACTGCTGCAGAGAAAATGTTGCAGCATGGAAACGAATAATTGTGTGTTTTGTGATACATCTCGCAGACCCGGAGTAGGAATAAGTAAACCCGTGGCCTGGAGATAATGTGTCTAGGCCCGGGCATCCAAAGTGGTGGTAACCCTACATTCTAGACAACTGTCACATCACGAGTCACGTGACTTAGACGCAGGTGGAGATAGTTACCTGTACGTACAACTATTGTATCACCAGGCTCCTTGTCGCCACTCAGCACAGTTACCCGAGTACAAGTCCTGATCGTTATCAAATGTAGAGAATTTCATTCCGTTCAGGTTGCGGTCACTTTTACCAGGTTTGTACATTGAGTCGCCTGAAACAATAACAAGAACACTTCGGTATAAACACACCAACCACTGGACACATACAACATCAACCATCCGTTGTTGATAGTGCAGTAAAGGGGATTATTTTACAACCAAAGGACAACGGAGAAACAAAACATAAAACATCCTGTTGTTTTCAACGTTAAATAATTTAAATTTTCTACAAAAGTGAAACATAACGTGTTCCGTACTCCGGATCCGTATACTCCGTATATTTAATCAATAATTTAACATTTAATAACACGGTCACGTCACATAAAGTGTTAAATTTATTTGTAACCACTCTTAATGCCAGGTGTTGCCCGGTTTGTCTAGTAAAGGAATGTGGACATAATTTGAAATAATTGGGTTGTGAATTATTTTGTATTTGTTTTTTTAATTTTCAAATATTCCTATAGAAGTGTGAAGACGTCATTGGATTAGAGGTTTTTTATAAATACCATATCACGTTTTTTATAGATACCTTAAAGGAAAAAGGAGACAAAAAGGACTATTTAATTGTTAATTTCTCCTAGAATATTGCGACTTATCAGGGCATGGCTATGAACATGGCCCTTTAAACTTATCACCAGATATCTCGGTCCGTTGGAATCTCGTAATTTGCGCTCTTCATGGCCCATACGGCTACAGTCGGCTTCAATTAGGAAATACAATTTCAGGATTTCGGGATTTGAAAGAGTCAATCCCGGGATAAGTTATATTTTTTTTTTTTTTTTTTTTTTTTATTAAGCTTTGGCTTATTCAGCCTTCTTGCTCTATTATTACATAATAAGTTATATAGCATCTTAGAAGTTAAGTTTTTTGCTTTCTTTGCGTTACTCCATATAACAATTACATCTATAGGAGATCATATTTTCAATAATATTTCAAGCATAAAACTATTAGCCCAGTCAAGATAGACATTTGAAATAACAAAAATTGCCGGAGAGCCAAATATTGGTGGAGAGCTGGGGTTTACCATTACAAATAAAGTTTTAAAAATCCCCATCGATTCTATGTGTGCTTCAAAAGTTATTCTGGGTCAACGGTCAAAAACGGTTTTTTAGATTTTTCTCGAAAACGGTAAGTTTTATCAAAAAAAATCTCAAACCAAAGTTGGAGATCGTAAAATTCTCTACAAAAATTGTTATAATGGTTTTTTTCCTAAGGGTTATCATTCCTGAGATATCGCGATTCTAAGAGTCACATTATACATGATATGCACACATTTCCACGCCACCTGTGAGGTAGGTTATCGCATGTAAAAATAAAATATAGTTTTGTTGTTTTTGTTGTTTCATTGGGTGCAATTACAATGCTACTCTAACCACCTAATACAAAAATAATTAAATTTTATTTCGAGGCTCACCAATTAGGCGTGGCTATGGTCTACAGGTCATGCAGTTTTTTAATTAGCTTCCAAAATATTCGTTTATTTATTTTTAAATTGATTTAATTTTTTTGTTAGAATAATTGGCTTTTGTAATTTATAATTCTATTATGTCATTCTAAACTTTAATTGTTTTTCTAAATAAATGATCTATCAGTTGTTTTGACAGTTTCAGTTATTGTCTATCAGTTGTTTTGACAGGAATTGTTGTTTACTAGAGAACAATGGGGCAATCGGATGATGTTTACATAAATCCTCCTTACCAAGAATTGAAATTACAGTTTTAACTTATTTTTATTTGATTTTCTTCAAAGATAATTGATTTTCGTTTTGTTAGTTTTGTCGTTCTTTTTCTTTTTAAAAAGATCTATATAAATTAAACCAGTTACTTTAGAGAAACATAGTTTAATTTCTGCAGCATTATTAACTGTATGTTGGTTCTATAGGTTTTACATTTAAGTACAGTCATGTTATTTGCTTAAACTCGTCCTGGTTGATGTTCTACAGGTGCGGTGACATTTTCAAAGATGGTCATCAGGGGTAGCACCTTCCAATTCTTCTTAGCTCCTACTTGCTATATCCCTAAAGGGTGCACTGCTTAGGTATGTCAATGATGTCTGCAAAGGTTTCGGACGTTTATTTAATACATAAAGAGTTCTTTTGTTTTCGCATTAATTGAACTTCGCATGGTGAGAATTTTTTAAGTGGTTCTTTTTCTTTGTTACACCTGCGTTCATTTGCTGTAACCTGCTTGGCTCATTGCTTTACATAAATTTAGCATTTAATAACAATAAACATTTACTAGATGGGCGAGTTTGGGATAGAGCAAAAATGGAAATATTTAAACAAGGTTTTTAAATAACGGAATGTGGATTTCGATTTTGTGGTTTTGGTTATTCTTCCTAATGTTGAAGTGTCTTCGGTGCAGTTATATTAATTTCCTTTTTTAAATCTAAGTTTGTTGTGCATATTGCTGGGTGAAATGTTTTTAATTCTAAAACCGTTATAGTTTCTTCTAGTGTTTCTAATTCGTTTGTTATATCCTGTTGTGTAAATCCAGTTTGTATTAAGATGGCTTCAATAACAATAATGTCCTTTGTTTTACTTGCTCTATAAAAATGGTACATTTTAATAATTTCCTGGTTATTCTCAACTTGTTGAATTATTTTCGAAAAGTCAAGTTTGTTTAATTAATGTATCATCTTGTTTGCTCTTCTCTGCAAAGGTTTGACATCCGTTTCACATCGTTGTCCACATCTTCGTTATTAAGACTGCCTGAGATTCCTCTTCACGTAGGTCCTGCTGCGTTGATGAATCCTTAGTCCTTTTAGAATTTGCATTAAATATGTGTTCTATTTAGCTATTGATGAATTCTTAGGTTGATGGTGGTGTTTTAATGTCTCCGGTCTACTTTCTGTCAAACTGTTTATGGATTTGTGCAACGTTTTTGATTAGTGAGCTGCAGTCCATGATTTTTATTAGTTTCTGTTGGAATTTGTTCTGGGAGAGTTAGCATAAATAACAGACTTTTTAATTAAAATTAAGTATACATATTGTTAAAATTTTACTAGGCGACGGCGGGTGTGCGTAGCAGCTAGCCTTCTATGTATTTGCCGTAGTACGCCTGCGCCTTTGGGTTCGATTAATTCATCGAGCGGAGTAATTATTCTTACTTTTTAGTCGCGTTGTAACTTATATAAAATTAAGAAATAGCCACAATTCAAAATAATATGAGGGGTTAACACTTTTACAGACTTCATTTATTCACATAAAACAATTACAACTATTTACAATAACTGTTTGTTATTTCACTTATTAGTTTTGCTTTAGTTGATTGCTGGTTACTGACTAACTTATTTTTGCGGACCAACTGCCCCTTTTATACGCTTGCGTGGCGCAAAATCATATCGTTTTTCTTGACATCTTGGACTTTCGAGAATATTTCTATATGCAATTATGCATTATGCTGTTTGACCTTCTGAATATTTCTATGACGTTCCACTTAACACGCGTAGTATTTAGTTCTAGAAAGATAGCGCTAATTCGTAAATACAGATATGCGCGGTATGCTATTGTTTACGCATTCTCTATTGTGTTATATTCAAAGAAACTGCGCGTAAACAGGTTATGACTTATCCAGTATACTGCCTTTTGTTTATTTCATGTCGCTGAGGTATTTATACTCAGATGTGCAACCTTTTATGCTAATTTCGGTAAATATTTCATAATTATGGTTTTTATATGCTCAGACGCACGCAAATTCGTAACAATATATTTATTAATGTATATAAAATATGTCGTATCAGCATAAGGTTTTAGCAGCACACCATTTAGGCCAACGTCCAATTTTAAAGTGTGTTATTACATAATATAATACTACCGGTACTAACATTAAATTAGTTTTACAAAACATAGATTTTTTTTTTTTTTATTTAGTCATTTTACTACAATCTGTCTACAATATGTAACATTAAATAGTATTAGATGGGAATAGCATTAAATAGGAACATAGATGGCTCTCATGTTCCTGGTACTGATTATACTTCAATGGTACCTTCATTATGATAGGTCATATACTTATAATGAGCGGTAAATATGTTATTAGAGCGGTAATATATTATTTACTTTAATTAGAACAGTTTCAGATGTGACCTAATATTATTACATTGTAAACACGTGAAAAAAACTAGCCCTAATCAATGTATTAATTGCAGTTCCTTTCTGGATGGGTATACTCCTTAGTTGTTTATGTTTAGTATTGTAGGGTCCGTAACGCCGTTTGTAACCTTCTCATGTGTGCCCCTGGTTTTTCATCTTGTTTTAGTACTATTTTTCTATTAGTCTTTTAGTTATAGAGACATTCCTCTATGGTTTGTAATTCTGCTTGTATTACCACTTAAGCATCTCTTTGAATTAATTTATTTTTGATTGTTTAATTTGCATTGGAACACAACTACTGGGCTTTGTTGTAGATTGACAGGTGATAGAGTATTAGATTTTACATTTCTTTCTCTAACGGCAATTGATGCAGATGCAATGTCCGTTGATTTAGTGTTTTATTGGCGTAGGTTAACGGGTAATTATTTTGACATAATTCAGCGGCATAGTTGACCAAGTAAACGAGAAGCAATCACTAAAGTTGGCTTCCGCTAAAATTTGCTTTAGGTTTTAGATGATTCTATAGATGCGGGTGTACACAAGATATGGAAAGAAGGACACTTACTGGAAAACTGGACAGAAGAAATAATAATTCCAATATATAAAAAGGGAAACAATAGGAGAATTACACAAATGAACACGGGATACAGGGTATTTGCAGGAATTGTTAGAGAAAGGCTAGAAGAAGAAGTAAAACAAAAAGGGAACAATACCAGAAATTCAAACTGGGTTTAGGAAGGGGAGGAGTACGTTAGAAAACATATATGCGCTAAATTACATAGTTGAAAAAAAGCTAATGTCAAAATGAGAGAACGTTTTTGCAAAGTTCATCGATCTTAGAGCAGCGTCTAATATGATGGAAAGAAAAGGCTTCAAGAATTAATGGAAGGTAGAAAACTATACAAAAATCTAATAGAAGTAATTAAAGAAAAAAAGAACAAAGAAAAAACAGGAAAATATGGACCATAGTTTACGCAGACGACGGAGAAGGAGATAGAACGGCTGTAGTGATATATAGACAGGAAAGGGCTGGAAACGGACAATACAAAAATCACAGTGTTCCAACGGTGACAGAAGTGACACAGAGAATAAGAAAGAAGACACAAGTAACGAAGTGGAGCTAAGGAGCTGAAACAAAGAGATACAGCAGCAGGAAAGAATGGAAAAAATTGATAACAGCAAATACATGAGGATTTAGGAAGAGGGAGACATCGAAATATATACGAGATAAAGAGACAAGGAACAACGATGAGAAAGGCAGCAGATATTGGAAAAAAAGAGATGCAAAGATGTGCTGTGGCAAGAAAATAGAGCAAATTAAGAATGTATGTGAGTAAAGACTAAAAACTGAAAAGAAGATTGTGTTCAACTTTCTTTCCATCCTCCAGAAAGTTTATCACTGGCTTTGCTAGGTTCACAGAGCCCATTTTAATTTACGGATTAAAACAGATTTTGTGGTTTAACCACAAAAAATATTTTCATTTTTAAAACATTTATTTATTTTAAATTTATTTGATTATCTCGTTGATCGTATTATCGATTGTTGACGATTATCGTAGGATACGTATTTGATATATGTCTTAATTATGTCTTTCATACAATTGTTTTATCTTGAGATGTCTGATGTGTTCATTTCTTATTATAAAGGATAATTGTTATTCTAAATAAATTGACTTATCAGTTGTCTTGACAGTTTCGTGGAATTGTTTTTTACTAGAGATTAAGGGACCAATTGAATATTGTTTACTTAACACCTTAATCCGGCACAGTATCTACAATTCTGGGTACTGATAATGATACCTTGAAAGGGTCCATACTCAGAATGCACAAGAACAATCCACCTGACTAAACATCCCCCGAATGTAAAACGAATTTGTAGGTTACGTGACCAGCGGGAATTTCAGGAAATCAGTTCAGGAAGTCTTGCGTGTGGAATAAACATTGGGCCTACCTGCGTTTCTACTGTAACCAGAGATCGTTAATTTGAATCCCGTTTCCGCAGAGTCAACCTTAAACGTACTGTACTGCGCGTATCTCTTCGTTAAGTTGTGGGCCTGTAACTCCACCCGAAGTTCATGGCCGCCATTTTTCGTCAACTGAAAGTAACAGTTAAACTGTGATTATATTTCCATTTTCAGTTAACAGCAGATGATTATGAGTTTAGTTCGGTGCAGTTGGTATTACTGAATGATACTTTACAAATAAAGTCATGATATAAGGATAAAAACAAATCGTGACCCCACCTGGTGGATCTTTTCTAATTCTAGCCAATGGTTTCCAGATATCGGCCCAAATCCCATCGTGTAGTTAGCATAGTTCCTGTAAAAGTCAACGGACTTGCTGAAGCGCTGCTGGATGACCTGCAATATATTTAATAAATTTAAAGCAAATAAATAAAAAAATAATTTCGTTGAAATAGAACTTTTACCATATATTACATAACATTTATGTTTCGGTTTAAGTTTGCGTTTTGTCTTTAGCGGTAACGTTGTACATTTAATTAGGAAAGACAATTTGTGAATTATGACATCTAAATAATGCTCTAATTGACTTTCTGGATTAGTTTTAAGGACAAAAACAAAATAACTGGTTTAAACATGGATTACAACTTAAACATTCTAAAACAACAAATTCTCTGGATACTTTCAATGCAGGATTACAATTTAGGGGACGACAATGTACCATTGTTTGTAAGTTTCATGCCTCCTACATTTCGACTGTGAATTTGTGATTCTAGAAACATCTAAATGAAGGGACACTTCCTTAAAGGAAACAATTTAACTAAATTTCTTATTTATTTGCCATCTTATAATCTTCCAGGGAAATTTGATTTTATATTTTCCAGGAAACGAGGAGTGACTTCCATCCGGTATCCTCAACGTCACGCTTAATAAAATTAACAAATTTAAGGTTTATTTAACATAAAAAGAGTTATCATTTGCGTAAAATAATTAAGGTAATATCTACGTTTTGTGTTTAGCCAGATGTTGACAAAAGGCATCTACATAGTCAACAATTGCATTCGATTAAAGCCCTACATGTAAACAGGAAATATCTTGGAAAGAAATGAAGTCAGAGTAGTTACCGTCCACTTCTTGCCATCCACGATATCACAATAAACTTCAAAGGGCTCCACGTTGTAGTTTGGTTGGATTAAGTACACTCCAGCGATTTTAATATCACTACAAGCTGTATAAACCTCAGGACTGGAATCTGCAGTGGAATCTGTAGTGGAGTCTGTACTGGAGTCTGTACTGGAGTCTGTACTGGAGTCTGTACTGGAGTCTGTATTGGAGTCTGTACTGGAGTCTGTATTGGAGTCTGTACTGGAGTCTGTAATGTAATCTGCACTGCAATCTGGAATACAAAATGACAACCAGTGTAACTCTATATCCTAAACTTAGTTAAGAGTTCCATAGCATGGTGAAGGATCACGTCTCATTGGTTGTTTCCCAGGGTGCTCTGTTTTTAATAGCAATGTTTTAGAGTCCAAGTGTTTAAGGCTAAAGAATACCTATTTACAGGGGAGAACGATGCACGCGGCTTAGCTCTCACAAAAAAATTCAAAATTTACGTTAATTTCGCTTTTAAAAAGTTCTTAATTTAATGACAAAATTTAAAATATTTTGACTAGCTGCGAGCGAGATATTAATAAATAATGTGGGCATATTTACCAAATATCATTTTACACATTATTGGAAATGTGGATTGGGTAATATTAAATTAAACACTGAATTAATAATATTTGATGTCTTTATTTTTAACTGCATTTAAGGAAATATCTTTCCTCGGAGAGTTATAAATTTTGTTTAACTTAAATCGCATATTCTCCTAACTTGCATCATGCTAATGAATAATCCTTTGTTACGTAATGACTTCTCTTTCAGGCTCATTATATCTGTTAATTTGAATGTTCACGCATATAGCCCTAGTCGCAAAACAGTAAAGAAAATATAACCGAAATATAATACTACTAATATACTGATAATATATATTTACTAGCTTCGAATTTCATGTAAACATTTAATTCTATTTTTAAATTGAAATAATAAATAAACTCGTCCTATAACTATAACTAATTTTACATATTTTTTTTTTAAATTTTTTTTTGTTTTACAACATACATAAGTTACAATCTGTCCTCGAAGAACATTCATTAAATTTTGGGAATATATATAAAAATGACATGCGAGCTTGCCATCCATCGATGACTCACCCTTCGACTTAACCTATTACATTAATATTTAGTACATATGGAACCAATTCTACACCATATTTGGTAGGTCAATTGGATTTTTACGTTTCAGTCGTCTAATCGGTTTATGCTGGAAAAGTTGTACAACTGATTCATTTGGATGAACTTCTAATATTTTTACGTATTTCTTGCTGCTATCCTTAATTTCACTTCTTATATATGGAACCCCAAGATCTTGATATGTTAACCAGTTTGGAACGAATCGCGGCACGTTAAGGATTTGCTTTTACAGTTTATTTTGAAACCTTTGTAGGATCTCTATATTAGAGTTGCTGGCACTGCCCCATAGCTCTATCCCATATGTCCATATTGGCTTCAGTATGACCTTATATAACAGTAGCTTATTACTGATTGATAACTGAGACTTCCAGCCCAGGAGCCAGTACATATCTCTTCTTCTACCTTCTAACTGCAACCGTTTCTTCCAGATATGCGCTCTCCATGTTAGGCGTCTGTCCAAGTGGATACCTAAGTATTTTACTGTCTCTGCCTGTGGGAGTTGTAAATTATTAAGTGTGACTGGGGGACAAGAATTCTTCCTTTGTGTGAAAGTTACGTAAACTGATTTAGTTTCGTTTACTTTTATTCTCCAATCTTTTAACCAATTCTGAATCTGTAGTAGATGTGTCTGCAGTTTTATGGAAGCAATGACGGAGTCTTCATGAAGTGCCAGAATTGCGGTATCATCAGCGTAGGTTGCTACTGTTGTTTCACGCATGGTAGGAAGGTCAGAAGTAAATAATAAATATAGTACCGGTCCGAGAACACTACCTTGAGGAACGCCCGATTCATCATAAACTTTCTGTTTGTAATATAAGACCTTAGGATTTGAAAAAAGTCATTTGGCAGTGCAGTTTTTAGATTAAACAGTGGTCCAGGATGCTATACCTTGTCAAACGCTTGGCTGATATCAAGAAAAACCGCTGAGCAATACTGCTTCTCCTGTAGTGCTGAATTTATAGTGCAGGCTACTCGATGTACTTGTTCAGTTGTAGCATGCTGTTGTCTAAAGCCAAACTGATGTGTTGGAATTAGTTTGCTATTTTCAAAAATGATCTTCAGTCTTTTAAGATTAAGTTTTTTAAAAAGTTTTGACACTACCGGAAGAAGACTTATGTGTCTGTATGACGATACCCCTTTTGCGTCATTACCTGGTTGTGGAATAAGTATTATTTTTGCAGTTTTCCACTTAAGCGGAAATGTCTTCAATTTTAGAATTGCGCTGAATAAAATAGTGAGGTATCTCATTTCTTTCGCCGGTAGCTTTTTCAGAATTTTTTCGTTTATCTTGTCCATACCTGGTGCTTCTTTGGTTTTTATATTATACTTTATTAGGTTTTGTATTTCCTTGACTCTCATACGTTTTATAGGTTCACTTGACTGCGATGGGACTCTTAGAAATTCATGTATGTATTGTTCTTCATCTTCACTGCGGGTTGGAGGAAATGGTTTAAAAACTTGTTCGAAGTAATCAGCAAAGATTGTGACTTTCTCACTGTTGGTTCTAGCCCATTTACCATCTGGCGTTTTGATAGGCGGAATATAAGTTGTAGGCTGCTTAAGCCGCTTGGTTGCTTCCCACAGTGAATAGTTAGTAGTTTCCGTAGCTGTAAAATTACTTAAATAATTTTGCAGTGATTTCTCTTTCGTTTCTTCTAGCATACATTTAAGTTCCCTACATGCACACGGTTGAATTTTGTTTTGTCGCATGGGAGACTGGTGTTTTGCCATGATTTTCTCAACTTTCTCTTTTCAGCAATTTTCTTTTTCAACTATGGGGGGCATCCATTTACTCGGTTCAAGACACTTTTTGGAGGTGTGGCTTCTTCGGTGGCTTCACTTATCACATTATTGAAGAGATTAACTCCTTGATTAAGGTCCTCTTCTGATTTGAGTGAGATGTGACAATTAAGTTTAGCATTTATTAAGTTTCAGAATAAACTCCAGTCTGTGTTCTTGTTGGGTGCTGTGAAGAGGGGTACTTTATACATCATTTGGGTGATATATATGACGATGACTGGTGAGTGGTCAGATGAGAGAGGCTTGACTCAGCTTTGAAGTAATTAGAGGAAATTCCTTTTACTACGCAAAAATCGATTAGATCAGGAGTTTTTGTCATATCCGTTGGCCAGTACGTCGGTTCACCACTTGAAAGGGTTGTAAAACCATGTGTTTTAACGCATTTATACAGTTCATTTCCCTTAGGATTTGTAAGTCTTGATCCCCATTCGGGGTGCTTTGCGTTAAAATCCCCTCCCGATATGAAACGTGGACCTAGTGTATTGTAATAAGAGTAGAACTGTTCAGACTTTATGTTGTGTTACGGTGGACAGTATGCTGCGGAGATAGTTAAATGTCTGTTCAGATCGCTTATTACAATGCGTGTTGCTTGCAGGAAGTCTTGGCGATATTCATTAGTTTCATGATGTTGTATAGAAGACTTAATTATGATAGCTGTTCCTTCATGCGCTTTATTGTCCGGATGTTAAGTGTCATATATTCTATAATTTAGAACCTTCATATAGCTTTTATTGGTAAAGTGCGTTTCAGAAACTAGCAAAATGTCAATGTTTTGGTTTAGAAGAAAGGAATTTACTTCTTGGTTGTGTTTCGCAAGACCATTGGCGTTCCAGAGTGCGATTCTTAGGGACGTGAAGAGATTGGCAAACGTGAGACTAAGGTTGTGATGAGATTGAGCATTGTACTCATTTGTTCCACCAGACTTTTCATCATAACTTTTAGTTCGGCGATGTCATTTGACTGCACGTTCGATTCACTATGATTTTGTTGCACTTGTTCAGATTGGGTTTTCAGTGTTTGGTTGCTAACCACCTGTGCAAAGGAGGTACCTGACTGGAGAGAATCTGGGTCTAAGTGGAGGAAATTTGCGCTCTACGATTTGCCTATAAACATCGCATCCTTTGTAATTGTCTGTGTGATTATTATTGCAGAGAACACATTTAACTTTTTCGTTTATTTTGTTCTTCCAGTCACACTGGCTGGTATGGTGATCGCCTGCGCATTTAACACATCTTGCGTTTCGGTAACAGTAGGTTTTGGTGTGACCATACCTTTGGCATTTTGTGCATTGCGGTACCTCCCTTTTGAATTTTGGTGGTTCAATTTTAATTTTACTATTTAGTAGGAATTCCAGGTCAAAGATGTCTTTATTGTTTGGCCTTTGTTCTAATTCTACAAAGAACAATGGTTAAGGAATTTTAGTGGTGCTTTGTTTGATGTTGCTTACTCGAATGACATTGTGCCCATAGATTTCTAATTCCTTCTTTATGTCCGAATCATCCGTGGAGTGATGTAGGTGTCTTACTACCACTTTGTAGCTTCTGTCCATTTTTTGTTGGTATGTGTGGAAAGGTCTTCCTATCCTATAGGAGTGTCACTATTCTTTGGTATGTTTCAATATCCTGGAGCTGCAGCTTTACTTGCGATCCTCCGATCAACTTACTTTGATAAGCGTTTTTGGCGTGCGTGTCTAGCAGGCTAGTAAGAGGTTTGATGTCGTTGACTCCATATATAAACAGTGGTGGTGGTTTGTGTTCTGCGACTTTAACTTCTTTTTATGCATTAGCATCGGAGAGTTCGTCGAACCTATTCGCTAATGGTATTGGGTTTAACCAGTAATCCCCTAGTGTTTTTTGCCTCACATTCCTGGGTGCATCTGGTCTCTTGTCTCACTGTCTCTTTTTTTTTCCTATTGTTTAAAACGTTTTACCAAACGTCTTGCGGATTTTTTATCTCCTTATGCTTTTCTTGGATGGTTCCCATCGTGTCTTGTATAGCATCCGCCATACTTTCTATTAAGCTACTCTTCTTGTCACTAACACATGGCTTATGTTTGATGATTTTGTTAGGTGAACGCATCATGTTTGGCATTCTTGGTCAGTGTAACAACTGTTAATTAGTGGTCACACCGACCTCACTAGACCATTTGATTTTGATGATTTATTATTTTTTAAGAAATATCTTAAATTAAATAGATAATTAAATAATATAAAATATTTAACACACACTATAATTTAAATATTTTTTAATATTTTATTCTTATTGTCATAAGAATCTATTTTTCATAACGAACAATAGTTGTTAAAACTTATTAAATTAATAATATATCAATATCTCAATAGAACTGAATTTTTTTTTTTTTTTACTATTTTTAACTATTGGAAAATGTGCACAATTATGATCTCAAAACACACACCAAATTTCAGTTTTCTATCTTTTCTAGTTCGCCAGATATTTGCAAAAGTATTTTTTCAAATTTTTCAGTTTTTCCAGAATAATTTCTTCCAGGAAAATTTAGGGAAAAATTCAGGAACGCAGAAAGTCTTAGAAATTCGTCCTTTATATAATATCAAAATTTAAAAAACTTTGTAGGCGCCGTTTAGAAAATACTATATACGATTTTGTTACCGGAAATATATATATATATATATATATATATATATATATACATATATATATATATATATATATATATATATATATATATATATATATATATATATGTGGGGTGACAATAATCCTATCCTTGTTGACGTTTCCAATTGTGGGTCTACCTTACACCTAAGTGGGTGTTAAATAGATTACCAGCTGTGGTTTTAGCTGTTTTTATCTTATTTCAATCCTTAAGTTGAGCCCCCATTACAATTTAGCTTATTAAAAATAAAGTTAACACATAACTTTTGTTTAATAATAGTTCATTTAATTATTTCTCAAAGAACAACAATTATATTACAAAATGTTAATATATCAAAATAGTTCACAATAATATTATCACTAGAATATATGCAATGCTTAGGTTTGAAGACCTTTCAATGATTGCACATCACAAAGTATTGCGTAGTATAAATAGTACATAGTTTTCATTCACAACGTTTATAATGATAAAAATAACCTAACATTTAACACTATTCTTTTATGCACAAACTACACTATTTACGTCTAAACAATAACTAATATTACACCTAGCAATATAGTTAAACTGATTATAATTCTCAATGCCATTAACAACTAGTTAACACAACATTTTTCTAAATTTACCAATGACGCCATACACACTGTGTAAATCTACGTATCAGCCATTTTTAACAATCACCGTTGACCATGCATCATTGCATGTCGTAGCAAGCGACTTGTGTCGAGTGAACGGGGTTCACAAATCATTTCCAAAGCAGAGCTAGTAACATTTGAATATAACTTAATATTAGCAATGTTCCTAACCTATTTTATAGAGTTCTTTACTATATAATTACTATTTCTTACAAACTAATTATATCTAATCCTAAATTATATCCCACATTCGGCCTATCCTGACTAGTAACTGTCCTCAGTTGCTACAATCATCCTGCCCATGGTTTCATCATATCTGCTGATGTAGAAGTCCTTATTGGTCCTTCACATTTTCGTTATTTTGTATGGTCCTAAAAATTTAGCTTTACATTTTCTATTGTAGCTAGTCCTGTTTTCTTGCTGAATTTTTAGAATATTACCTTTAGCCTCTTCTCTCAGCTTCTCACGTTTATCTACAAACTCATTTTGTATTTCTTCTGTAATCAAATCTTTTATTTTTATGTCTTGTTTGGTTTTCATTTTAACCCCAATCATCAATTCAAATGGTGTCATTTTAATACCTCTTTGATAAGTACTGTTTAGCATTAACTGTAGTTTACTTACATGTAAATACCACTTACTAGGATCTGTTAGGGCTAACTTCGTTAACACAGGTACAATAATTCCATTTATTCGTTCCACCTGGCCATTACCCCTTGCTACTCCTGTAGTTATTAACACATGTTCAATGTTTTCTGCAGTACAATAATCTTTGAAATCTGTTGAAGTAAAAACAACCAAACAAATTTTGTAAAAGCATCTACTATAATGAGAATATGTTTATACTTTTTGCTTGTTGTTTGTAAAAGTCCTAAATGATCTATATGATATGTGTCTAAAGGTAAACCTACCTTAGGTATAGAGTTTAAGTATCCTTCTACTTTACCTACTTTTCTACTTGCTAGTATACATTCTATGCAATTATCTATACAGTTTTTAATTTTTTCAGCTAAATCATTGATCCAAAATTCTCTGTTAATTATTTCTTGACTTTTATGCAATCCACAATGTCCTATGTCGTGTGCTTTACGTATTATTTCTGATTGCATGTTACTTGGTACTACTAACAGCTTTTGATCGTCTTTTAACCTGTATAATAATTCATTTTCTATTATATACTTCCCTGCATAGTTCTTTGCTTGTATCGTCTTTATCTTCTTAATGACGTAATCATCCTTCAGCTGAGCATTTCGTAATTTCGTTATTACTGATGATTCTATCCAATACATTACTGGATTTCTGCTAAGAGAATTTACATGCCTCATTCTGGAACCTGATCTATGTTCAATGATATAATTATATTCTTGTAATAATAAAACCCACCTTGCTACTCGTGTTCCTAAATCTTTTTTCTTAAGTGTCATATTAAATGCATTGCAATCGGTAATTATCTTACATGGCTGTCCTATTAAATAAACCCTGTATTTCTTAAGAGCTTCTACTATCGCTAGTACCTCTAATTCGTACGAATGATAATTCCGTTCCGCTGCAGTGGTTTTTCTACTCATGTAACTAACTGGATGCATACTGTCATCAATATTGAATTTTTGTAGTAACATAGCGCCATATCCATCCTTGCTAGCATCTGTGTGCAACTCTGTGTATACTCCATATCTAAATATTTTGAGTATAGGGTCTTTTAATAACAAATTTTTTAAATTGTTAAATGCACTTACTTGTTCATATTCGAACTTGAAATGACTGTCCTTTTTTAGTAACTCGCTCAAAGGTCTTGCTAACTTAGCGAATTGTGGTATAAATTTTCGGAAATAGCCCACCAAACCTAAAAAGCTTTGTACTTGTTTCGTGGTCTTCGGCATTGGACAATGCTTGACTGCTTTGACTTTATCCTTAGAAGGACGAACATAATTCGCATTTTCTACAACAAACGAGGTATACTTCTTGCAATCCTCACGTATTGGTACATGAAAAAAACCGTTCTCCAAATTTAATGTAGTGAATATGCTGCTACCCTGAAGTTTGGCGATTTGTTGTTCAATAATAGGTAGTGGATACCTATCCTTCATTGCTTGTTCATTCAAACGACGATAATCACAGCAAATGCGTTGTGTTCCGTCCTTCTTGGAGACCAATACTATCTGACTAGCGTAATCAGAATTACTTGCTCGAATGATATCCTTTTCTAACCAGTCATCCAGCTGTTTTTGAACATCTAGTCGATCTGCAGGTGGTAGTCTACGTGGCTTAGAAAATATGGAAGTATCATCTTTCAATGTAATTGTCATTTAAATTTCAGAGTTGAAATACTCTTTTGGTTTGTAATTGTCTACTAACTCGTGTATTTTAATAACAACATTTTTATCATTTATATAAGATAAGTCTAGTTCACTTTCTTTATCACCATTGTCTATTTTTAATGTCATTAATTGTTTAACTTCACTTTCATTTTCATCTTTATCGTTATAAAGTTTATAAAATTTAACACCTGTGTTATCAATAATCACTCTAGCTTTAGCTATAATGTCCAAACCTATCACCATGTTCATATGCATCGCCTGTGATGGTAACACTTCAAAATAACTAGCGTAATGTTCTGAATCAATTTCAACGTCCAATCTTATTCTACCTAAAGAATTTACTCGAGAGTTTGCCAAACCGCGCATTGTTATAACAGAGTCATATAATTTAACATTCTTTAATGTTTTAATATAGTCTTCGCGCACTGCTGATAAATCACTACCAGTATCTATTAAAGCGTTTACATAACTGCTTTTATTAACACAAATTGATTTTATCATTTCCACTATCATAACATTATGCTCCGATTTAACAGTTTTTATTTTAGTTTTATAGTTTCGACTAACATGTCCATAATTACCACAAGTAAAACATTTGTAACCCTTGTCTTTATCTGGACACGCTTTAGATGAGTGTGATAACGAACCACAATTAAAACATTTAGTCTTCTCACCTGTTGTCTCAGTTTTTGTTTTGGTACCTGACCTTGATCTCCTATCATAGTCCTGACTATCCATTTTCATTTTTTCATATTGTTCAAGCTTACGTCTAAGTTGTGCAATATTTTCAGCTCCATACAGTATTACTTTATTAGCTGTACTGTCACGAATACCTGCTATGATATAATCTATAATAGCTGCTTCTTCGACATCTGCTTGTCGAGCTATGTCTAAAATATCATAAACATATTGACGAAAAGATTCCTCTGGTTTCTTCAACCATTGTTAAAGCATTTTGTGCACCTGAGCACTATTTAAACTCGTATCGAAGTCATCGATCAAATACGATTTAAATGTATCCCAGTTTATTATCCTAGTTTCAAAATTAACAAATTGTTTTGCGGTATCAGTTAACAATCTCCAGGCATACAAATATCTGTAATTTGTATCTATTTCCGCATGGTCACAGACATCATCAAATTGTTTGATCCATAATTTGACATTTTTAAGTCCATCATATTTAGGTAAAGCCAATTCTAAATCTAAAAACGTATAATTAGTTTTATTGACTGTTTCATTGTTTACAGACCTGCTATTCTGTTCTCCAACTTTGATATTATACGAGTTCATTTTCGTTAATAATTCAGCACGATTTCCACGCTGACTTAGTCCAACGAAGCTAAGTTCTTGACGTAATTCTGCTACTGACAAGTTGTTTAATTCCTCCATCATTGTTATATTTATCACTGCTAACAGATTGAAGTGCAATTACTTTAACTAGTAAATTGTACACACCTGGAAGTTAAGAGTATTCTTGACTAAATAAACTAGGTTTCCTTATCTGTTGGTCAATAGTTCTGGTTCAAAGGTTAAGAATATTCTTGACTGAATAAACTTGGTTTTTCCTTTACCCCGGTTGAGCCCCAAATGTGGGGTGACAATAATCCTATCGTTGTTGACGTTTCCAATTGTGGGTCTACCTTACACCTAAGTGGGTGTTAAATAGATTACCAGCTGTGGTTTTAGCTGTTTTGATCTTATTTCAATCCTTAAGTTGAGCCACCATTACAATTTAGCTTATTAAAAATAAAGTTAACACATAACTTTTGTTTAATAATAGTTCATTTAATTATTTCTCAAAGAAAAACAATTATATTACAAAATGTTAATATATCAAAATAGTTCACAATAATATTATCACTAGATTATATGCAATGCTTAGGTTTAAAGACCTTTCAATGATTGCACATCACAAAGTATTGCGTAGTATAAATAGTACATAGTTTTCATTCACAACGTTTATAATGATAAAAATAACCTAACATTTAACACTATACTTTTATGCACAAACTACACTATTTACGTCTAAACAATAACTAATATTACACCTAGCAATATAGTTAAACTGATTATAATTCTCAATGCCATTAACAACTAGTTAACACAACATTTTTCTGAATTTACCAATGACGCCATACACACTGTGTAAATCTACGTGTCAGCCATTTTTAACAATCACCGTTGACCATGCATCATTGCATGTCGTAGCAAGCGACTTGTGTCGAGTGAACGGGGTTCACAAATCATTTCCAAAGCAGAGCTAGTAACATTTGAATATAACTTAATATTAGCAATGTTCCTAACCTATTTTATAGAGTTCTTTACTATATAATTACTATTTCTTACAAACTAATTATATCTAATCCTAAATTATATCCCACATATATATATATATATATATATATATATATATATATATATATATATATATATATATATATATATATATATATATATATAAATATCTATCAGTTCTTATGAGTTTTCCATGTCAAATTGGAACATTACGAACATTATAATAGTAAGACTAGCGCTTCGCCCCGTCGCAAAGCGACGTGTATATGATATTTCTAAATAAAAAGTTATTTGCTAAATTGAAAATAATGCAAAATATTATTTTTAGGTAATTTTCACTAAAATATATCATTTTTTAAATTTATGTTTCCTTATTTTGTTACAATTCTTTTATTTACAATAATAAAGCACTGTATTGACCAGTCCCCAGTGCCCCTGCCCATAAGAGCTAATCATGACCTCTTAGCTTTATGCTCTCTTACGTTTCCGAACTTTTAATTTGATTCCTCTAAACTTCCGCTATGGAGCGCCTTCTTTCTTAAGCACTCTGTATCGCTTCTTTCCTGAGCATCGTCGGTCTTTAAAGTACTTTCACAGCGCCCCCGCTTTAGCACTATAATTAAATAATCCTTCGTTTCCTCCTCTCTGTGTAAAATTATTATTTACCCTAATGAAGCACAGTATTGAACAATGTCCACTGCCCCGCCCCTAAACACCAATCATCAACCTTGAGTCCATGCTCTGTTTCGTTCTCGCACTTTCAAATGTATTTCTCTGCACCTCTGCCACAATGCGCCCACTTGCAACACCACAGCCCACCTGAGCATCATCGCTTATTGGCACTTGATTACCGCCCCCGTTTTAGCACAATCATTAAATAATCCTGCGCTTCCACCCCCTGCTTATTAATTTCTTAACAATTATTTTTCAAAATTATTACTTTACTGGCAACCTACATACTAAATTTCATCCTTAGAAGTACATTATTTTTTAATAATTATTCGATAAGATAAATGCTTGATAAAATTAATATTCACTCATTTCAATGTAAACCTACTAATTACATCAATTCATTTATGTTTTTAAGAAAGCCTAGCGGTTTGCTCCTAATAATCTCATCTCTAGCCTTTATCCTTCCCGTTATTGTACTTTCAATTTAATCCCCTGAACCGTCGCCCACATTTCCAGCACCAAAGCACTACTACAGCACAAAGAGCCATTATTAGTCTATCGCCACTACTTCTAACACCATCGTAACTTAGTACTGAACCCCATCGCCACCCTCTCCTCCAATAAAGCACTACCAATTCGATATTACAGTTATTCATTTACATAATTAAAACTGCACTGTAATCTTACGTTCTTATTATCGTATTTATATTTACGATATAATATTAGTCTCCTTATTAATCCCCGCTCCTGAAATAAAATTGTCAAGTTTTAGGCATAGCAATCTATTTTGCTCGTAACAATTCTCTCTACCTTTATAACCTTTATCTACCTCTACTTTTATAAATGATCGAAATTTCAAAATTGAGCTCTTTGGCAAAACCTTTCCCGCCCCCAATTTCACGCCGCTACTAAGGTTAAATTTATTTTTTGCAAACATGCACATGCGTAGTTTCTATTTTTTTAATTTGATATTTAGAACTGTAAACTATTTCCCCCCTATACCTCTCACTCCTGTTCGATTTCACAGCACAACAAACGCACCAAAAATCAATTCAATTCTACTATTGAATGTAGTTTGACTCTCTACCTTATAGAGAACTATTGTGCTTCTATTTAATATTATACATGCAAAATATCATCGTTGTACCTCTATTTTGTTCTTATACTGGGTTTATCACCCCCCACTCTAGTGTTACACTTAACAAAATGTAGTTTTTATTATATTTTCGTATTAATACGTCAATCTATATCTGCATACTGAATTTCAGCTTTGTATTTATATTTTAGCATTAGTGCCCCCACATACCTGCGCTGCTGAACAAGTTTGTCAAATTTTAACACAGGGATCTATTTTATTTGTATCTAAAAACATATATTTTAAACTATAGCCTTTCATCTCTATATATTTCATATTTCTGGTTTTTGGCCCCCAGGGCCCGCCGCCTCTGGAAAGTTGTAGTTTTCTATGTTTGTCTTTAATAACACTCTATATAGGGCCCACGTTCCAAATAGCAACGTTCTAGCTCTGTTGAAACATTGCCCCCAAAAAATCACGCCGCTACTGAATTAAAATTTTGGTAATCCAATTATTGGCAAACATGCACAATTAGTATCTCAATACATACCCTAAGTTTTAATACTACTTTTTCAATATTTCTGGCTTTTACTGTCTGAACTCCCGCCGCCACTGAAAATTTGGGGCTGTTAATTTTTTTTCATTAATGACTGTCTAGAGCGAGCCTACATATTAAATTTGAACGTCCTAACTCTATTCTAACATTGCCCCCGGAAATTCGCGCCGCTACTGAACTTAAATTTTAAATGTCCAACTATTGGCAAATGTGCACAATCATAATCTCAATGCACATACCAAATTTCAGTTTTCTATCTTATCTAGTTCCTCAGATATTAGCAAAAGTATTTTTTTGAATTTTCCAGTTTTTCCAGAATAATTTTTTCCAGGGAAATTCAAGGAAAAATTCAGGGACGTAGAAAGTCTTAGAAATTCGTCCTTTACATAATATCAAAATTTAAAAAACTTTGTAGGCGCCGTTTAGAAGATACCATATAGATTTTGTTACCGGATATATATATATATATATATATATATATATATATATATATATATATATATATATATATATATATATATATATATATATATATATATAAATATCTATGAGTTCTTATGAGTTTTCCATGTTAAATTGGAACATTACGAACATTATAATAGTAAGATGAAATCAACACACATAATTAACAATTTTAGTCAAGTATTCAATTTCAAATACATAAGTAGCCTCCCTCAAATAGGTCCAATTTATCCGTGACATAAATAACACTTATATCATTAGGTTGATAGCTTGTAAATTCACGTTAAGAAAAAAATAAAAATTTTATTAGTAACATTAATGATCCAGCTAATGACTCGACTATGCTACAGAAAAATCTAGACAAACTATCCTCCTGGATGAAGGACTGGAGAATCAAGACCAGAGAAATTTCCTAGGTATCACATTAAACAATGTCAATATGTCCATGTGAGGTATCTGTGAATACACCTAGATAGGAGCCTCATTTGGAAGAAGCACATATGTATAAAAAAAGCAACTAGTCCTACAACTGCGGAAGATGTACTGGCTTATAGGACGTAAGTCACAACTCAGCACAGAAAACAAACTCCTGCTCAACAAATCCATATTTAAACCGGTATGGTCATATGGTATACAACTATGGGGTACTGCATTTGCCTCTAATATTGAGATAATCTTGAGATTTCAGTCCAAAATGCTAAGGATTGTTATGAATGCACCATGGTTTATACTTAATCACATAATACATCGGGATCTGGATACACCCACAGTAAAAAAAGAAATAGTGCTTAGAACAAAAGAATACAAGGAGGGAATACTAATACATCCAAACAATTTGGCCAGCTGTCTAATGTCCAATAATTCGGTAGCACGCAGACTAAAAAAGAAAGTATCTCCGGACCTATTAAACAACTAAACAGAATCTAAGATCTATTAAAATTGAAGGATGAGTCGATGGACACAACCCGCGCACGACACTTTATTTTGACATACCTATCACTGAATGTCCCCTAAGCAGGACAGAATGTAATAATCTTTAGTAATCAAAAAAAAATATATATATTAGTAACATAAAAAGTACTATATTTTCTCAAAAGTATTTTTAAAATTCTTATTTTGCATTTTGTATTTAAATACTTTTGAAAAGCATTTGTAACTGTCATAACCTCACTTTTTAAAAACAAGTAGAAGCAGGTGATTGGAAGATCCGCCAGTGTCTATTTCATATTTTTATAGCGGCACAATTAAATTAAATTAAATTTTTTGTAATAGGATTATTGAATCACCACATCGTATTAATAACAAGTACAATTCTTTCCAATTTCAAAACAATAACCAATTATACTTTTGGTATAACTACCACATAAACCTGTGTACCTGCATTTCTAGCTAAATTTAATTTAATTAAGTAAACTTAATCTTAAAGACTTAGAGACATGTCAAACAAATTCCCTTGATGATATTGAAAGGATGGTTAGCGAAAGACCAGCACATTGTGTTAGGGAACAGAAAAGACAGTGACAAAAGGAGAGAGTGTAGTGGCAAACAAGGGAAGAAAATAACAAAGTAAATAACAACGCAATTGTTGAAATTGTGTTGTTTTAGAACAACCTGGGAGTGAATCTAATTTGTCCGTCTGATGAAATATTTGATTAATATGCAAAAGTAAGTTAAGACCAACCTTCAATCAAAATGTTATTGATCCACTGCAGATGGTTGTAGACGTTAGTGAAGATTCCTTCATGGTCACGGCAATAAGAAAAGCACCGCATGCTCAATACTGCCACTAGAACTCCATTAACGACCAAATCGCCCCCGTTATGAAGCTACAAGAAGGAAGACATTACAGATTAATGCATCAATTAGAGATTTCAATCAATTTATTTTCTGTAACAGAATCATCGCGCATAAAATAGTTGTAATGTTCAAAAGCAACGCAGACGAATGAACTATACTACTCTTCTTTGTTTGACTGCTAACTTTAAGTTTCAGTGAATCATCAATCTAAACACGTTAAGGCAGCTGATGATATTTACTTTTTAATGTTAACCCAATAGCACATCTGATCACGTAGTTTTGAAGCCTTCTTATTTTAAGTACTGTGTAATGCTAGTAATCCAATTGTACATTTGCTAAAAAACATTACCAAACAAAACCAAATTCTTTGATGTTGTCGAATGCGTGGTACACATTTTAGAGACATGCGACTTTCAAAATTTGCTGGTAGAAGCTGGACAACACTTTCACAGAAAGCTTTCATACTTCGAACGAATTTTTCAACATGTTTTAGAAAACATATGTTTAGAATAACTCAGTTCTTTAACAATAGGGTCTGCTTAACAAATGTTGCGCCAAGGATAATGTTTATTTTCCCTGTTTTTATGCTTCATGTCGTTGGGATTCATAAGACATGGATATTGTCCACAGTATTTAATGAAACTTATACAAGTTTCATTTGTCCTTTCAAAAATTATTTTCTTTTATTCTTATTTATTTACTAAATAAAACTAAAATTTAAAAATAATTTTTATGTATTATAAAATGTTATACTTGTTTATATAGCAAGAAGGCTGAATAAGCCAAAGCTTAATAAATATAAAAAAAAAAACAACTAAAGGAAAGGTCAAAACACACTAAGATCATGCTAAAGACTGAGTAGGTACTTGGCGCAATTATTCGAGATCACACTCAAAATCACAATCCTTTGAGATTTACCGCCGAAGCATTGAAACATTTTTATTCTAAAAGCCTTAAACGTTAAAATGATTTCTTATGATTTAAGACTTTTCAAAAAACTTTATAAAGCTGTCATCGAAACTGAGATCGGTTAAATAATAAGTAACTTTTCTTATGGTAGATTAACTGTAACTGTGTTCAACGGGTACTAGACAGAATTCGTAGAAATGGTCTTTGCGTACTGCGATGATGTGATGGTGCAACAGGTGGTCCCAGTACTTTCCTAACATAGACTAAGTTAGAATAAGTAATAACTAAGTTAGACACTTACAAAACAAAAGGTGTTATCTGTCGAAATACAGCACAATAGTTTCGAGTCCACCTCAGCATTTCCATACTCCCCTTCCTCGTCCATGTTTTCACATGTGCAAGGTCCTTTAAATATCGCCATGTTTTTAGTGAAGGTCAGCGTTTCTGAATGAATTTATGTTTCTTTCAATTTAATACAGAAGTTATAACTCAACTTTAGCATTTTCCAAAAACTTAATTAATTCCCTTAATAATATAGAACAGAAATACTTAATTATAATATAGTGTCACTGAGAAGGTTCCAGCCACATCTGTGAATTACTTGTTGAATTCCAATCTTTGTACAATTATACAATTTATGTAATCAAATTAAATATGAACTTAAGCTCCAGGACTTCCCTCTTCACATCTATGGCTCATTTAAATAATAATATTTTTTGTAATTCTACAAGCAATGCCCAAATTTCCTCTCAAGCAAGAATTTTGTTTTAGAATGTACCACCCTGTAATGGGATGGAACCAGTAACATGAAATAACTGGTTATTGCGAACCTACCGTAGCCAGCTTCTTCCCATGCAGCGAAAATAATGTTGTCTTTAGAGATTGGTCCAGAGTCAGTTTTTAGGGGAATGGGGATTATAGCATCTGCAACAATCAGCACAATGAATGACGCTCAGGAGTTTGGTGAATTACAGGATCTGATAATCTTAACTGATCTTAACGATTTGGGCAATTTAATCAAAGTTACATCGTTCTTAGAATTCTTATAAAACGGAAGATACCCAGGGTGGATATAGATGTCATCAGATTGCACAATGACCCTATTCGGTTCTTCTTCATCGAACGGAATGAGGGCCCCGAGGGTAACCTCAACAATTGATTGACTGGAAAGTGAGTTACTTTAGTTGTGAGTTGTTACCAACCTCAAGAAATACCAAATCAGACATTTTACTTACGGGAGCGTGCAATAAGCGGAAGTGAGCACCCATCTTTGAAGAAATAGACTTCCGCTGCAGTACTGAACTTTATAGGCATTTCTGCTCTTCAAAAAGACAACGTGGGGGAATTGTCTTTTGGCTGCAGGAACTCCATATTTAAACCCACCTGTAAAAATTATAGTCCATTAACAGGGACGAATTGGGGATCCAGTAAATCCAGCAAATCACTTACAAGTTTTTATCTCTTCAATAGGGCAATAATCATCTGATGGATAAGTGACCGGAGTCGACGGGGTTGTCAACTCCGTTGTTGTAGACTTAGTGGTCGTATACGCAGTTGTTGTCCACTCAGAAGGATACCACCGAGTTCTAGCCGACTGAAAAATCGAGACCGTTATTTGTGGGCAGATATTTTGAATTTTTTGCGAATATATGTCTATAGTTTTTTAGTCATATTCAAAATTAGTACTAAATACTGTTGAATAGTTTATAATCAACTTCATTTATTTTTGTTTACCAGTTTTATTGATGTCTTGATTGAGATAGCCTTTGGTAATACTCTGTTGTATAACAGAAATGGTAATATATATGAAAGGTAGACGGACAAATATGATTTCTTTAATGACCCCTTAAATATATTGCCATCTCTGTTATGCAGCAGAATGTAACTATGATCCCGCATAATAATACGTTAATACGCAATACAGATACCACGGAGATAGTGACGTCAGCTGTCACAAATAGGCAGCCAAATAATAAGAGAGAAAACCTTTAAAGTTTGAATAGCAATATTTCGGTCAGTTTTTAACAAAATTCCATTTCCAAATCGACGCAACAAAAAAGCTTAAAAATATTTAATAAATCCGATGCTAATCACCACCCAGCTGACATCTGCCGTGAGGGGTCGCTTCTAAATAACCATAAAGCTATGGCACGTCTACAACTAGAAAATTACTTCAGAAAATAAGAAATAATGCACTAAGCAGAAAAGAGAAATCCGTAGGAAGTCTTCAGGAAGTCCACGTCGAACCTAGATAGTCCGCGCTGAATAGGAGAGCGAATAATGTCAAAGCAAACAAATAAAAGTAAAAAACTCACCGTAGCGTTGATGGTTGAGGCACAAGTTACGGTAAGGATGGCAAGGATTAACATCTTCATTTTCAACTATTTCAAATTTTCACAATTTGCTTTGAAAATGTAAAAAGTTTAACTGAAAGTTAATCCCTTTAAAGACCCGCAAGAAAATACAAAACCTTACTCTATGAGAAAATACTCAATAATATTGGGCACGCAATTAGTAGAGTGAAGGCAATTTAAACAATGTAACGGGCATGTCACGGTAATCGAGAAACAGTTACACCCGAATTACATTTAATGGTTTTTATTAAGTTGATGGATTATTTAAGTAAATTACAAAAATTAAACGAAAAGTGACTCAGACTTAATGCAATGAATATTTCAAATTAAAATTATTTATTTTTCACGGTTTTTGGGCATTTACTTTATTTAATTAAAGTAGTCGTTGACTGTTGACACCCTGTACTGTTTATTATTTTATTATGCATAAAAGCATTTTCTCATGACGTCATGACATCAGTTATTGACTACTTCAATTATTCATGTTTTCTGTTATATTAAATTTTAACGATTTAAATTTCCCGCGTTCAATGTAGGGTCTTTACAGTTGGTACTGACGCATGCGCATCACTTCACGATGGTCTTCTCTTAATTCAAACTTAACTTGGAAAATGTACAGATACACTAATTGTGCATATTTGCAAATATATATAAACACTAGAATTATAATTCAGTAGCGGCGAGAATTTTTGCGTGCAACGTTGAAAAGTAGAACGTAAACCCTATATAGACAGTCAAGACAACATATAGAAAAGCGTAAATTTCCAACAAGAAAAAAATATGTATTCAAACATTAAATGTGCATTTTTGCCATTGACAACAAAACAAGAACTACTCATTTAATTGAATTAATGAATTAATTAAACAAATTTACAGAGAGATAAAAATAAGAGCAAGGGTCAAAAGCGAGGGGAGAAGCAGAGTTAGGGTGTGAGGCAAATTTATCCTTAAAGACCAGCGGTATTTTCAATCTACGTATCAGATACGGAGGAAGTAAAGGAAAGGGATTAAGACGGAGGGTGATGATCGGCAAGAACAGAAAAATATGCACCTTAGCTTACGCAGGCGACATTGTAATATTGGCGAAAAGAGAACGAGAACTGAAGGAGATGATAGAACGGCTGGGGAGATACCTAGATATGAAAGGGTTAGAGCTGATTAGAGAAAAAGCTAAAATTATGATGTTCCTAAAAGAGGAAAGGAATTGGATAAAGGGAAGGTGAAACTTAAAGCAGATGACATTGATGAGGCAGAGGGGAATTTCAGTATCGTTGGTACATGTTTAAATAAAACAATAGAGAAGAGGCGCAAGGACGAGCAAAAAGGGATAAGGGAGATAGCAAAGAAAGCAGATTTAGCAAAGAGAAGAGTATGGAGAGTAACGAAAAATGTGTTTGGTGTGGATATTCAAAAGAGGGTCTATACTAGGAACCATAATGGAATGAATGATAATGGAGGAGGTGAAAAGGGACAAAATAAGATTAGAAACAGAAAAGAGCCGCAATTAGATTCGAGAAGAAAATGAGAAACGCTGAAGGTGAAATCCTAAGGAAAGTAAGGGGGAAGAGTAGAAAAGAGGGTAGACTTTGAACGGATTGGAATGGCTAGAGAAGAAGGCACAAAGAGCAGAGACAGAGATATACAGTAGCAGGAGAGAATGACAGAAATGATAACAGCAAATATAAAGAAAGATACTAGAGGATTTGGGAGAGAAAGATACCGGTATACGTGCGAGAAAGACAGTGAAGAAACATAAGAAGAGAAAGCCACCAGATACTGTGAAAATAGGGAGACATAGAAACGCTGGAGCACTTTAAATATTCATGTGAGAAAAGAGTAAAATGAAAAGAAGATTGTGTAGTTATTGAAGGGAGGCAGTGGATAATGGCCATATAGAGAAGGAGCAAGGGAAGAGAAGGAATGGCACAGTAACAGGAGGAAGAGTAACAGGTAGAGAGAAACAGCAGGGTCACATTTATTGTCATTATTTCTTTTGGAAGAAGTAAAAATGGGTAGATAATATGTCAATAAGCACAATGATATGTAATTTAATGATTTAAGGCAGAATAATGTAGTGCCTAATGGTAAAAACAATAATTTAAATTCAGTAGCAGTGCGAATTGGAAGAGGGGTTGTATATGGGAGGCGTCTATTAACATTTATTCAAAGAAGCAAGGAAGCTATTATTTGTAAAGAGTACCAGCAAAATGGATTACTCTGCCCAAATTTTGACAATTTTTCTTCAGTACCGGGGATTAGTAGAGGGACTATATTGTAGATATAAACATAAAAATTTAGTTTGTAAGTTTACAGTGCAGTATTAATTTTTATAATGAACTGCCGTAGTATGGAATTGAAAGTGCAGGAACGGAAACGATAGGGGCTAAAGTACCAACGAGTGGTGGTGCTGTAGTAGGCAGTATTGAAGATCTAGGCGCTTGACATTGATCACTACAGAAATTAATTGGAGGTAGGCTTAGAGTGAAATGGATGAAAATAAATTTTAGGAAAAATTTGAAGTGAGGGAACGATAGAGAGCTATGGAGCCAAGAGGTGGTGATTGGGGAGTTTAGAGAAGAAGCACTGGATTAAAACAATATAAAGGAACACAAATTTTAAAAAACATATATTTTAGCGCAAATTACTTAAAAATAATATTTTACATTAAGTTCAATGTAACAAATAAGTTTTAATTTAATCACAAATATTATATACACGTCATTTTGCGATGGGACGAAGCGCTAGTATATCTATAATGCTTCCTGGGTGTCCTGGAGACAATTTGCCCGGATCGCATCGCTGGCGGTATTTCTGAGGATGTTTGGATTCTACAGGCGGCGTTAAAACTACAAGGACCATTTTCTAACCGCTTAATTATCCATTGCTTATTTTATTGTTTGGAATTCACATTCTTAATTAAATTTTTCCATTTGATAACTCCATTATCAGGTATTCGGCAAGTAGCACGTTCTGCTAATTTATTAAAAACCTATTTAACAAAATAATTAAACGAATTGGATCATTTTAAATTAGAGTATATCAGTTATATAATTATTTACTTCCGATAAATTACTTTTTCCAAGGTCAACATTTGTTCTATTTATCTCCATATTATCTAAAACAAAAATTATGCATTGAAAAATAAATATTTCAAGATTCCAAGAGATATATATTGTAGGTGTATTGTTGGATATAAAAGTGTCACAAAACTTACCATCTATAGCTCGAATTTTGGCTTGTTCTACCGAATTGGTTTTTTGAGTTGAATCTTCCTACACTAAATATAAAACTTCAATAACTTTTCCAGCGATCGCTTTTCCTGGTACAATACTGATTCATTTTTCGTTTTACAATCGCACAATGGCGTATTCGTTTTTTAAATTTTTGTCACTCATTTTTAATAATTTTACAAATACTTTTATTAACTGGTTGAATTTCTAATACACCTTTTTTACACTCTGTTGCTCAACAGAGATGGTAATTTATTTATGGGGTAGAAGGACAAAAATGACTATCTTAATTAGTACTTTCTCCTGTAATATTGCGACTTTATTTTAAAATAATTAAACATTTGAGGTCCTGATAGCCGGTTTTATAAATATATACTCGTAGTACAATTTTATAGAAAGTAAAACATGCTGTTATGTAACAGAGTGACGTCAGCTGTCACAAAATTGCGGACAAATCATAAGTCAGGAAAATTTCAAAGTTTAAATAGCAATATTTCGGGCAGTTTTTAAAAAATTTCCAAACTAAATCGACGTTTACAACAAAAAAGATTCAAAATATTTAATAAATCCGATGCTGATCACCACCCAGCTGACATCTATCGTGGAGGGTGGCTACTACATGAACATAAAGCTATGCCCCGTCTACAACTGGAAAATTACTTAAGAAAATAAGAAATGGTGCACCAAGCAGCGCTCCTCAAGAAAAGAGAAGTCCTCAGGAAGTCCACGTCGAACCTAGATAGCAGGTGCTGAACAGGAGAGCGAGTAATGTCAAAGCAAACAAATAAAAGCAAAAGAACTCACCGTAGCGTTGATAATTGAGGCACAAGTTACGATGAAGATGGCAAGTATAAACACCTTCATTATCAATTATTTCGAATTTTCACAATTTGTTTTGAAAATGTAAAAAGTTTCACTGAAAATACCGAAATTTACTCTATGAGAAAATACTCAATAATGTTGACCACGCAATAAGTAGAGTGCAGACAATTTAAACAATGTAACGAGCATGTCATAATAATCGAGAAACCGTTACACTTGAACGACATTTAATGGTTTTTAATAAGTTGATGGATTATTTAGGTAAATTACACAAATAAAACGAAAAGTGACTCAGACTTAATGCAATGAATATTTTAAATTAAACTTATTTATTGTTCACGGTCTTTGTGCATTTACTTTATTTAATTAAAGTAGTCGCTGACTGTTGGACACCCTGTATTCCTTTTAAGATATTGTTTATATCAAATATATTAAAATTTAATTTCAATTCTAATTTAATGCATTTAATTTAAAAATAACTTTTAGAAGTCGTGGCCTCATATATGTGAACTAAATCTCTACTGTGTGAACAGAATTTAACTTTTATAACAACCAAATCCAGAAAGTATGGCACTGCTCCAGCGATCGAACCCGTAGCTATCTCCAAAGTTTCTAAACCAGGCTCCTCTTAAGCTCGCAATACACTTTTTCTTGTTTTCACAATCAATAGTGATTCGGCCCAGAAAACAATTTGGTGAAGTGTACTGTTTTGTATCACTATTGCACTTTAATTATAGTTCGCATCAACTTTATCTTCATTTGTATTCCTACACGTGGAGTGGTTTCGCCATTTGTACTATTTTCTGACTGTGAGAAACTGAACTGTAAATGAACTCTTACATGACAGAAGAATCATACGCATCTTCAATACGATGGCAAATTTAAAATGCATATAAATTAATATAACACATAAAATCAATAAAACAATTGGATTTCAATGCATGTGTTCTTCATATTTTTATTATTATCTATTAAAGAATATTTATACAGTAAAGCTTATGGAAATAAAGATTAGTTAGGTTAGGAAATTAAAAACCTAATTTTCTCAAGTCAACCGTGAGAAGGCAAGGTGGTGTCCTAAGGAAACAGTCCTTGAGAAACATTTATTACATGTAGGGCAAGAAAATGATTTTTAACCTAAATGAGTATTTTTATGTTGTTTTTAACTCGATGATTGTGTAAAGGTTTTACTCCTTTCATCGCAAGAAAATAATTTTAAACCTAAATGTGAATCTTTATGTCGGTTTAATTCTGATAACGTTTTAATACATTCATCGCAAGAAAATCGGTTTACACCTAAACGTGAGTCTATGTGTCATTATAATTCTGATGATTGACCAAACTTTAAGTGACCTGAGTGACCTGAGTGAGTCTCATGTTGTCTTAAACTTCATCATGAGCTGCATGACGTCATATGTCAATTGCAAATATCTTTTATTATATTGTTGGTTGATTTATATTGGTCAATTTGTTTCGTGGCGACTCTGCAAATCCATCCGTCAAACCTCTACAGGCAAATAGAAGACCTAACTAACAACAGCTATATATGTTCATTCTGCTGCCGACTCTGAACCTGTACGTACTTTGAGACACCACAACGATGTACAAATAATACAACACTTTATATAATTTGAGTATCACATTTTGTAATAATTATTCAGTTATGAAATAAATACAATAAACATTTCTTTGGGTTAGAAACACTTTATTTGTTTTTATAATATTAATAAGTGCAAAGTAACTAAATTGGTGACCTCGACGTGATCAAGTGTAAATCCACTTGACAAAGTTTAACCCTCATAACAAAGTGCTAACCTAAGTGACAAAGTTTATAAAGCACCTGACAAAGTTTTTAAAACACGTGACAAACCTACATTCTCCCACGCTACAACAAAAATGCAACACGTGCAAGAATCAAAGCTACACCCCCGGCAAGACCACAGAATTCTACCAGATTGTGACGGTGTTCTTGAAAACGACAAACAGTTTTCGACATAACCTCAGCAAAAACCAACAAGCGATCCAGCTCTCCAGCGATAGGTGAAAATTATACCGAATACTGCTTCAGACTTTATTGACGCAATCAACCACTAACTCACAACATTCAACGCAGAGTTCCCGGATCTCTGGTTCTCCATAGCAGAAGCGGATTTTGCTGCTATACGCATTGTAAACAATCCACAGAAATACGCGCAACTCTTAAAAGCAATTCTGTTTAAGGTGATAGTGCAACTACAAGACGTTGTCAACCTTTCACCACCGAAGGACAAGTACACCACTCTAAAAAATGCAATTCTAACGCGTTTCTCAGTATGCAGAAAAAAACAATTGCAAAAGCTGCTTGATGAGCGCGTTGTTGGTGACAATAATCCATCACAACTCCTTAAAGAAATGAGACTACTAGCAAAACATTCCGTTACTGCTGACGTTCTCCTTTAACTGTGGATTGAACGTCTCCTTCACAAAATCCATCCACTTTTGATTATATCAGAAAGCCTGGGACTAAACGTGCTTGCCGAAATGGCAGATCGTTTTGTGGACTCATCAAATGTACTACCTGTCATTTCTATTTACAAGAAAGACAACCTTAACGAAAACTATAACCGTTCCAGAAGCCGTTTAGCGACTGTAACGTCAACTACAGTCGAACGCTTATCACAGGAAATTCAACTTACTCTAAGCCGCTGCTAAAATGATATAGCAGAACTACAGTCCTGTAATTAACAGTTAATAGCGCGACTCAATGATTCGAAACGAGTAAAAGTAAGCTACAACCGATTAAGATCTAGGTCACTCACACCTAGACAAAATAGATTTTGTTGTTACGACAGGAAAAAAGGTAAAGATGCTAATCGTTGCACGCTACCATGTAACTTTAATCGAAACACGAACCAGCGAAACTTGCAAAGCTGTCACTAGTTAATGCAGTTAGTGATAACAATAGCAACAATATGCCCTTCGACCAACAGATTTCCAGATTTCTAGTCGATTCAGAATCCGTAATATGAATTATACCCGTCGGCATACTGAGATGCAAACTAGAAATACATAATCTCACACTCTATGCAGCAAACGCTTCTTGCATAAAACCGTACGGCAACAAGTTGTTAAACCTAGACTTAAATCTTTGCAAAAGCTTTCGGGCTTAATCTTTGCAGCCGACGTCAAGGGTCTTGTTCCTGAGCTTGTGCCATTCACAGTTGGGTTTCTTCCCATGTTGTGAGTCCATCACCGACCTCTTGTAATTTCTAGATTAAAATTGTTCCTATTTTGAACCTCGAGGTCCGCCAATCGCTTAAGCACATCGTAGTAGGGGTAGTATGAGAAGGAGATGCAGTGACGGCACCCCTTACACGGCTTACGTCAGCAATATGGCTGACAGTTTTCATTTGAAGCGCAACTTCAAGGGTCTCGTTTATCTTTTTTGGTTTAACCAATAATATGGCCTCATTTATTCTGCGCTCACATACTGCGTTAGCAAAATATTGAACCTCCCAATTTCCTAGTATTTCTCTGATGGCATTGCCAGCAGCACGGTTCACCAATCGTTCGATATCGGTTGCTAGGTTTGCTAGCCTCTCTCCCGGAGCTTGTCGCCCATTTGCAAATTGTGCACAGTACAGACTGTCTTTGCCATACCGCTGGCCTAACACTGTTTTAAGAGCCGTTTAGCTTCGCCGCTCATCTATGTTCATGTGTTGGAAAGCGATTAGGGCCAAGTCCCGTAGCATGGCCGCTAACTGTCCTGCAAAATCCCTGTCACTTGACTTCTGTTCACAATATACCCTCATCAATTACTCTATGCCATTGAACTTCGCTATGGCTGCGAATTAAACCTCATATTCTTGCCAAGAGATTGTTCCTTTGTAAGAGGCTGGCTCGATAGTGCTGGTTTTCGTAACCGTAAAACTTTGTCAGTTTTCTAGAACTTATTCTATATCGGAAAGTTGTGTTAACTGTGCTACTATTAAATGCTTCCAATTTTTTTGGATGATTTCAAAGCGTTTTTCTATTTCTTGCATTTTCGTCTCCTCTAGCTCCTGTAGAATAATAACCGATTAAAAAGCCTGTGCCATATTATCTTCTATTTTATCTATACGCATTACTAATTCCTTTCTGGATCCTCTGAAAGCTTCTTCTACAGCTTACAACTGCATTTGGAAAGCATTAAACTTCTCACACATTTCTTCTTTAGACTTTACGGTCTGTTTTTGAAATTTCTCTAACATTTCTTCATTTGACTTCTCTGTCTGTTCTTGAATTACTTGCATTCCCCTTCTTAAATCAGCATTTTGTTCCTCGGACTTTGCAATTTGCAATAGCATCATTTCTCTTAATTCATTTAAAAACCGAATTTTCTGGAAGTTTCTGGAACTTTCTAGAGTTTTCTTTGAAATAAATATTACCGTTTTTCTCGAATTTTCTTCCTCGGAAAAACCTTCTTGCAGCAAATCCCTTCAGAAAAATTCTTTCAGACTTTCCCGTTTTTCTTCTTCTTGAATTTTCTCTGCAGCGGTCTCAACTGTAGCTATCCCACTTTAGACACAAAATGTCACAATTTTACTGGGCGACAGCTTGTGTGCATAGCAGCTACTCTTCTGTGCATGTGTTGTAGTACGCCTGCGACTTTGGGTTTGTATAATTACCAAGCGGAGGAATTATTTTTTACCATTTAGACGCATTATAACTTATAAAATAACGAATAGCCACAATTAAAAATTTAAGAAGAATTAACACCGAACAGAACTTTTACAGAAAGTATTTATTAACACATAAACAATTACAACTATTTTATAAATATTTGAAATTACTGTTCACTTGTTAGTTTTGCTTTGGTTGAGCTCTTGTAACTGACTGACTGATTCACTCTGGGATTTGGCTTCTTTTATACTCTGGAGTTGCGTAGTAGAATTCCCCTGCCTTCGACATCTTTGACATTCGAGAATATTTCTATAAGAAGTTATCTCAAAAGCTCTATATGAATTTGTTTAAGCATTGCTTATCTTTCTAGAACCCATTACTGCGCGAATTAAGTCATATCGCATTTGTTTATTATATGACCTCTGTTTATTTCACGTCGCCGAGATTTTATTAGAGGGATATGGTAACTTTCCTGCTAATTCCGATTAATATTTCATAACGTTAATTTCTGTATGCTCTGACGCCCGCAAATTTGTAACAATATTTATATATATATGTATATATATATATATATATATATATATATATATATATATATATATATATATATATATGTGTGTGTAAACCAAAGTACCATGCCAATCCTGATGTGGAAAACGATTAAACGTATTCCCCGGGCTTTAGTCTAATGATTAATATGATTCATTTTGGAGGCCAAGTATCAACTAAAAAAATGAGACGGACGACACTTTAAAGATTGCCGAGAATGGGACAAAATACCATCAGACTATATTGGTGCAGCGTGTAAATCTTCCTCGGACAGACTCTATGCAATTATCTACGTTAAAAGTGGCTCCGTCTAACAGTAACTTTATTATTTATAAATTTAAAATGTTTTTACGATATACTAGAGTTTCTAAATTAAAAAAGATAAAAAATTACAAAATTATAGCATTTCAAATTGGTAATACTTGCAGCGCCGGTCTCTGTATAGATCAAAGTCTTAGAATTTGTATAAAAATATATATATGTCTGTTACATCTAATGTTAAGTTTTTTGGAGTACCAAAGTCTTAATATAATAAGATGTTTAGGTGGATGTAGTTGAGAACTCATATTATACTGCTATTAAATAAATATAAAGCATTGTTGGACCTTACTTTGATCTACATTACATTAGTCTTACCTCTAGAATAAAAACTAAATCTAATTTTTTTTAAATTTGATAAATGGATTCATTTGCAAAAGTTTCGTGGATTTGAATTTGATATTTTTAAATTCCAAGACAAACAACTTTACTCAGTGTTATTCTAATTGCCGCGCTGGATATATTAACACAAAGTTTAGCGGATTTAATGAATACTGCATTTTTCGCCTGGACTGTTTCCGTTCTTATAGTAGCATCACTGACTGCTACTGTTGTCGTTTCATGGTAAGTCTTGCTTAAGATTACAGTCATCCTAATGTTAATAATAATTAGTATCGCAGATTTCTACCACAAGATAAGTTATCTTAAATTCACTGTTTATAACATAAAAAAAAATTGAACATTTCCGGAGAGAAGAGGATCGTATTCGCGACCACGTAAGTTTCATAATCTTGCACGTGTTTTAAAGAAATACTTCCTCAATTATTGGTACAACAATTCATGATTAGATAACCTTATATATTATCATTCTAGAGAGAACAATTAACACTTGATGGATTGATGACAGCTCAAAAAGAGAAAGAGCTGCTGGCAGAGTTCAATGAAGTTACGGCAAAGAAAGAACAGAAAATAAAAGATTTTCAAAGTTTTACGACTAGACATACTACAACTAGAATTTTATAAAGAAGAAAGAGCAAAATGGCGATTCAAAAAATTAACACTTTTAGCAAAGTGTACGACGTCAGTGACAAAGGAAAAAGAATGATGTGCTTCTACTCATTAAGGAGAAAAAACATTTACATAAACAATGGCAACCATGTAAATTACCTGCTAAGAATAGTAAACTAAATAAAGCAATAAAAGACTTGAAGGAATTAAAAGTGAAGCACAATAATCATAGTGTTTAAAAATACCTTAAAAATTTAACACCATATGTAGTTACGAAGTACTTGCTATGAAAGGAAGGAAGTTTACAAGACCACAAATACACAACCCTTTTATCAAATATGATAAAAGTTAATAGGCAAGGAGTGACAAACAAAAGGCTGCGATGTTTGGTAATCATCTGCTGGAAGTGTTTAAATCGTCTCGTTCAGAAACGACAGCAGAAAAAGAAAATACTATATTGGAATTGCTGAACAGCTCTTTTTAATTAGATTTTCCACACAGAAAAATTGGATTCAGGGAAACTTGTGTAAAAATACTAGAAGAAATTATTATTAGAAATACACCTGGTTTTGACCTAATTTCGAGGAATATAATATACGAACGTTTAGAAAATGTATAAAGCTAATTACTTTAATTTTTAATGCAATTCTTAGAACTAACTACTATCTAAGTAGCTGAAAGGTTGCTCAAATAATCATGATTCCGAAACCTGGGAAGAAACTGGATGAAATAACTTCCTATAGGTCTTTAAGTTTACTACCAATACTATCAAAATTATTTGAGAAAGTATACCTTAAGAGGATAAAATGAATAATCAATGTAAAGAAGCTAATACCAGAACATCAATTTTGCTTTCGGAACAAGCACGGTACTTTAGAGAAAGTTCATCGATTGGTTACAATTAGTAGAGACATAAATGCCAAAAGATATTGTTCAGCATTTTTTTAGATATAGCTTAAGCCCTCGACAAAGTGTGGCACATAGAACTTTAAAACAAACTGAAAAAAATACTTCCGTACCAGGATTATTAACTATATATAACTAATAGGCACTTCATGGTCGAAATATAAAACCCATACAGTGAAGTCACTATACCTCTTCTACACTTTCGACTTGCCAAGTGCAACAGAAACTACTGTTGCTACGTATGCAAACGATACTGCTATATTAGCATCACATACACACCTAGTATTAGCATCACGGAATCATCAGAATAACATCAATATTATTGAAGCATAACTCAAGAAATGGCGAATAAAAGCCAACGAAATTAAATCAACCCATGTAACATTTACCACGCGCTGAGAAACTTGCCCGCCAGTAAAAATGTATAATTGTGTAATTCCACAATCCACAGACGGTAAATATTTCGGTATACATTTGGACAGAATGCATACATGGCAAAAGCAAAATGTTACAAAGCTGTATGGTATTAAAATTGGGAAAATGTATTGGGTAAATAATCGAAAGTTAAAACTTTCTCTTAACAACAAAATACTTCTATATAAAACCAATCTGAAACCCATAAGCAATTACGGAATTCATCTTTGGGGTACTGCATGCAACTCCAATATAGCCATAACACAGAGTTTTACAAAAAAGTACTACGAGTTATTGTAAATGCACCATAATGTCACTAACGAAGTCATTGGGAAAAACTGTTCAATAGCATCCATCAAAAAAGAAATATACTAATCCATTGCAAAATATAGTGATCGACTAATTAACTAAATTAACCACAATGTATATAAAAACAAGAGTGCATTCACTGGAATGTTTCTCTTACATGTCTTAATTACCATTAAATTAATTATTAATTATCATGAAATTAGTCATAAAAGAAGCTTATGACCTACTAAAGCAGAATGCTGAAACTATAGCAGAAATAAAAGAAAAATGTTGATCCAGTTGACCGATAGATTTTAGAGGCACTTTTATCCCTACAAGACAATGTAGATGTTTCATAGCTCTTTGCGCATATGTAGCTTTTCCTGGCGTACCTAACAATGTTGCTGTTTTTTCTCTCTATGTATCGATACTTTTAACTTGTACAGTGTTTTTATTTTGTGGTCTTGTTACCATATTTCATTGTTTCTTTCGTTTCGTTAACCTTGATGACATTAATTAGCATGTGTATAAAGTACGACTTGCACATTTATTATTTACTCTCAAAACAAGAAGAAAACAAATTATTTAAAAGTAGGCGTTTTTAAAGTTAGTGCTTCTCTAATATATGCAGGTAAATAAAGGTAATAAGCAACTTGAAAATACAAATTTTACAATATATTATGATAACAATAATTAGCATGTGTTTATTATTTATCTTGAAAACAAGAAGAGAACATATAAGAGTTGTAGAAAGGCATTTCTAAAATAAGTGCTTTATACATATATGCAGGTAAATAATGTTAATAAACACCTTGAGAAAACAAATTTCATGCCATACCACAAATGCGTTAATTAAAATAGGACTGAAGTTAAGTATTCACATTTACAATTTAATTTCAAGAAATGAAGAAAGCATATAGGATTTGGTGGTACGCGTCTTTGAAGTTGATGCTTTACTTACATATGCGGGTAAATGAGGCTAATAAAAAACCTTGAAAAAACTAATTTCACACCAAATAAAGATGACAATAATTGGAATGTGAACTAGGTATAATATGCACATTAACAATTTACATTCAAAACAAAGAAAAAACATATAAGATTCGAAAAAAGGTGTTTCTAAATTTAGTGCTTCATTCATGTATGCAGGTAAATGAGGTTAATAAACATAATATAAAAACATATTTCGAGCCAAAAGACAATGACAATAATTAGCAACCCTATAAAATAAGTTCGTTGAAAATCAATATAATGGTAAATTGCGTTTTGCTATATTTAAAAATATATACGGTTCTTAAATCCCCGCATAAGGTATAGTAAAGTGTGATGTGCAATTGCCTATAATATTCATGTATATAAACAATAAAAATACAACCAAAAAGTATATTTGGTATTTACTTTACAAATACAGAACAATGAATGAACAAACCATCTTAAATTCTAGTGAATATATACTCAGTCCTACGTTAGTTTTTAGCTAGACTTAATAGGTTTATTTTTATTTATGACGTTTTTATTCAATAAATGTATTAAACCAATTATGTGATTCTTTATCATCCTGACAACTAACTAAGATATTGCATAGTTGAATATTAATTGAATTGACATTTGCCCTAAATTAAATAAGAGTACCTTTAATGCACATCAGATTAGCGGATTGGTTATTGTTTTCCACATAAGAAGTTGGATAGTTCTTGTTTTCCACATCAGGATTGGCATGGTACTCTCGTTTTCCACATATATATATAATATATATATATATAACTTTAACCTTCACTTTAAGCAATTAAAATGTGTGGAACTTTAAACCACAGATTGAATATGTGAGTGGATGTGCTTTCCGAAATTAACTAAACATATTCTCAGAAGTAATAAAAATAAACCTATTAAGTCTAGCTAAAAACTAACGTAGGACTGAGTATATATTCACTAGAATTTAAGATGGTTTGTTCATTCATTGTTCTGTATTTGTAAAGTAAATACCAAATATACTTTTTGGTTGTATTTTTATTGTTTATATACATGAATATTATAGGCAATTGCACATCACACTTTACTATACCTTATGCGGGGATTTAAGAACCGTATATATTTTTAAATATAGCAAAACGCAATTTACCATTATACTGATTTTCAACGAACTTATTTTATAGGGTTGCTAATTATTGTCATTGTCTTTTGGCTCGAAATATGTTTTTATATTATGTTTATTAACCTCATTTACCTGCATACATGAATGAAGCACTAAATTTAGAAACACCTTTTTTCGAATCTTATATGTTTTTTCTTTGTTTTGAATGTAAATTGTTAATGTGCATATTATACCTAGTTCACATTCCAATTATTGTCATCTTTATTTGGTGTGAAATTAGTTTTTTCAAGGTTTTTTATTAGCCTCATTTACCCGCATATGTAAGTAAAGCATCAACTTCAAAGACGCGTACCACCAAATCCTATATGCTTTCTTCATTTCTTGAAATTAAATTGTAAATGTGAATACTTAACTTCAGTCCTATTTTAATTAACGCATTTGTGGTATGGCATGAAATTTGTTTTCTCAAGGTGTTTATTAACATTATTTACCTGCATATATGTATAAAGCACTTATTTTAGAAATGCCTTTCTACAACTCTTATATGTTCTCTTCTTGTTTTCAAGATAAATAATAAACACATGCTAATTATTGTTATCATAATATATTGTAAAATTTGTATTTTCAAGTTGCTTATTACCTTTATTTACCTGCATATATTAGAGAAGCACTAACTTTAAAAACGCCTACTTTTAAATAATTTGTTTTCTTCTTGTTTTGAGAGTAAATAATAAATGTGCAAGTCGTACTTTATACACATGCTAATTAATGTCATCAAGGTTAACGAAACGAAAGAAACAATGAAATATGGTAACAAGACCACAAAATAAAAACACTGTACAAGTTAAAAGTATCGATACATAGAGAGAAAAAACAGCAACATTGTTAGGTACGCCAGGAAAAGCTACATATGCGCAAAGAGCTATGAAACATCTACATTGTCTTGTAGGGATAAAAGTGCCTCTAAAATCTATCGGTCAACTGGATCAACATTTTTCTTTTATTTCTGCTATAGTTTCAGCATTCTGCTTTAGTAGGTCATAAGCTTCTTTTATGACTAATTTCATGATAATTAATAATTAATTTAATGGTAATTAAGACATGTAAGAGAAACATTCCAGTGAATGCACTCTTGTTTTTATATACATTGTGGTTAATTTAGTTAATTAGTCGATCACTATATTTTGCAATGGATTAGTATATTTCTTTTTTGATGGATGCTATTGAACAGTTTTTCCCAATGACTTCGTTAGTGACATTATGGTGCATTTACAATAACTCGTAGTACTTTTTTGTAAAACTCTGTGTTATGGCTATATTGGAGTTGCATGCAGTACCCCAAAGATGAATTCCGTAATTGCTTATGGGTTTCAGATTGGTTTTATATAGAAGTATTTTGTTGTTAAGAGAAAGTTTTAACTTTCGATTATTTACCCAATACATTTTCCCAATTTTAATACCATACAGCTTTGTAACATTTTGCTTTTGCCATGTATGCATTCTGTCCAAATGTATACCGAAATATTTACCGTCTGTGGATTGTGGAATTACACAATTATACATTTTTACTGGCGGGCAAGTTTCTCAGCGCGTGGTAAATGTTACATGGGTTGATTTAATTTCGTTGGCTTTTATTCGCCATTTCTTGAGTTATGCTTCAATAATATTGATGTTATTCTGATGATTCCGTGATGCTAATACTAGGTGTGTATGTGATGCTAATATAGCAGTATCGTTTGCATACGTAGCAACAGTAGTTTCTGTTGCACTTGGCAAGTCGAAAGTGTAGAAGAGGTATAGTGACTTCACTGTATGGGTTTTATATTTCGACCATGAAGTGCCTATTAGTTATATATAGTTAATAATCCTGGTACGGAAGTATTTTTTTCAGTTTGTTTTAAAGTTCTATGTGCCACACTTTGTCGAGGGCTTAAGCTATATCTAAAAAAATGCTGAACAATATCTTTTGGCATTTATGTCTCTACTAATTGTAACCAATCGATGAACTTTCTCTAAAGTACCGTGCTTGTTCCGAAAGCAAAATTGATGTTCTGGTATTAGCTTCTTTACATTGATTATTCATTTTATCCTCTTAAGGTATACTTTCTCAAATAATTTTGATAGTATTGGTAGTAAACTTAAAGACCTATAGGAAGTTATTTCATCCAGTTTCTTCCCAGGTTTCGGAATCATGATTATTTGAGCAACCTTTCAGCTACTTAGATAGTAGTTAGTTCTAAGAATTGCATTAAAAATTAAAGTAATTAGCTTTATACATTTTCTAAACGTTCGTATATTATATTCCTCGAAATTAGGTCAAAACCAGGTGTATTTCTAATAATAATTTCTTCTAGTATTTTTACACAAGTTTCCCTGAATCCAATTTTTCTGTGTGGAAAATCTAATTAAAAAGAGCTGTTCAGCAATTCCAATATAGTATTTTCTTTTTCTGCTGTCGTTTCCGAACGAGACGATTTAAACACTTCCAGCAGATAATTACCAAACATCGCAGCCTTTTGTTTGTCACTCCTTGCCTATTAACTTTTATCATATTTGATAAAAGGGTTGTGTATTTGTGGTCTTGTAAACTTCCTTCCTTCCATAGCAAGTACTTCGTAACTACATATGGTGTTAAATTTTTAAGGTATTTTTAAACACTATGATTATTGTGCTTCACTTTTAATTCCTTCAAGTCTTTTATTGCTTTATTTAGTTTACTATTCTTAGCAGGTAATTTACATGGTTGCCATTGTTTATGTAAATGTTTTTTCTCCTTAATGAGTAGAAGCACATCATTCTTTTTCCTTTGTCACTGACGTCGTACACTTAGCTAAAAGTGTTAATTTTTTGAATCGCCATTTTGCTCTTTCTTCTTTATAAAATTCTAGTTGTAGTATGTCTAGTCGTAAAACTTTGAAAATCTTTTATTTTCTGTTCTTTCTTTGCCGTAACTTCATTGAACTCTGCCAGCAGCTCTTTCTCTTTTTGAGCTGTCATCAATCCATCAAGTGTTAATTGTCCTCTCTAGAATGATAATATATAAGGTTATCTAATCATGAATTGTTGTACCAATAATTGAGGAAGTTTTTCTTTAAAACACGTGCAAGATTATGAAACTTACGTGGTCGCGAATACGATCCTCTTCTCTCCGGAAATGTTCAATTTTTTTTTATGGTATAAACAGTGAATTTAAGATGACTTATCTTGTGGTAGAAATCTGCGATACTAAGTATTATTAACATTAGGATGACTGTAATCTTAAGCAAGACTTACCATGAAACGACAACAGTAGCAGTCAGTGATGCTACTATAAGAACGGAAACAGTCCAGGCGAAAAATGCAGTATTCATTAAATCCGCTAAACTTTGTGTTAATATATCCAGCGCGGCAATTAGAATAACTCTGAGTAAAGTTGTTTGTCTTGGAATTTAAAAATATCAAATTCAAATCCACGAAACTTTTGCAAATGAATCCATTTATCAAATTTAAAAAAAATTAGATTTAGTTTTTATTCTAGAGGTAAGACTAATGTAATGTAGATCAAAGTAAGGTCCAACAATGCTTTATATTTATTTAATAGCAGTATAATATGAGTTCTCAACTACATCCACCTAAACATCTTATTATATTAAGACTTTGGTACTCCAAAAAACTTAACATTAGATGTAACAGACATATATATATTTTTATACAAATTCTAAGACTTTGATCTATACAGAGACCGGCGCTGCAAGTATTACCAATTTGAAATGCTATAATTTTGTAATTTTTTATCTTTTTTAATTTAGAAACTCTAGTATATCGTAAAAACATTTTAAATTTATAAATAATAAAGTTACTGTTAGACGGAGCCACTTTTAACGTAGATAATTGCATAGAGTCTGTCCGAGGAAGATTTACACGCTGCACCAATATAGTCTGATGGTATTTTGTCCCATTCTCGGCAATCTTTAAAGTGTCGTCCGTCTCATTTTTTTAGTTGATACTTGGCCTCCAAAATGAATCATATTAATCATTAGACTAAAGCCCGGGGAATACGTTTAATCGTATTGTTCTGTAAACTAATAAAATTGTAAATATCTCGAAAAGATTGCACTTTTAATGTCATTTTAATTTTTTTATTTTAGAATTTGAGTTGATTTTAATGACAAAGCCATATTCGCCAGAAGGTAATATATTTTAATTAAATTTGGATTCTTATGTTTATATCAGTAAGGAATTCGAGCACTTTTTGAATTCTTTCTGGATTGTCTAAAGGTATGATTTTAAGTTCACCAATGATGTTGTGTTTGTTCGTTGAGTTTGATATTGTGGGCAGGTTACTAATAGATGATGGACTATCATTTAAGAGTTTATTATCTCTCTTGCAACCACTTAAAGGGATGGTTATATTTTATCAGTAACATTGTATACAAAATTCAAAGATTCGCATTTCTTACGCCGGGTTAAAATTATTTATATTAAAATATTACTATTATAAGATGTGTAATATTGTAGCAAATAACTAAAAAAATAATACAATGTGCAATACGGGAGCTTTCTTATTTAAAAATCACGCCACACAGATGCACATTCGAAAGGGCGTATCCTTTGGTTTTTTTGTACGGTTAGTTTAGTAGTGGACCATTGTGTGGACGAAAGGAGAGAGCGTTCTCCATGACTTACTTTTCCAACGACTGTTCAACCAACGACGAACATCGATTGTTTAGTGAGTGGACACGTTTATGACTACTGGTAGTGTGTGGGAAAAAGAGCCAGTATATCGAAATTAATTTCTACTCTCCAAACGTATTGACCACAACGAAGACCACCGTCAAAATATCATTTTCAAGAAAAAAAATTAAATCTTATTTATAATGTATCAGGTGTATATTTATGATTTTATATTCTTGTTTGTTTGGTAGTGAATTTTGTATGCTGGCTCGAAGACGGCTTAATGCATCTTGATGAAAATTTCTTATTTCGTATAGAAAAAATTCTAAGACTTTTGGCGTCCCCGGATTTTTCTCTGAATTTCCTGGAAACCCGTAATTTTGGAAATACTGGAAAAAAGTGAACCCTATTTTGCTGTATTACTTTTAATTCGTAAAAGATAGAAAGTTGAAATTTTGCATGTGTATTAAGGTATTCAATGCTGACATTTCAAATTAGAAATCCAAAAATTAAAAAAGGGGCGGTTGAAGAAATTCGGGGGCCCGGTATGGAACTTTGGAGAAAGTTCATATTCTGGATTCTAAAATAATAAAGTATGTTATTAATAAAAAACAATTCAAAATTTAAAAATTTTATTTGTGAGCACGGGGTAAAGTAAAAATTGTGCTAGAAAGTTGAAATTTTGTATATAGGCTAACCTTGGTAACTTATGTACGAATCGTAAAAAAAAATACCAAATTTTGAAAAAAAGTTGGTCAAATTACGCATAAATTGAAAATATTTTTTATTTTGATATAAAAATATATTTTTTTAGTCAGTTTGTATGAAAAATTAATTGTTATTTTATGTAAAATTAATATAGGTAGAGTTTATTTATTATTTCAATTTAAAAATGGAATTAAATTTTGACATGAAATTCAAGCCACTCACAAAAAACAGACGTCGCTTGCGACGGGGGTAAAAGCTAGTAAATATAAAATGTTCCTCTGTGAAAGGGAAAAAAAACAAAATGTGATATCTTCATTACCTTGTACTTTATGATTTTTTAAAATAAAAAAGTTTCCGTGCCACACATTGTGTTGAGGATTTAAGAAAAAAGACATCTATTTACAAAAAGGTAACATGCATTATTTATTTTAAAATTTAAATTAATATCAAATAATTATTACAAAATATTTAACAATAATACATTTAGTTATTTCGTGTCACATTTCTTTTACAAATAATTTGTTGCAATTTGGTTCCAAAACTCTAAAAAAGAAAAAGAAAATTAAATTATATATTGTATTATATGATAGCAACACTATACCTATTCTAACAACTTAAGAATATACTGGCTAGGCTGTTTTCTATAATAATCTTTATCCAGTGCCGTTGCTAGAATTTCTAAGGCCATCAATTGATGGTTTTTTATAAATTATTAAATATAAATAAATAATTTTATTTGTGACAAACTAAATAGGTGTGGAACTTTTGTAACCATTGGATGCTATATTTAAATTAGGCGGTAATAATGGTAATAAGTTGATATACCTATAAATGTAACTTTCATAGAAATACTAGATACTTTTTAAAAGGCACAAGAAACTTATGGAGGTCGCAGGTTTGCCATCTATGAGACAAAACATATACTTAATTTACAAAAAAAAACTAACATTAAATATTTTTTATTTTATATTTATATAAGAAATATTAAAAAGAATTTTAAATTTTTAATCAAACTTATGTGTTGCTTCTAAAATCAAAGAAACGACATTTAAAGTATATTATTTAAATTGTCAGCTCCAAATATCAACTGTGTTGGCCGTTGGCACACACTACAATGAAAGTAGCTATAAATATCGTTAGCTCACCTGACCAGAATGCAATTGTATATCTCTGGTCAGTGTTACCAACTAAGGAAATATAATTTCTTTACATTGTTAAATAAACAATTTCATTTAAATGAATAAACAAATTGTACTCGTACGGTATGTAACATATTTATATATTTACTCATCCAACGTTCATAGTGGAAAAATCGTGTTTAATGATCAAAATTTATATTATTTGTAATATATTGCTCTATAGGCAATATTGCAAGATTGTGTAGTCTTAAATCAATCATTGTAGAACGAAGATAATTTTTAAACGACTTCAACTTGAATAAGATTCTTTCGCAACTTGGACAACACATATGAGATATTATATTTTTATCTCAAATTATTAATTGCTTATTTAATATTGTTAATTATTATTACAATCAAATCTGAATCATTTGCTATGTTTAAAGGAAACTATAAAACATTTCGCCAGTCTTTAGGTAAAATATTGACATATGAGCATACTTACTATAGAAATTTGAAAGTGGAAATTGCAATGGTTATGCATCCAACTATGAGAAGGTCCAGTGGGAGTGCGATATTGCCTACACCATATCCTGCATGTCCTGAACCTCTAACACCTAAGCCCACCAGCGCTAAATTGAAAAATAATGTATTTCATTAAAATATTAAATTAAAATAATTATTAACTAAGAAATAGTGTTGTAGATTTGAGAAATACTATATGTGGGATAGCGGCCCTTTTGACGATATTATTTTTAATAAGTGATTTTCCAGTATATTTTTGATTTTATAAATAAACTTGTATTTTAAAAAAAATATATTAATTTTTGCATGGTTATTTCAAAAGTTCAAACATTTATGGCCTATAGTAAGAAGCGTATAGTCAAATCGTAGTGTTGTCAAAAGAATAAGCAAAGGCGCCAACAACAAAGACAACAATTAAAAGCGCGTGGAACTAAAAATATGTAATATGCCATTAAAGTTTAAGTCGCGATATAGTAACACATTTACGTAAAAAAATAATTTATATAACATAAATGTTATAATCGTATTTCATGAAATACGAGGTCTGTTCAAAAAATAAGGTGAACCAAAAATTTCGCGGGCATTCGATTATCGATTTTTTTATTTTGTTATGTTGGTACACTCGTCTCGTGTAAGAAGTGTTTTGCGTGTTCGGCGATTTTCTACTGTTAAAAAACATGGATCAAAGAGTTTGCATTAAATTTTGTGTGAAAAATGGAATCAAGTGCTCCAAAACACTTGAAATGTTGATAGTGCCATACGGTGAGTCTACTTTAAGCCAAAAAAATGTTTACAAGTGGTACAAGCTATTCACAGAAGGTCGAGAAGATGTGAATGACGACGCTCGCCCCAGCACATCAACAACCGATAAAAATGTTGAGGACGTAAAGAAAATTGTTATAGAGAATAGTTAAATTACTATTAGAGAAGTTGCTGAGAATGTCGGCATATCGGTTGGCTCATGCCATGCAATTCTTTTGAAAATTTTGGGCATGAAGCGAGTGGCAGTGATTTTAACCAAAAAAATCGTCGCATGAGCATCGCTCAGGAAATGTTGAATGACGTCAACGGCGATCTAGATTTGCTTAAGAGGGTCATAACTGGTGACGAATCATGAGTATATGGTTATGACATCGAAACCAAAGTCCAATCGTCCCAATAAAAGAGCCCAGGAGAGCCAAGGCCATAAAAAGCACGGCAAGTTCGATCAAATGTCAAGGTTTTGCTGACTGTTTTTTCGATTACCGTGGCGTAGTGCATCAGGAGTTCTTACCACATGGTCGTACGGTCAATAAGGAGTATTATCTTGAAGTTATGCGCCGCTTGCGAGAAGCAATACGAAGAAAACGTCCGGAATTGTGGAAAAACAATTTATAGCATTTGCAACACGATAATGCACCTTCTCACTCGTCATTGCTTGTTTGTAATTTTTTGGCTAAGAACAACACCGTAATCATGCCTCAGCCACCGTATTCACTAGATTTGCCCCCCTGCGACTTTTTCCTGTTCCCTAGATTGAAGAGACTCATTAAAGGACGACGCTTTGAGACGATTGAGAAGATACAATCTGAATCGCTGAAAGAGCTCAAGAGCATACCAAAAAGTGCATATCAGAACTGCTTCGAGGATTGGAAAAAACGCTGGCACAAGTGTATTATATCTGAGGGGGACTACTTTGAAGGGGACAAAATAGAAATTGATGAATAAATAAATATTTTTGAGAAAAATGAAAATTCACCTTATTTTTTGTACAGACAGCGTATATAAGAGGAATTTGTATACCATAATGCATTTATGATGAATTTTAATTTTATTGAATTTTTTGATGAATATTATGACTTGAAGTTACACATCTACTTACCAGGATAAGCTAATGGAAAGTAAAGAAAAGAAATAATAAATATAATATAAATTATATGTATAAATATACTGTATAATATTTTAATTTTATACTCGTCTAGTTGTCACCAGACTGATGTACCTACGCAGTTATGTAATGAATCTGATAAGTTGACATTCATTGATATACGATTATGCATACCATAGTATATGATATACTATCTGTTAAGTACTTAGTTATTAGCATAACTTTGAAAACGCAATATTATCATGAAAATTGTTTAAATCCAAAGTCTGAGATTAGTAACGGAGCACAATATCAGCTAAATGCCGACGCAAGAACAATTTTATGTTGACTCATCAGCTGTGTTCACCAGGTTTAGCACGTAGTAATTGACATCTGTTTCTATATATTAAAAAAAACTTTGCGGAAGGAGATACGCATTAAACAAGGGTATCATCGCCGAAACTAAAGCCTTTTTGCAGAGATTACCAAATTTTAATTTTCGAAGGACTTCAGAAAGGTAGAATATCAATGGGACAAGTGCATCGAGGTAAAAAAGGACTTGGTCGAAAAATAAATTGAATTTAAATAAAGTTTTTGCCTATAATGAGTTGTGACGTTGTTTTGAATTCAGCGCCACTTTTTTAATTTATATAGTTGATTGGTAGACGAATGGAAACACGAGCTGGCAAGACGCTCTTTCTGGCGGCCGGTCGGTGCTGTTAAGGGAGAAACGCGGGGATGGAGAGCAATAGCGTTAGAGATAGTGTTCCGTGAAATTGAATGATTATTTAATAATTAAAATAATGGTTTTGGAGTGACTAAAAGGGTAGTGAAGATGATGCCTTAATTGGTGTGCGCAATAGTGAAATAGATTTGTAAGCAGGTTAGGTTTTTTTATTGCATTGCTGTGTTATCATGATCAATACAGTTACCTTAGTTCCCCGAGCCGAAAAAAGGCACTTACTTATGAGGGCAGGTAGTTCTAATATTTAGATATGTTTTAAAATTAGGGCTGTTTATGAAAATCCCAAGTTATACAACAAGGACGATGTTGGCACGCGCCGCCATTTTTCAGCTTAGTTTTTTAGCAATATTTCGATACTAGTTTTATTAAAGTTATAGAGAACTCAATTCCCTACAAGTTTTGTGTACAATATTTTTTTGTATGTCTTACAGGGATGGAGCTACATCACTGCAAAATAGCGCACCTCCATGAAAATTTTAAAATATATTAATTTTGAGCTGACTTTTTTAAAGTTTATCTATTATATATTATAAATTACCCATTACTATACAAACTGCTTACTGTCCAGGCATTGCTCACTCATTTCCACACTAATTATCATGAGGTAGAGTTTTTTATCGTGGTTTCTTCAATGGGCCAAATCCGCCAGAACACCCGATTTTATACAATTTCGTTTTATTCATATTCATAAATTAATTAGTCCTCCTCTACGTTTTATATTTACGAATAACGTTTAAGTGGAATTGCCTTAGTCCCTAGAATCTCCTGAACAATAGAAAACGTTTCTTCTCTTTCAACTTCACTGTTAAGAAGAACTTCTGTTACATTATTGCAGGTTTGTCTATTACAATATCCACAGGTAACGGAGCACTTTAATCCAGCTTTTTTACATCCACAAGCGGTACCACAACATTTTTTACACATACAAGAAATGTAGTCGAGCAAAGCCTGAGGAGCTGGATCCTTTATTGTTCTCACTGAAATCAGCCCATTATTACCACGTTTCCAACCCCAGTCTTGCGGATTCTTGTCATTTTCACACCATGCTTGTACTTGATGATACGTTCGAAATGAGTGGTACCGTGCAGTGTCTTTTGTTAGCGGCAGAGAAGCAAGATTAAATTTGCTTTTGGTGTTTTTGCAAAACGTTGGTAGCGCAATGTATCCAATATTTTGCGATCTATATTCCCACTATATAAAGCAACAAGAAATCGATCTCCTGCATCGGCAATGCAGTGTGGATCCATATTCGGTTTTTTGAAGACTTCAGGTAATTCATTTAGTTGCAGATACTTTTGAGCGATGGTAACAAATTTTATTTTTGCTTGGTTATAAAGAGCAGTCGTTGTATCGCAACCAGTAAATGCATGTAGATACGATTCCACTGAATAAATAAATGTCTGCATTACAGATCGTAATAGCGATCAATATTACGTTAGGTAAAAAAACAATTAATTTGATAAGAATTCAATCCAGAATTTTATGTCAATAAATGTCTCAGGAATACCGCAGTCTACCTTTTATTTCAATTTCCAAATCAATTAAATTACGAACGAACATAAATTTTATAGAACGGAATTGATCACTACACTTTTATAATTTATTATCTAATTTTCAATTGCAGAAATACTTACATCCTGTTATTACAAATTACATATAAGAATGTTTTAATTTTTATTTTCAGGTATACCTAAAGTATAATAACGAGAAAATTTGACAATAATAGCATGACTTAATCTTTTTAATAAGAAGTAAAAAAATCCACTTCTTTTCTTCTGTTTTTTTTTTAAAAGCTCATTTTTTCATTGACAATCCTTAACTGGCATTTTCCTCTTATATGATCCAATGTCTCATGTTCTTGAGAACGTCTTTTAAAAGTGCACTATTTCTTAAAATAATTGCCATTTAAAACAAAGCACTTATTGCTTATAACAGCACAGTAACAGCAAAATATGTTTTCATATATAACAGTTTATGCTAGTTATAGGATGCTTTACTAGAAATAGAAACATATTGCTTGGTGTACTAATTAATTTAGATAGTATGGATAATAATTCAAACGTACCACCTAATGTCACAATCATACGTACAAGAATTGGTAAGAAACCAACCGAAACATCAATGTTAGTTTATTTAAGTATTTAATCTTGTAAAGATCATTAACAAAATGATAATTCTTTTTGGTTACATTACATTTTTTTTTAGAATACGTTGCTAAAATTACAAGCAAAACTTAAAAAAAAATAACAATAATAACTTGTAAAACTAAACTAAATGAATTTGAAATAGGTTATAAGTAGTTTTAGGCATTCTTTTAAATAAATAGGGTAATTTAATGTATTTTTGCTTTAGGTATTACATTTTTTTATATGAATTTTACTACGTAATAAAATTTATAAACTCCGTGATTTTTTCTCTTTTCCTTTTCCTCTCTTCTTTCTCCGCAATTATTTTTCTCATATCCTTTATTTCTTTACTGTACTCCCCCATTGCTATTCTTACTCCTTCTTTCTCTCTTCTTCCTTCCCCTTTTTCTTTGTATATACCTTTCCTCATATTCTTATCATTTGCTCTCTTTTTTCTTAATACCTGCTGCCTTTCTCTTTATTTCTCATTCTTAATTTAGCAATTATCCATACATTTCGTATCTTCCTTCCTCTTATATATTCTGGTACCACACTGTAGCATAGTTACTTTTGTTTTTCATAATATTTTCTTTTATTAATATTCGTCATATTTTCTTCTTGTTATATCTGTCGGTCTCTAATTTTAAACTTCTTCTTCGCCTCCATGTTTCTTCCTCCTTTTTTGACCTCTTCTACCGCCATTCATTTCTATCTATAGTACTCTTTATTCTGTTTCTTCTGCCTTTTACAGCTTCTTTCCTAACCTCTTTGCATATCTTTCTTAAGACTTCATAATCTGGCTTGCTCATTTTTTTTTTTAAATGTTACTGCTCTTTTTCCTGCTTTAATTCTAATTTTATCACTTTTTCTTTTCTTATCATCACTCACTAGCAAAAAATTCGTAATAAAGAAAGAGACTTAGACAAGGAAATTCATTGTCAACAGCATTGTTCAATAATATATGCTTAGAATATGTTACAAGGAACATACGGGTATAACTATATCCTCGGGAAATGATATTTTCTTGAAATTACTAATATTTCTTTTGCAACGACATTGGATTGTTAACAGTTTAAATGTAAATAACAAACTAAAAATCCTGAAAGAATGGGAGGGGAGGATGTCCAAAAAAGAGAAAGGAGTACTTTGAAAGGAATGGAATGGCTATCGAGGAGGCAGAGAGGAGAAGAGAAGGTGACGCAAGTGTGGAAGAGGAGCTAAGGAGAAGGGATAAGGAGATACAACAGCAGAAGAGAATGGAAAAAATAAAAAAAAGTAGCTACAATAAAAGATATAAAAGGTTATGGGAAAATAATGTACCTCAATACCTTATAGAAAAAGACATAAAACACATAAGAAGAACAGCAAGGTTTAGATTGGGAAATGAGGAAAAAGGAAACAGATACTGTGAAAAGAGTGAGGAAAGAAAGTGTGGAATGTGCGGAGCGGAGGACGAAACACTGGAGCACATTAAGTTTGAGTGTAAGGAAAAAGTAGCGAGCGAAAGGAATATTGGCCAGCTACTAAAGGGAGGCAGTGAAGGAAAGAGGTGGATGGCGGAAATAATAAGAAGGAAAGGAAGAACAGGAGAATAAATAAGCTGTTGGAGAATAATGTAAATTTAATTGTAATTTGAAGTATATGAGATGTATTAAGAATGTAGATTGTAAAGCCGAAAGGCGAACAATAAACAATAAAAAAAAAAAAAAACTAAAAATCCTGATAACGTAAGAGCGATTGTGACTTTTTGCGGATTTGAGAAAGAAAAATTCTTGAAAAGTAACAAATTAGGATTATGTAGGGATCATATTCAAACAACAATAACTCTGCAACTCAGAGCAATTATTTTAGCGGCCATTCCTATAGGACGGAGGATGTGGGTGTTTCTATCGAGAAAATTAAGTGAGTAATACCCTTATATGAGGGTACACCTTCTTTCAAGATATAATTTTAAGATTTTCGCACATATTAGTATACAGAAATAGTGTAAATAGGATTTATATAAAAGAATACCCTTAACTAATAATAAATATTAAATTCAGCTGTATCGTATTCATGTCTAAAATTTATGCTAACATCATTAACGTGTTCTTAAGCTTCATAAGAACACATCTGTTCATCTGCAAGGATAAATTAAAAATATGAGTTCGCCTTATTTATTTATTACAGAAACTGAACCGGTATGTTAAAAACTATAATACTATATTTTCGCTTACTTCGAATTTAATCAATCTGGTTTATTAATATTTTGCGTTTATACTGTTGCGTACTATAAGCCTTAATAGGCAGGTCTAAACCACTTATATATTTAAGATAATAATTGAACTTATGCATCCACCAGGAAACATTTATTTTATGTTTTTTTTAATTTTATTTTTGTGATATACTTCCAGGATTTTAGCAATATAATAATGTACAATAACTAATGAAAATACTTAGAGTGTGAGTTACAAAAATTGTACACCCGTGGCAGCGCCTTGTTATAAATTGTTTTATTGGGGTACAATAACAATATTTATGATCAGCAAATGGATTCTCATCGGTTCTGTAATTTGTGTTTTAAGTACTTATATTACTAGTGATTGTGATATATCTCGACATCCTGTCACCTACTTTGGAACTGTTAACGGACACTTGTTTGTTTCTTAAACACGCCCATATTCATTGTAAACAATTTATATCATTCTTAGCTTAAATCTTGTACGAACAACATCTTAATTTAGATTTCTATTGTTTATTTGTATTTATTTTCATTCTCATACAATTATTATAGTTGCCTCGGTCTCTGCCTCGGCAACGGACAACAAAAGCATTCTACCACTGTATAGTTGCTCAAAGTTTTAATAAACCAATAATTAAACGAAAACATTCACGTGGTCTTTCACATAATTTTCAACGTACAACATCGCAGTATTGCCAATCAGCGCGATACTATAAAGCATCGTATAAAATAATCGCGGTAAAATAGTCGCGGTTCGAACATATACAATATATATTTATACAAAGTATGCAATAAATATTACTTTATTTTGCGGATGTTTAGCAGAAAAGGTCAAAATGTAATGAGCTTGTATGTACATTGTACATAGTACATACCTGTATGAATACATCTTAATCAATAGTGGCTAGCCTTTTAAGAGTATTTTTCGTTTCACATTTTCTTTAGTGCAGATAAAACTCATTTAAAAATTACCAAAACGATTTTTTTAAAGTTATATTCGTTCTTCTATTTGTAAAGAAGTTACCTTAAACATATAGGTTATACATTAAATCAAATATATCACAGAGAAAACTTACATTCTATATTCGTAAAATGATGAACAGATTTAAATGAAATCAGTTGAAAGATAAAAAACTTTATTGCAAAATGATAAATATACGAGAACTTAGTACTTACTGTCTGTATTTGCATTAGATTTTTAATATAAATTTTATAAAAATATGTGAAATAAATAATCTATTTATTTATAGTTAGTTTATATATAGTTATATATAAAAAATACATAAAATACATAATTGTGGCATCAAGGAGATCAAGATCTTTACGTAAATGATAAAAATGTCGTGCAGTTTGGAGAATGGATAAAATTAATTAAAATACATGCTGTCTCAAAACTTTAGTCACCTAGTGGCTTTAGTTTACTCTTCTGAAATAATTAAAAATAGTCACTTTCCATATACATCATAACTCTTAGCTCAATTTTACCACATAACGTAGCATTTAACTATTACAAATAATGACACGGTTTTCAAAAACTACGTGTATATAAAAATATTTTTTTAAACATTACTTTTTTTTTAAAATACGTTGCTAAAATTGCAAGCAAAACTTAAAAAAAATAACAATATTAGTGTTGTAAAACTAAACTAAATGAATGTGAAATAGGTTATAAGTAGTTTTAGGCATTTTTTTAAATAAATAAGGTGATGGTATTGTATTGTTTAATTTAATGTATTTTTGCTTTAGGTATTACATTCTTTTATCTTTTAAGTAATAAACTCCGTGATTTTTTCTCTTTTTTCTTTCCTCTCTTCTTTCTACGCAACTATTTTTCTGATATCCTTTATTTCTTTACTGTACTCCCCCATTGCTATTCTTACTCCTTCTTTCTCTCTTCTTCCTTCCCCTTCTTCTTTGTATATACCTTTCCTCATATTATTATCATTTGCTCTCTGTATACTTAAAATCTGCTGCCTTTCTCTTTATTTCTCATTCCTAATTTTGCAATTATCCATACATTTCTTATCTTCTTTCCTCTTATATATTCTGGTACCATTGTTGCACAATTACTTTTGTCTTTCATAATATTTTCTTTTATTAATATCCGTCATCCTTTCTTCTTGTTGTATTTGTCTGTCTCTGATTTTAAACCTCTTCTTCGCCTTCATGTTTCTTCCTCATTCTCTCTATTTCTTCTACCGCCATTCATTTCCAACATTAACATTAATCTATTAAAAATAATGACAAGGTTTTCATGAACTACGTGTATATAACATTTATTTTTTTTAAACTATTGAAAAAACAAAATTATTATAAGGTTACCTATTTATAAATTTAATTTAGAAAAAGCATTAAGAAATAGTAAATGTGGTCTATGATCCGGCAGCATTACAAATGGCAAATGTATACGCACATAAAGTACAAATGTTTTCGCAGTTTTAGTGGCAAATAACACATATCAAAGCGGATACGCACAGAGTTTAATTAAACGTTCGTATAAGGCTATGTTTAAGGATTTGTGGGCAGCATCATGAAGAATTAGAAGTAAAACAAATAAACAAAACAACTAATAATTAGTGATACTAATAACGACGCTCTTGTGTTCTTCAACTTTCTAACTTTAGAAACTTTACGAGACTTATTGGCTGAATGTGCGTCTTTTCAACACAGCACCAATGTGGATGTGTGACTGTAGCATATTTCTCAGGAGTATATTCTGTATTGTATATTCCCATTGTTCAATAGGACGAAGCAGACCATCTTGGTGAATACAAAACTCGCTGCGTGCGTTTGACTAATATAGTTTATTTGTTAGAATAAATATTTTCACTTATAATTAAATAACACTTAAAATAATTCAAACTTAAATAGACGTAGACAAATGACTAACACTTACAAATATTGAAAGGCAAGTGCCTGTATTAAAAGAGTGACAAGAGCGTCAAGATCAAAAAGCTAAGAGCTATGAACAAGTAATTAACCAGCACTGATAACAGCGCAGTCACTTATATAGACTAGCAAAAGGAGAAGGGATTGTGACCAGCTGTAATCTGGTTTTTGAAAATGGTCTCTGGTGGCGCAAATATAAATGAACTTGTAACAAAACAATAAATGAATTTGTAATTGGACAAATGTGTTAAAATATATAAACTTGGCAACATTTTGCTGCTTAAAGGAGCACTAAAGGAACTTAAATATACTTCAATGTAGAGGAAAAAAATAATCATGGTATTCCCAATAATTTATGTTTATGAATTTTAAATATAAAGTACCCGAGCCGCTTTTTCTATATTAAGCATAATATACATACGACGTCTGTTCAAAAAATAAGGTGAGTCAAAAATTTCAGTTTTAGCTATATAGCACATTTAGTTTGTTTATGAGAGGCATAAAAATTAAAAGTGTTTTGCGTGTTCCTCGATTTTTTCCTGTCGAAAAACATGGATCAAAGAGTTTGCATTAAATTTTGTTTGAGTCTACCTGAAGCCAAAAAAATTTTACAAGTAGTACAAGGTCGAGAAGTTGTGAATGACGACGCTCGCCCTGGACGCCCCAGCACATCAACAACCGATGAAAATGTTGAGGAAATGAAGAAATTTGTTTGTCATTGCTTGTTCGTAATTTTTTGACCAAAAACAACACCGTAATCATGCCTCAGCCATCGTATTCACCAGATTTGGCTCTCTGCGACTTTTCCCTGTTCCCAAGATTGAAGAGACCCATGAAAGGACGGCGTTTTGAGACGATTGAGGAGATACAAACCGAATCACTGAGAGTGCTCAAGAGCATTCCAAGAAGTGCATATCAGAACTGCTTCGAGGATTGGAAAAAACGCTGGCACAAGTGTATTATATCTGAGGGGAACTACTTTGAAGGGGACAAAATAGAAATTGATGAATAAATAAATATTTTTTGAGAAAAATTAAAATTCTCCTTATTTTTTCAACAGACAGTGTATATAAAACGATGGTTTGGCTATTATTTAACATTAACTATCACTCATTTTGTAACGTATCGCTAACATTTCATTTAGTTTTTCTATTGCAATATTCGAAGTTGCGTTATTCTTGAAAATTAGTCATTTCGAATTTGCGTTGTTAAAATTTCGATTTGCGTTGCTAAGCACTTAGATTTTAGTAATATTTAGCAATTATTTTTATAAATTTAGTTTTTTATATGGGTACAAGTTAACAATGCACTCTCACACATATAGAAAAAAATGTTATAATCGTTTGATTTGCGTCACATTTTTATAGCCCTTATTAATGACAAGGATCGAGGGACTAGTGTAATTTTCTTTATAGATAGAGGACATTTCTTATTATTTGTTTAAGTGCATCAACTTTACGCAAATATTTGCACAAGAAATTATTTTTCTTGCAATGATGTTTACAGTGAGAGTATACATTAATAGTGCATACTTACATTCTGAAATTATTTGAAATAAAATATGTGAGTTTCTAGTAAATCTATTAAAATTAAAAATACATTGCGCAAAATATTTAATTATCTTATAAAGGGGTTAACATATTATCACGATTGTGAAATAAGTCAGTCAGCAATGAATAATAAGTGTAGTAATAAACAGCTATTGTAAATAGTTGTAATTGTTTTGTGTTAATAAATAATGTCTGTAAAAGTGTTAATCCTTCTTATTATTTTAATTGTGGCTATTTATTAATTTATAAGTTACAACGCGACTAAATAGTGTAAACAATTATTTTGCTCGGTGACTAGAAAGAACCCCAGTCGCAGGCATAATACGGCGTATATTTAGAAGGTTCGAGAATCCTAGTCTCCCTTCCCGTAATCCACGCTCGCACATACAAATTTGTACCTTTGGCGTCCTAGAAGGTTCCAGAGCCAGACTCTTTTCATTCCCCTTTCACGCCCTTACAAGTTTGTATCTTTTGGTGTTAAAAACTAAAGAGAATAGTTGCTACGTGCACACAAGCCGTCTCGTCATGCACAGTTAAATTGTAACAATATTTATACATTTACCATTTTAAGAAAAGGTCCGATATTTTTTGTATGGCCTTGTTAACATTAAAAAATTTAAAGAATTGCCAATAAAAATACTTTGTCTATTTATCTGTATTATCGGGAACACTGCTGTTGCGTTCAGTATTAAGACGAACAGTGTTCTGTTCTCCACTTTTACCTACACAAATTTTTAGCCAGCCATTTATGAAAATAAGCCAGTTTTTTTTTCAAAATTGTGTCCAATTTATACTTAATTGTACTGTTTTATCAATAATTCATAAAAAAAATATATCTTACTGCCTTTAGATTGAAAAAAAATAGTCGAATAAAATTTACGTCCAAATGCCTTTAAAAAAATACTACTCAGTGCTGAAACTACATATACATAACGTTTCTATGGAGTTAAATTATATTTTAAATTGCACAAGAAAAACTTTAAAAATGGTGACCGTAATCAATAAATTTACTGACTTAGCCTTTCATGCATCATACACACACAATTCTTGCTAATAATACTCATTAAGAAATGTTAATTACTAAGTTCAAAACTCACCACCAACTGTAAATTAGAAAAAACGAATTATTTTTGCATTTCATTTTATTCTTGAAAACAACATGGCAGTTAATAATAAATTTTATTTGTATTTTAATAACTACAATCTGTCATTATTTTAATCCCATATTTTAACCAATTATTTTAGGATATTATATTTTATTAATTATAGTGTTAATAAGTTATATCCGACATCAATTTACTACATATATATTAATTATACAAGATTAGGTTGTTTTACAAATTTGTTCATTTACAATCACATTATTTGCAGATATACCATAAATGAGCATTTAGAAGATTTTATTTAGTAAGTTCCTTATAAGGTATAAATAATATTTTCATTATATATACAAAAGGATTTAGGAAGTGGTGGTTCGAAAGAGAGATAGAGAAGGTGTAGAGGGACAAGAGAAACAAATTAAGGAGCAGTTGAGAAAAGAACCACAAGGAGAGAAGTTGTGGATAAGTAGTGAAAGGGAAGGACATAAAGAAGTAACAGAAAATGCGATGAAAATAGAAGAGCTAGGCAGACAATTAGATTTAAAAAAGGAAGCACATAAGCAAGAGAAAGTATAAATAAAACATATTAACTAATTCTAAAAATAGAGAATAACAATATAAGCAAAAAATGTAGAAGGAGATAAAGTAAATAAGGCGGAGAAGCAAGCACGGCAACACATGAACAGAAAAAGGAAAGGGAAGAAAGAAATCAAAATGGTGGAATAAGAAAAACACTACGTAAATAGAAAAAAGTAGAAATAGATAAGTAGAATAGAATAATAAAAGAAGAGCAGAAAATAAATTTAATAGGTTAATGATAAAAAAGCGCATGGCAGAGAATGATAAAACGAAAAGCATGGAAGACACAGTAACTATGAAACAAAGATATACATTTAACCCTACAGTAATGATAAAAGATTAAAGGCAATGCGAAAGAAAATATGGCCACCAGTTTAAGTGAACCATATTATGTGATTGATGAGAACAGAAAAAGATAATCAGATATAAAAAATTTGGAAAGATATTTTAATTGTATTAAAAAAAATTAAAAATGCTGAATATAAAAGATAATTCTGCTAGAGTGGCACCTAGAAGTTGAGAGGCGTACTACGAAGTACCTAACTACCAACTAAGTAGCAACGAGTCCGCACTACAGGGGAAGTAAAGAGATGTAAGGTAAGAAAATGAGATTCAAAGAGGTTCTAAGAATAACACAAAAAGAGCTTATAAAGAAAGGCAGCAGATACGGAATAAAATGCAGTATAATGAGTAGAAAAGGTAGAAAACAAAAGTAATAGTTTGGAAATTCAGTAAAGAGAATGATGGGGCAATCTGTATGAGGAAATTACTAACATAACAGAAAAACCACATGAGCTACCAGGTGAATAGCGCGATAAAGAATATGAAATAGCAGAAAGGAAATAGGTATTCAGAAGATACATACAGGAGAGTCCGCATAATGTGGAAGTGAGATAAGATGTCATTATGAGATATAAAGTGGGAACGATTTTATGATAGAAAATAAGAAAAAAAAAATGAATTGTTTAGAGAGGACAGAGAACAAAGAAGGCGGTTGGCAGAGAAACAGTGCTCAAAACAAGATACCTAGAAAGCAAAATAAAAAAGGGTAACAGTTGAAAGTAATAAAAAGAGTTTGGAACATAAAGAGAAATTATCTATTGCTACTTGTTATTATTATTATTATATTATATTAATTGTGTGCCTTTCGGCTTTACAATCTAAATTATTATACTTCTTAATGCATTTCATATAAATTCAAAGTTAAAAAACTAAACTTAAACTATTCTAGACAATTACTACTTCGAATAGTACTTTGTTTCTTCTTTTCTTGATCCTCTCTCTTCATGTCCCCTACTCCTCCTTTATTCATAACGTTTCCTGCTTCCCCTTCCTTATTGCCTGTATCTTCATCTATCACCTCTTGCCTTCCTTGTCTCCTCTCGACAAACCCTCTATTATCTTTTCACTATCCTTCCTGCCTTCTCTCTTCGTTATCATTTCTTCACTTATATCTATTACATGCATAGACTCTCTATCTTTACTATTTTCTCTTGACTCTCTCACTTTACTATTTCTTCTTGACTCTTTACCTTTACTATGTTACTGTTGCTACTTGTTAAAAGTAATATATAAATAAATACAATACAAAAAGTAACGTAATTTTGAGTTTCAAGAATATTTACGTCAGAATGTATGTATAAATTAGATAACGTACCCTTAGGCATTAAATTCTTTCAATACTAATTATGTAATTACATCTCATTTAAAAATTAAACCTAATATCTTCTTGTATAAATCTATCAATCTATTAATTATTTTTAGCATTTTCTAATGCTGTAATGATAATGAAAAGCAGTTTCTGTTCCTTATACTCTTGTTCCTATATATTCTTGTTTTCTACTTCACCTTCATTTTTACCGTTACACCCCCCCTATTCTTCTTGCCTGTACCTTCGTCACTCATCTGTAGCTTTCCTTGTCTGCTCTAGAAAAACTCTCTATTAACTTTTCACTATCCGTTCTAAAATGCTTTATCCCTTTTATTGCTCCAATGTCTTTTTTTTGTTTACACTTTCTGCAGATGGTCTCTTTACCATCTTCTCAATTTCTGTTTTCCATTTCTTGATTTCCCATTCTAAATCTTTATGCTATTTCTCTAATATCTTTTACTAATCTTTTCCACATCTTCTCTAGTCCTAAACCACTTTCTACTTTGCCTTGCCCCTTACTCTTAATGTCTTGACATCTTACAGCTTCATCATCCTGCCTACTTTTTCCACTGTGTAACTTTACCTCTGTCCTGTATTAAAATTACTTCTCCTGCGTTTTACCTTCATCTATTTTATTCTAGTCGCTTTTCCTTTTAACACTTCCATCAGGTCACTTTCTATTTCGCTTCAGATACACTTTTCCCTTAAACTTTTTCCCGATGTGCTTCAGCGTTTCTTCCTCCTTGTCACATACCCTACAGCGTTTTTCTTCTACGGTTCCTCAAAACCTAAACCCAACTCTTCATTCCCAAGTCCTAATCTAGCAATGATATTTACATCCTACCTCTCTTGATTTTTTAAATACCCTTCGTCCATAACCTTTTTTATTTTGTGTTGCATGTTCCTTCGTTTATCTGGCTCATCCTATTCTGTTGCTAAATCTCCACCTCTCTTTCTTTAATCATGCTTCTCACTGCCTGTTTGTGCAGGTGGGCTGCCCGGGTGAATCACAATAAAGAGTGCTTTGAAATTTGTAACGCATTACTATTTACACATATATATATATTTTTGTATAAGTTACACATCGGAGTCGTAAATCCCAACAGGATTACACAGTTAAACGCTTATTCTAATACTTAACATCAAAAAATGTCTTTATTTGTTTAGGTAATGTTTTAATATTAAATTGCACTGGTGCAAAACCCCTGTTATCTCGTTAAAAGCTGGGTTAAGAAAGAAAGATATTAGTGCAAAATATTTAGTATTTTAAACCCATGGTACACTTTGTTGACACAGCTGCACCGAAATTGGTAGTAACACGTTGCATAAAGTTTTACACCTCAAAAATGCTCAGGCGTTACTCAATAAATTACATTTACAAATTTATCTTGAAAACAATACAAATTAAAGTTATGTTATAATTTCATTTTTAGGCATATTTTTGTCCACCTCCCTTCGCATACATTCTAATATTTCACCCTAACACCCTTTATACCATAATTAGCAAGAAACAGTACAAAACTTTTTGATATCTTTCACATTGTTGAAGTTATCTAAGAAAAACACATCATTAAAGGAAAATTGTAGACTATAAAGGTTTTTTAAAGAGATGTACGTTATCAAGAAGTTGTAAAAGGACAATTTTTTATAATTTGAAATTACAGTAATAAGATGTTGTAAGATTATTATAAAACTTTGAATATAAAACCTATGTATTACATGTCACTAAACATTGACAATAACAATGTTATTAGCAAACTAATAAGGTTTTACCCTTTAGTAAATAAGTATTTTGGGATACAATTCGAAGAGTTAAAAATTATGAAATGCTTACCTTCTGTTTATTTTTCAATAATGATATTACGTGGCTTTAATATATATAACGCTTTAAAACTTAAGAAGTGAAACCACACTGAGATTTACCTCATCTAAATTAAGTTAGATTTAACTAATTAAACTAATTTATAAAATCTAAATTTTTTTTTCTTAGATTTATTTGTTATATTTTTTAAAATATTTTAGTAGTTTAACTCCACCAAAATATTTCTGCATACACGATTTCTAACACAAAAAAATAAAGTTCTCTATATAAAATATTCTCTTTATTTATTTCAATAAATATTTAATTTCACTAACAGTAATTGAGAAAATACGTTTGTATGTAATATATGGTGAGCGCAAGTGTGAGCGCTATTAAAATTGAGAAAGAGATGGAATGAATGCATTGCACGTTCGAGGCGATATTTGATTGTTCCTCTATATAGTAATCAGCGATACATTCAAAAAATATGAAAATAAAATACAATACAATTTGGCTGTATTTTGCGGAACTAAAAATATAATCTACGAGTATATAGAAAATGGTTTCAATCGATCAATAAATTGCACAAGATGTTACTTTTGAAATCAATCTTCGGAGAATAGAATAGGTTCCTTATAGTTATTCCAACTCAAGTTGTATTAGGAAGTAACAGTGCAAAAAAAAAAAATATCTTGCAAAATACATGAAACCATCCTAGAAAAGAACATTAATCAAGTATAATTCCATAATGTAAAGGCAGATGATCCGGTCAAGCTTAGCCCTATAAAGGTTTCTCATTAAGAAGTACATTATCAAAAAGAAATAAAAACGCAATGAGCTAGCAGTTGATCTTAATAAAATGTTGAAAGATTGTTCAAATCTTTCTGTATATAACATAAAGCAATATATGATTTGTTACTTAACATTGACAATTAAACTAATATTGACAATTGTCAATAAGTATGAAATTATGTATTAAGTTTATAAAATACTTACTAACTGTTATTTTAATAATGGTTATATTCTATAAATGTATACCACTTTAACATTTAAAAAAATCGACAATATTTTTTGTTAGATTTATTAAATAAAAATTTTATAATTTTTAGAAGTTTTACCTTTTTATTTATATATGTTTCATAATGTGAAAATAATATTTTGTATATATATTGCACATACATAAAATAAATAAACATGACAATGTTTAAATATGCATATACATTACATGATATAAAATATATATTTTTCGAATATACATATTTTGTATTGTATCGCAAATTTACATACATAGTATAAATATAGTAATATAGTAGGTATATATAATATATTTATCATATTTAAGTACGAATATATATATATTTAATAAAGTACGAGTATAATGTGACTCTTAGAATTGCGATATCTTAGGAATGATAACTCTTAAGAAAAAAATTATCAGGACCATTTTTGTAGAGAATTTTAGATCTACAACTTTGGTTTGAGGTTTTCTTTGATAAAACTTACTGTTTTCGAGATAAATCAAAAAAAACTTAAATTTTGACATTTGACCCCGAATAACTTTTGAAGCACACATAGAATCGATGGGGATTTTTAAAACTTTATTTGTAATGATAAACCCCAGCTCTCCACCAATATTTAGCTCTCCGGGAATTTTTGTTATTTTAAATGTCTATATTGACCGGGCTATGTTTTCAAATGTATGTGTAATGTATATCCATAGAATTTATATGGTGTATACACATTCGTTTTGAAAATAATATATACTGTTTATACATATGAACAGGCATGGAGTATTGCTAATACATCATGTGGGTTACATTTGCACGTCCATTTGACTTCAATATAGGTACATACATTAATTCATAACAGCATATAGATATGATATGCAATATACATGACTGTATATACCTAAAATGTAGTATGTATATACAAATATTAGCCTATTAGAATGTGGCAGAAGTAAAGATTAGGTACGAGAAATTCTTTAAACTTCTATGTGAGGAGGAGTATAAGGATATCTTTCAAATAGGGAAAAGAGTGATAATGGTAAGAAGAAAGAGAGAAATAGGGAAAATGAGAGAATGGTAAGAAGAAAGAGGAAAAATCCCTAAAACGTATCTCTATTCCTCACGGAAACTGTAATTCCCGTTAGAAAATAATTAGCAAATACATAAAATGCATGCTTAATGAAAATGCAAATAAATATTAAATGTAAAAAATTGCTGAGTATGTACTAAAATGTAATATATTAAAATAAGTTAAATTTAAAACATAATACAAATAAAAATCAGTTTATATTCAAATAAATTTATTGTAATATATAAGGCTCAAAAAAATTATTTCATTATTGAGATTCGGAAACAATTAAAAGTTTCTATTACTGAATATATGTTTTCGCACATTATTTTGCAATAAATATTCACCTAGAATTTATTTAGAATAACTTGTGTCATTAAACAACGTATTTGGATTTGTGCTTATATTTATATATTTTAATAATAGAATACTACGTGTTGTTAGTACACCTTTTAAACTTAATTTATTTTCCTTTCAGTTTCATATTAAATGCTTATAATAACGTACATTTAATTTATTATTTAATTTTATTGTACACTAGAGTATATATATTACTCTACTACATATATATCTATATGTATATATAAGGTATATTGTTAACAGAAACCAAGTGAAAGGTTAAAGCAATGAAAATGTGTGAAACTGTAAACCACTGATTGAATACGTGAGGGGATGTGCTTACCGAAATTAACTAAACGTATTCTTAGAAGTAATAAAAATAAACCTATTAAATCTAGTTGAAAACTAATGTAGGACTGAGTATATATTAACCAGAATTTAAGATGGTTTGTTCATTCATTGTTCTGTATTTGTAAAGTAAATACCCACGTTTATATTGTAACCTTATTGTATTATTATCATCGTTATTATTTTATTAAATAAATGTATTAAACAAATTATGTGATTCTTTATCATCCTGACAAGTAACTAAGATATTGCATAGTTGAATATTAATTGAATTGACATTTGCCCTAAATTAAATAAGAGTACTTTGATTCCACATCAGATTAGCGGATTGGGTATTGTTCTCCACATAAGAAGTTGGATAGTTCTTGTTTCTCACATCAGAATTGGGATTGTACTCTGTTTTTCCACAAGAAGAAATTATATTTCTTTTGTAAGTTATACTTATGTTTCTTTACTATTATATATTTTTTTATTTATATTTGTATATTATTTACTTACAAGCTGCAAAGTAAAATGATTTTTTTTGTCATTATATGCTACATTACAGTCTGTTGCAATAAGTATTACCAATTAGTACCTATGCTAAAAATGAAAATTAAACCTAGATGAGAAACAGTCGTCCAGTGACGGCAATATATGGCAATTAAAAGTGTTGCAGTAGCTTTAACACACCAAGCACCAAGAACACTGCTTTTTGAAACCTCAGGCATTATTGGTAAAAATGAGTAGCTTCGTCTTAAAACTTAACCCTGAAACATCTGTCCTGAAGGTAAGAATAAAGTATCCTGTAGAATGAATAAGGCAGTCTTCCAAATTTTATAAAACAATCCGGCGTACCATATACTTTGTCAAATGCTTCACTAATGTCTAGAAAGACTGATAAGGAGTATTGCTTTTTGTCAAAGGCATCATTTATCACATTTACTACTCTGTGGACCTGTTCTATTGTACCGTGCTGTTCTCGAATCACGTCAGTCAGAAAAAATTTATTATTTTTAATAACAACAGCCTTTCGAACAACTTGGATAGGATGGGTAGAAGGCTAATAGGTCTGCATGATTTAACTTCATTAAGAAGCCCGGTTTCTGAATTAAAATAATATCAGCTATTCTCTATTGTCTCGGATAGCCAGTATTGCATTAAATATGATTTTTATTAGTATTATTGCTTTTAGGGACAGTTCTTTAAGAATGAGACCTATAATTAAGTCATAACCGGTGCTTTTTTGTATGTTTGCATGTTTGTTGTTGTAGTATGTTTTTTGTATTTTGTAGTTTAGTATATGTGAGCTACACCAATGTCTAATAATATGGTTTTTTTTCACTCACATCATTAATTAAACTTTGACAACAATTAAACCTAGAAAATATAGCTTTGGTCTAAGCATCGAACCCGAAGACACATTTGTCTAATGTCAAGCATGAACACTTTTGGCCACACAAAAGTATAATACTACAAATATAAATTCAAACACTGAAAAATGTCTTTTACTTATTTTTTACTGACAAATCTTTTCTATTTTAGCTTTTTTGTTGGCCATCCTTATTGATTTCAACAATCAATTCACTCCTCTTACTTTCGTCCTACTCTTAACCTTTCTTGTATCATCATTCTTTGTTCCGCAATCTTAACTAGAGTTGGATCTTGCTTTTCTTTTCCTATTTATATCATACTCCATTTCTATTTAGTCTATTTGCTATTCTCCATTGACTATTTTATACCATTAGTTCTGTGATTTTTTTTTTTAATTTCCTTTGCAGTTAAATGTACCTTTACAGATAATACAATTTCCACATCAGATTTGTCACCTATAGTAATTGTTCAATATTTGTTTACCAAATTTTATTGATGAATATTTACCGGAATCACTTTTCTCGGATGACTCTTAATCATGTAGTACAGCGGTTCTCAAACTTTTTACTTCGAGCCCCCCTGCATAATCCAGCTGTAAGCCGGGCCCCCCCACATGTAAGCGTACTATATATTATAAGGGAGTCGCATTTGACATTTTACAGTCAATTTTTATTTGATTAAGTTTTGCACATTCTATGCATACTCTAATAGGTTTAATCGTAATCAAATAACAAATTCTATACAAAGAATTACAATTTATTTAATTATTTTAGCTACTATAGTACATAATTGATATTTGTAATTCAAAGCAATAATAATTAAAAGAGCTTCTTGAAACGCGGTGTCAGTTCTGATAACGCTACTCTTAGTTCCTTGGTCACAACCAGTCTTGAGCGATATTTACTCTTCATGGCAGCTAGAGCAGAAAACTCAGTTTCACAAGAATATGTGGTGGCGAATGAAGTAAGTATTTTCAATGCCCTTTCACTCAAAATTGGATGTTCCTTTTATACACCAATCCAGAAGCATGTGATAGAAGATTCTTGAAACTTCATTTCAAGCCCAGTGTCACCTTTCAGGTCAATGAGGTTTTCTTTTTCCTTCATGTTGAGGGAGCACTCATCGACTGAAGGTTTGAACGGGTTTTGAATCCATGCCAAACCATCCAAGTTCTCATTAAAATATTTTTTAAAACGAGATTTGAGGATTTCTAAGTGTTTAAGAAAGCATTTCTTTTCATTGGTTGGAATAGTTTTGAGATTCATTTCTTCAATCGTAATTTTAAGATTAGGAAATAGCTCCAAATTGTCACTTTTCAGACCGCACTCGTACAAACTTAGCTTCATTACAAAGCTTTTCACCTTTTTAGTCCATTACAGAAGGTTTGCATCTTTTTTCTGTATTTTCTGATAATTTAAAAAAATAAAATGTTCGGCACTCTTACGACGTTGACTAAAAATTATACACTTGTTGTAATTTAAAAAATAAAAAGTTTGCTTTATTATTTTGTAAGTAAATTTAATTCATTTTTCAACCAAGCTTTGGGCCCCCCCTGAGTCTTCATTGCGCCCCCCTTGGGGGTCGCGCCCCACACTTTGAGAACCGCTGATGTAGTAGATGATTTCTTCAATAATCTCTATCCTAATTTAAACTTTTTCTTGTATTTTATAATTTGCGGTAACGGCTCTTTTCTACTTTTTTTTTAAACATCAAATGTACCACAAATTTATGACATGTCAGCGTCATTTACATATTTTCTCAAATATTTATACACTTACGTCGTTTTATCTACCAATTCGCTGTTGCAGCACTCTCCAGCTTCCAGCCCACTATATGCGATAACACTAGCTACTCGATCACTCTTAAAATAAAAGTTAAAAATAAATTTTAAACCGTGTAGAAGATCTGAACATGTGACAATAGATTCATTTAAAAAAATATATAATTTATACACAATATACACTGTCTGTTCAAAAAATAAGGAGAATTTTTATTTTTCTCAAAAAATATTTATTTATTCATCCATTTCTATTTTGTCCCATTCAAAGTAGACCCCTCAGATATAATACACTTTTGCCAGCGTTTGTTCCAATCCTCGAAGCAGATCTGATATGCACTTTTTGGTATGCTCTTGAGCTCTCTCAGCGGTTCGGTTTGTATCTCCATAATCGTCTCAAAACGCCGTCCTTTCATGGGTCTCTTCAATCTTGGGAACTGGAAAAAGTCACAGGGGGCCAAATCTGATGAATACGGTGGCTGAGGCATGATTACGGTGTTGTTTTTGGCCAAAAAATTACGAACAAGTAATGACGAGTGAGCAGGTCCAATAAAAAACTTCGCTACCACACGCTTCATGCCCAAAATTTCCGAATAAATTGCATCGCATGAGCCAACCGATATGCCGGCATAACAATTTTCTTCACTTCCTCAACATTTTCATCCGTTATTGATGTGCTAGGGCGTCCAGGGCGAGCGTCGTCATTCACATCTTCTCGACCTTCTGTGAAAACCTTGTACCACTTGTAAACATTTTTTTACCTTGAAGTAGACTTACTCTTATGCCACTTTTAACATTTTAAGTGTTTTGGAGCACTTAATTTTATTTTTCACTCAAAATTTAATGCAAACTCTTTGATTCTTTGTTTTTTGACAGTAGAAAATCGCCGAACACGCAAAACACTTCCAACTTTTATGCCTCTCACAAACAAACTAAATGTGCTATATAGCTAAAACTGTGAACATATGTTCGAGACGAGTGTACCAACATAACAAAATAATGAACAGAACTCGTATACACTTAAAACAATTTATTTATTTATACACATTTAACATACAATACATAATTTACATTTTATAGACACGAGTACTTATAAAGTAACAGTACTTAAAATAAAAAGATTAAATTATTTTTAATAAAAGTAAATAAAGTTTTTTAGATTTTCCCTGCTTTGAAATATCTAGCACCTTAATCATCGAACAATAATATGCTTCACTGTTAGTGGATTTTGACATTGTTCACATCTTTATTGCTCTTCTCTTTTGAATAAGTAGGTATAAGTTAGATTTACATGATCTATCATGAGTGATAATAGAAAGTATCGCTAAAAACATTTGACAAAAACTCTGCAAGAACAGCAACTTAAGCACAAGACAACTTGAATTTTCATCACGGAAACTTTTTCAAAATTATACCAAAATGCAACAAATATCATCCCACTGCGACTAATATAAAGATTTTATGGTTTTATGGTTTCTTAGAAAATTAGAAAATTAATTAATTTAGACAGTGAGTAAACTTTTTTCATAGTATTGCTAGTGTTATAATAGGGTTTATTGATTTCTAATCTTACAAGATCAACGCAAAGAATTGTATACATATGATAATCTTAATAATATATTATAAAACTTAGATTTCAAATAATAACAACTATTTACATTAAAAATAAATTGCCGCGATAAAAACTACATACGTTCTGTAGTAGTTCAATGATAATGGAAACATTATGGCGATCCAATTAAAAATAAATTATTGGTTATATTATAAATATATCTTTTTGATTTAATTGCTATAATCAGATTCTAATTTATAATCCACACAATATAAATCAGTAAATAAACATTTCTAACATGAAAAAAAAAATCAAATTATTAAGCAAAAGGAATCGAACATTCATCTTGGTCGCGGAGTCGAGTTATACACTAGTACACTATGTGCAGTAAATATCAGTTGATATTTTCTCTACTCCTAAAGGTTTGCAATGCCGGCCTTTATTGGTCTTAAACTCGCGAAATTAAGTATAGAAATCTCATCTGTATGTCTATCGCGGAACGTATATTGGAAGTCAGGTACCTGGTAAGGGGAGGGGTGCTCGCCGGAAGGATTTATGGTAAGCGGTGACACCGAATACTGTGCAACATTGGCAGAGGGAATGCAATGTCAACGGAATCCTTCATACGCATATCACCGCAGTCACAATTCGTCCGAGCGCAACCCCATAAACACTCATCTTTGACCGGCCATTAAGAAAACGAGTGCGAATTATACACTACACTGTGTGCAGTAAATCTAAATTTGATTTACCTTAACTCCTAGAGCCTTTTGCGATGCTATCCTATATTAACCATAAACTCGCTAAATAATGACCAGAAATTGGATCTGCATGTGTACAAAAAAGACGGAAATTCAGGTATGTAGTAATGGGAGATACATCCCAAACTAAATATGATATCACTGAAATGTATTTATCCTGGTGAGAAAGGAAGTATAATGGTGAACCGAACACTGTTCGCTGTAGCACGAAGTGTGTAACGTCAACGGATAATGTCCTCATTCGCATACATCTACAATCAAAATCTGGACGCGGGTGTAATCCCGGACACCCATCTAAAGATCCGCCATTGATCTGGTGTGTAAACCGTTAAGAGTTAAGTCTAACCACTCAGCTACGCCGACCGCTGTCAATATTAATTCAAATTGTGTATCATATAGAGGATTGTAAATTTTCCTAATAAGCCCATAGCATAAGCATTAATTTGACCTGTCACTATTTAATGAACTAGTGATTGCAACTTCTGTCATCTGACCACTGCTAAAATTAACAAACTTTCACGGTAAGAAATAATGAAACACAGTTCTCAAAAACACTATCATTACAGTTTTAATTTGCATAGGTAAATATACGGAGACACTAACATAGACCGATACAATCGAGCATCTAACATAGTTGATATTTTTAAGGGCACCTTACAATGCATGCGCAATTACCAGAGTTCTGTTGAGTAACTAATACTTTGTAATTTTGTTTTGCTATTTTCATTTTATTTACTTTTCTTCGTTTTTTGTTTATAGTTAAATTTAAAAAATATTTCTGAATATTTTGTTATTATTTAACTCCTCTATTAGTAATCCGATTAACGCAATCAGAACCTTCTAGTACTTAACAAATTATAACAACATAGTAAAGTTGCGGCCTAGCGTATTCACTTACGCTCTGTTGTTCAAAGAAATGTAATTTACAACTATTGCTTTACGAATAAAGATATGTGCTATAGTGCTTGTTAACTAAGGTCGTGTTTTATTGATAATAAAAGAGTGACTCTCTGTTAGTAGTACGTATCAAATCAGCGTTTAAAGTTAAATACTTAACTCCCGAAAGATGCTGAGAGGTAGGCAAACGCAAATGTGAGGTGAAAAGATTTTTAAAATAGATGTGACAAATTTATGGCTGTGTAAAAGACAAATTATAATCATAATTATGTATGGTGCGAAAATGACGCTGCAAGAAATTTAGTATGCTGCCAGCGCTACTAGAAATTTTACAAAATAAGACACTTGATTAACACTTGATAATGAAGGAAGCAAAAAGAAATAAGTTTAGGCTAGAAGCATGAATAGGAGCGTTCCAATGTAAAAAAAAATACAAGGGGCAAGGTGCGGGCTATTGAGACTGGTATGGACACATTAAGAAGAGACGAAATGAGAGTACTATGAAATAAGAAGTAATGGTGTAATGGAGGCAGATGTAAAGGTTACCAGAATAGAGAAGGGAAATGCAGAGTGTGAGAGAAAGAGATATAAAATTTTAATTTTTGTGAGCATTAATCATTTTTTAGCGATTTTAATAACATATTTACTTTTGAGGATTGTGTTTAAATATACGAAACCTGAAAATCATATCTATAGAATAAGCCTATATACCTTTGATTCAAGAATCTATAAATAAATATCCCACATAACATTAGATATTTCCTGTATATGCAGATATGCTCCATAAAGTGAAAATTGTTTTATATACATTGCAAATACGTGAAATAAATAAACATGCAAATCCATACTATGTAAATGCAGCAATGGTTTAAATATGCCCATGTCCTACATTACATGGAACTATCTTATATTATAAATCAATAGCAAATATTTATATAGAATATATTTGTCATATTAAAACGTTTGTAGAATATATGTGTTACACATATCCATGGAATATAAAGAGTGCATATACAGTCAATAAATATGTTGTATGTTAGTTGCATTTGGACATACATATGGCCTACAATGTAGGTACATTGCATTACGACAGCATAAAGGATAGAACACATAGGATAAGCAACAAACATGAATGCATGTTCCTGGATATAGCATACCGAAATGTTTTTTGGGTTTAAATAAAAAGAAATTGTGCAATGATTATCTTCTTCTTATATTAAAATGTCCCATGTGTATATATATATTCTTATATGTTTGGTTCGAATTTTGTATAGCATCTCGAAAACGGCTCTAGGGAAGTTTTTAAAAGTTTCTAAGACTTTTGGCGTCCCCGGATTTTTCCCTGAATTTCCTGGAAACCCGTAATTTTGGAAAAACTGGAAAAAAAGTGAGCCTTTTTTGCTGTATTACTTTTAGTTCGTAAAAGATAGTAAGTTAAAATTTTGCATGTGTATTAAGGTATTCAATGTTGACATTTCTCAAAAATTAGAAATTCAAAAATTGAAAAAAGGGGGGTTGAAGAAATTCTAGAATAATTAAATATATTATTATTAAAAGAAAATTCAAAATTGTTTGGGGGAATTTGGGGGCACGGGGGGCAATATTTTCCAAGTGTAAAAATTGTGCTAGAAAGTTGACATTTTGTATATAGGCTAACCTTGGTAACTTATTCACGAATCAAAAAGAAATAATCCCAAATTTTGAAAAAAAGTTGGTCAAATAACGCATAAATTGAAAATATTTTTTATTTTGATATAAAAAATATATTTTCTTAGTCAGTTTGTATGAAAAATTAATTGTTATTATATATAAAATTAATATAGGACGAGTTTATTTATTATTTCAATTTAAAAATGGAAATAAATTTTGACATGAAATTCAAGCCACACACAAAAAACAGACGTCGCTTGCGACGGGGATAAAAGCTAGTAACTGTATAAATTTGTTTGTACCAAGTAGCATAAAGTGATTATCATATTTACAGTGTAGAGCTCTAATATAAAGATTTTTCTACACAATATTTGACGTGAGTATTAACAACGTGAAAACCAGTTCAATAAAAAATACAAAAAAAATATATATAATTCTAATATTCAACTATAGACAAATTAATTATTTTAAAAATATATGTTCAACCAATATAACAAAACGTGCCACGAGTGAAATATTTCTTTGATACAGTTTTTATTTCAATTTCTAATCTTCTTATCCTGCTTAGCAGCCCGTATTCTTTTCGAATGTTTTGAACATGTTAACATTATATTTGACAAGTGTTGGTTTACATAATTTGATATGTTAGTTACCTACTTATTCATAGTATTTATTACTAAATGATACTTACTGTCTATATTGGTAATATAATCTTTAATAAATATCTTCAATTACTTTACTGCTACTTAAATAGCAAATGTGATAGTTGAAATATGTACTTAATTATAAGCGTTAACACTAAAATTACACTTAAGCATGTTGGACACTTCATGCATATATTTAAACAAATTTTGACCAGACGTTATGCTTTACCTTTCCTAACCCTGTCCATCTAATAATTCCTTGCATTGAAAATTTGGTTAGCGCAATTTATCAAATTTGTATTTTCTACGTGCCACTGGTGTAAGTTATTCATGTTAATGTAACCATCTATTTTAAAAGTCGATTCATCCGACCATAAAACTATCTGTCTCGCTCACACTTCGGAAAACTACTCTCTGAGTCTCACTCAAGCTAGAATCACAAAGTAATGGCTTTAGGGAAAGCTTTGGGCACACTATAACCACTTTTAAGTAAGTAAGAAAATTTTGTTGAAAACTGGATTACTTTGCAAAAAAGAAATTGTCCACAATTTAAGAAATAATCTGGCAAGTGTCATACCATTTTGGAATCCTCTTTAAATGCGCCAATTTTAATGTAATTTGTTAAACTCGCATAGTACATTTTCTTTTCAGTACAATCTTCCAAGCTGGAGCAGTTGGCTTTACATGTTAGGAACGAATTTGCAGAAAAAATATTTAAGATCACATAACAAAAAAAAAAATTAAAATTGCAATTAAAATTTTTAAAGTTAAAATTTGTAGCCACCGGAGTGAAAAGACTATCACAAAGTACAGATTTTCTTGATTTTTTTAAAATGCCAATTATTTTTAAAATATTCAACTTAGATTGTTTTTAAATATTATTCTTATAACTGTTATGACTTGGCCGGCCTATGACCGAATTCCTGCTTGACGGCGACTTATTTCCATTAATATTTTGTTCAGAATCTTAATCCTCCTCTACTGGTTTTTTGATTCCGTATATCAAATCTTGCTCCTCTGTTCTTACTTCTTCTTCTTATTTCTCTTTTATCCAGTCTTTATATAATCCTTTTCCTTACTTAGTTATTTTCTTAGTATCTTATCACCAAACAATATGTCCTTTCTTTTTTCCTTGTCGTTTGAACTTTGATTTCCTTTCTAAGTCCTTCATCGGTTTCTGTAGACGTTGTCTGATTCCAATTCAATTCTAGGTCACTTCCAAAGAAGAGAATTTTACCATTAGCTTTCCTTATCTTTCTTCGTGTAGGTAAAACATATAATGCAATGTATACTTAAATTAGCTTTAAGTAAGCATGCATTGAAATAACATTGCAAGACAATTATATATATTATATAATCTTATATGTTATATAAGAAGCAAAAGCACGTATTACATGACAAATTCTTTTTGCGGCATTGCCTAACAGCACTAATCGCTACTAAACTAAATTACAATGTTGGTTGCCTAAAATGTAAGTAATTATAGATCTAATAGATAACCAAACATTTTCTAGCTTATCTAATTTAATTATCTATTTCATTTAGTTTATGAGATATTAGTAGAAATACGTAATCATTTCTTCAATAAATCAGTTTTTAATAAGCGTGGAAGAAGCATTCGTTCTCAAATTAGGAAATATACAAGCAGTTGATTATTGGTGGTTATTGAAATGTACAGTAAACAGAATTATGTTTCTGATTAGACTATAATTAAATTGGCTTAAGCGCGTAATAAATTTTCGAATAGCCTAGTAAATATACATACAATCGGGCTGGTCCTAACTAACATACGGTATTGAGATCGTTTCTTTAAATTTTAAGTGGAGCAGTTTTTTAGTATTAAATACTTACTTGCTTTAAATTTTTTATTTTAATATTAGCAAACTTTTTTATTGTACTAATATCTATTTTGTTATGTACTACTTATTTCAGCAAATTGTAACAATAGTAGCAAAGAGTATTGTTTATAATAGGTGGGACAGTATATAGCAATAATAACAATTATTTGATGTACTTTATAAAAAATGGGTTTGTGTACTCTTTTCTTAGTGGTTGCTTTTTAATTGAAATAAATACCCATATTCGTATCTATAAGTTGTAAATTATATTGTTAATGTTTATAAATGTATACATTCCTTTAAGTGCTAATAACTTTTGAATGTTAATGCACTCAAACATATAATCCGGTCAATTTAAACATAAAAATAGTGGTCAAATAACAAAAATTCCAAGAGAACCAAATATCGGTGGAGAGCTGGGGTTTATCATTACAAATAAAGTTTTAAAAATCCCTATCGATTTTATGTGTGCTTGAAAAGTTATTCGGGGTCAAAGGTCAAAATATCTATAACTTGACGGGTATTGCTCCCTTAAATTATCCTAAAATTGTCATGACAGTTAGTGGAGTAGGCCTACAGGGGAAACCACGGTAAAAAAAACGCACCGAGTACACTACCTCACAGGTGGCGTGGAAATATGTGCATATCATGTATAATGTGACTCTTAGAATCACGATATCTCAGGAATGGTAAGTCTAAGGAAAAAAATTATAAGGACCATTTTTGTAGAGAATTTTAAGATCTACAACTTTGGTTTGAGGTTTTTAAAGGTTTTTAGAGGTTTATAAAACTTCCCGTTTTCGAGAGAAATCCAAATTTTGGCCTTTGACCACGAATAACTTTTAAAGCACACATAGAATCCATGGAGATTTTTAAAACTTTATTTGTAAAGATAAGCCCCAGCTCTCCACCAATATTTGGCTCTCCGGGAATTTTTGTTATTTCAAATGTCCATCTTGACCGGGCCATTAATTAACAATAGATTTTATATACTAGGTTTTGTAAATATTTTGCATGTATAATAGTATACTTACTATCTGCTTGTTTTCATATTATTATCATGAAGGAATGTGTTTAATACCCGCAGAATACAGAACATACATGTTGCCTAACCTCCATGTAATATTTTAATTAAGTAATATGTAGTATTATTAAATATAAAGTGGTTTATAAGTAATTTGAAACCAGATTAGAAAGATACTTAATATTACTTTATTCTCTAAAACGTTATTCTTTTAAAAGTTTTATGATTCAAATAGTAGTAAAGGAAGTAGTAGTTTTTTTTTTTAATATAGTTTCTCGGGCTTCATAGGCACGTAGCCTTTTATCGCCCCTAATATATTCTGCTTTTTCTTATACTTTGTATCCCGATAACAAGAATGATCTATTCATGGCTACTGCTGTTATAAATTTCGGTTTCTCAATCAAAAAGGCGGTGTAAGGGAGTAGTAGTTAGAAAACATGGTTAACATAATATGTAACTGTGATGTTTTTCTTCTTGACTCCCTAAGTATTATGTCTATGTTAACATTAAAAATGTTTTCAAGAATATCAGAGATTCTCAAGGAAACCTAGAAAAGAAATTGTTCTGCAAAGAAAGTGTGGAAGGAAAATATGAAGTCCTTAAGAAAAACTTAATTTAATGATATAAAATATAAAGAACAAAAATGTCATGGACGACACAGTTGGGCGAGAGCATTGATGTTTTACTCTAACTACTATGACCCCGGATTCGATCAATGAGGCAGAGTTATATTTTTAGGATTTGGTAAAAACAGATTCAATTAGTTACGTGGATAATAATGAATATAGAAAAAAAATGATCACAAAAGTGAAATTCGTAAAAGAATATAGAAAAAAGAAATAGTAGAAGGAATAAATAGAAAAGAACAGCTTTATAAAAAGAAATGGTTGCGATTCCTGTATTAGATTGCGATGCAGAAATAGAAAAAGGATGATGATATTGAACGATGGAAGAATTGGAAATAGAATTATAAAAAGGAAAAGTTCAAATACAAAAAAGAGTTATGATATGTTGTTCAAATTATGTGTTATAAAAAATGCATTTTAATGTAATATTGGATTAAAGTGCTCATAACTATTAATAGTTGATGCACTCAAAAATAAATATTAAAAAGGAAATTTTATTATATCATATTTAAAGATATTAGCGAGAAAATAGTTGGAATTACTTTAAAACAACTTTAATCAAGGTATACACAATTTTTAAACCTTAAAATAAAGTTTACAATTTCGCTACAAAGAAATTTGCACAGCTTTTAACCTAGTTCAATTGTAATTAAATTGTATTAAAATTGTACTATTTTTAATTTAATTAATTTAGTTAGAACGTTAGAAAGAGTAACTGTACTTTACCTACGCCTACATATTTATTATAAGGGAAAGAAAAAATTCAGTTATTAGAAATTAACATTTGTAATATATTCCACGGTTCGACAAGTTCGATGTTCATATTCCGTTTGCATCAAATAAAAAATGTAGTGGTCCTGATTTACTCTTTGGAAATTCTTTTTGCGTTTTTTTTATTGCTCTGATTTTCCGATTTTCTTTCAAAAACAAATATCCATTTCTGATAATTATATGTACATTTTGTATACTCACAAACTAGTGTTGCATATATTGTTTAGAGTAAACATGTTAGACATTTCACATGTTTTAAATTATATTTCTTTAATAAATATATTAAAAAAGAAATAAAATCATAAATATACTGCTACTAAATATACCACAATTTACAGATTTAAATTAGGCGATATTTTTCTTCTTATATAGTCGAGGTGCTTCACAATACAATTTTTTTATGAATACCCACATAACATTAGATATTCCTCGTATATTCATATATGCTCTATGATATGAACATAATATGCTAAATAAACATAAACATAAAATAAATAAACAAGACAGTACATACTATGTACATTTTATATGCAGCATCAATGAAATATGGACATATTATTCCATTTGCCATACATATAACATAAAGTGTAGGTTTTACACCGCAATAGCATATACATAGGACATGCAATATACATGAATGTATATATCTTAAATAAAGTACATACATATATTAAAAAAATTCTAACTAATACTAGAATCCATTCCATACATAACAGTAATTTAGTTACGAGTCAATTCATTTCATACAACTGCATTTTACATTTACGCTCGTTCTGTCGTATTTCTATTACAAATAGATATTCTACTACAAAACTATCAGCCAGTACATCCTTCGTAGCTGCTTTATCGTTATTTCTAGTAAATTTTCTGTCTGAGTGTATTCCCACGTACTTCACACGGTCAGCCTGTTTAATATTGACATTATTTAGTATGACTTTAGCAGCTACTCTACCTAGTTATGAACCAGACAAGTGTTTTCTGCTTCGTTTGCCTTGATTCTCCAACCCAGCCATGAAGATAGTGTTTTTTTTTTGTAGTACAAAGAAGGTATTACCAGCATCATTATGCAAGATCAAGATTAGCGTGTATAATAGATAGAACACAAGCCTCAACAGAATCCCTTGCGGTACTTCAACCTGTATCTGACGGATGTTTGTTTGATTTTACTAAATTGTTTTTAATTAACGATTTTTAGTTCATAGATTTGATTCCTAAAATATTTTATATTTGCTGCTCGTATGTTTTAATATTTCAATGTAATTAATAAATTAAATCCTTGATCCCGACGCATCACGACGGAATATTCCTTTGTTTTAATGTTATATAACATTCAGATCTGTCTAATATACTCAGTCTTAAAGGATCTTCCTGACGACACAGTGGGCGAGAGCATTGATGCTTGACGCCGACTGCTGTGTCTTCGGGTTCGATCCCCGGACCAAATATATATTTTCTGGGTTTGGTTATTATGAACTTATATTGATTATGGTCATACATAATCATACAGTTATTAGGCAGTGGTGTAGCTCACATATATGAGGCCACGACACCATAAATACTGCCAACATTGAAGGAGGTCGTCGGTGATAGGACTCAGCATCGGAAATAGGCCGACGTTAAATAAAAAAAAAAAAAAAAAAAATAAAGGATCTTCCTTGCATTGTATTATAGTTATTTTATATTATATGCTTGTTTAACACTACAATCAGTTTACATTTATCTCACGACTCATTTTCTAAGTTATTAAATATTCAATAAGAATTTAAATTATTTCTTTATGTATACGTTGCAATTTACAATTAAAATCTATATATTATAACTTAATAATTTAGCATTCAAATTATCATCTATCTGATATAGCTATTATTATCTATAGCTGCAATTATATTTTTCAACCGTAATGTAAAATTTATAAGACTCGTTTTTAAGTTTAGTTCAAAATTACAGCTAAAGTGAAATACAATAGTTTTTAATTTATTTAAAAAATAAGTATTTATATTTATTTATAATTACCGCCTGCGTATAAAGTTATAAATGTTGTTGTTAAAGAATATAGGACTCATGTATTAAATTATAATTTAAATCTTATTGTCTTTAACATTGTTGTAAGAAAACATCGACTTAGATGTAGTAGATAGTAGAAGTAGTAGAAAACATGCTTGCATGTACAGTACAAGTTGCGTGAGGAGTAACATGAGAATATCAGTAAATTTTGATCACCATATTACAGTAATTATTCCAATTATAGTTAAAAATTATGAAGTCTTGTATTGTAGCAGTTGTTGTTAAAGATAACATTATGGCTATAATGTCATGTATATTTTGCATGTCAAATTCTGCAATGCCAGTCATAAGTCAACAGTCCTAGTTCTAACTAGATGTAGTCGTTGATTTAATTGCGGTAATTTCAAACACTTTGAACAATGGAACAGTCCATACTGTTCAATCCGATCCAAGCTCCGCCTCCTTTGTTATTCCACTGTCAAATTTTTAGTATTTACACTTACGATAATCGGACTGTTCGTCGGAATAATATATGACAGTGTAACTGGCCACATGTAACACATAACACATTTATAATAGTGGCTGTGTTATGATTATGTTTCCGAGTGTGAATTATTGAATTTAAAGAGGACACGAAAAAAATGTTTCTTTGATAAAAAATTACACCTTTGTAAATTAAGATATGTGTTTTATTTGTAAAGATATAAGTTCTTTTTGTAAGACATATTTAATACATTTTATATTTTATGGCATTTTACTTTAATCCGTAAGTGGAAAAAAAAATAATTACAACTTACAGTCTTATCACGAAATTAGTATATTTACAATTTCAACAAATATATAACTCTTACCAAACGTGACATAAACAATTGTTTATTGTATCAACCAATAATACAACCTAAGCCGCTACTGCTTGTAAAGGGTCTTTCAAAATAAAGCGGTCATCTTAAATCAATACTTCGCAAAACACAATAATACGATAACAATTTATTACTAACAGCTTGTGCTTAAAGATTAAAATACAAATAACACCACTTTTTATGGAAAAATTGCGTTTTGGTAATTATTTGAAAGGTCGCTTTTGTTATTGAAAGGCCTTATACTTTATTTTTTGACTAACGTTAAAAGAATTAGAATTAAAATATTTCATTTGTGCTGTTTCGTAAATTAGGAATAATATAAAAAATTGAACCCCAATTAGTTTTCTGAAAATCTGACGAAGATATATGGGTTGAAATATGCCAACTAGATTTTTATTATGGTCAATGTTAGGATTGTATTTGTGCTATTTTGTCAAAGAGGAATGTTTCTATTTTTATATTCAATCATCATATTGCAGTTAAATCTGTTATATATGCTATTCGCGTCTACTACAACTATTTGGACTTTAGAATTAATTAATTCTTATCACACTAGAAGTGCAAGTGATGTATTGCAGTTGTTCCATTTTCCGTTCGGATAGCTTCCAAAGCATGTCAAAAACTAAACATGTTTACTGCAATATTTTGACGGAAACGACCAACACCTCTACTGCTCTACAAACAATCAATATGCGTAAGTATATATCTATGCTACTTCTGATTCTAAATTTCTTTTATTTTTGGCCGTTACATGAATGCTATTAAAGCTTATCATAATCGTCATTATTGGTTCGACAGCCCGTACTTCTATAAGATACTTCAAAGCAGATCTTTTCTAGTTCGATTTTTTTAGTTCATAATTCTTAGATTTAGTCTATGTTTTGTACGAGTACATGACCTAAACGACATTTACTTTAATAAAAAAATTAATAATATATATTCAATTATACTAATAATCTAATTATAATTCAATTTTACTTACGATCTAATTAAAATATGCAGTTTATATATATTAATTATATAATGAGCATGAATTGTTAATTTTTTGTTTTTTGACATTGATTTACATTAATTCTACCATGTATTAAAAATAATAAATTCCGCATATTTCTCTTTCTCTTTACATCTACCATCCATTTTCATATTTTTTTTCTTTTTCTTTTTCTTAGTCTCTTCTTAGTACCTCTTTTTACTAGCATCATTTAATTTCACTTCTGCTATTCCTATTTCTTCCCAATACCTGCTGCTTTATCTTCATTATAAATATTATAGTACCACCCTCTTTTAGCACATATCCTTTTGTTTTTCTTATTTTATTTATTTTTATTAACTGTGTCATCCTCTCTTGTTATATCTGTATGTCTCTTTTTCTTTACTCCTCCATTCTTCTTTTTTCTTCTTTCTGTCTCTTCTCGTTTTACTCTTTACTTCTCCTTTATATTTCTCCATTCCACATTCATTTTAACCTCTTCGCGTATCTTGAACGTATCTACATAATACACCTGACTCAAAAGAGCTACACTTCTACACTACAAAATAGCAATTCACTTAATTACCATTATCATTTAATAAATAGAATATAGTCCAAATCACGAGAGTTCGGCGGCGACTTATACCTCAAAGAGGTTATAATAAGAGCGGTATAAATCTCTAATACGAAAATGAATTTTATCTTATTCGTTTCTATATACCTTATAGAAAAATAAGTGATCCAGTGCTTTTTAGTTATACCGGCAGTTTATACCCCACAACTTATTTTAAGTATGAGCCGCAGGGGTTGATCATATAAGGGTGAAAATTTAGAATTAAATGTATATTTCAATTCTAAATCGTGAAAGAATAAAAACAAATAATTTTGTATAAAAAATTTTAAAAAAAAGTAGGGGTGGACCACCCTTAGCATTTAGGTGTATGAAAAATAGATGTTGGCCGATCGCAGTTCTAAATACAATCGTTTAATACAAAATAAACAGAATTTACATCGTGTTTTTATTGATGAGTTCATAAGATTACTGAAAGGAAATTGCACGTTAATAATTTAATACAACACTAGCTTCTTATTTCTGTGAAATCCCAGAAAATTACTTCTTACACCTGTCTAAACTATTGATAAATCTATTTAACCCTTACAATTTACTACTTTTGAATTGAACTCACAGTCTACGTAACAATACGTGTTAGTAAATATTATTATTGTGTTCTCTGTATATGTATTCTGGTAAGGAATGTAATCTGGACAAAATAAGTTTTGGGCACTCACGACCTATTTAATAAATATATCATGATCAAATACATACTGAAGTAATGCGTAATTATTTTTATATTATTTTCTATTCTAATTCTCTCTATTCCTATATTCTAATCTATGTACTCAAGTAATACTAATCAATACTTCTTTAGTTCTCCTAATCTATATTTAAGTTATATTAAGTGAAAACAATATAAAGACATTTTTTTTTTTTGTTTTTTATTCATATTATAATTTGATGGGCTTCTTAGGGTCTCAGCCCTTTTTTCTCTCAATAAATTACAATAACATTAATTTACATTAGGTATCGTAATTTCAAGATCGTCTTAAACATATCCTCGTTTCATTCTTTTAGCTGACCTCATTGGACTCATTTCCTATTTAATTTTACATTTTCCTCATTTTTTATTTTGATCTCTTTCGACTTTTATTCCTTACTTGAATTAGATGTAACCTTTCTTTTCCTGTAAAAGTTTCTGTTCTGTTGTATTTCTATTGCATTAACCACCTTATTTTCACTATTTTTTTTCCGTACTTCTGTTTCATTTTTCCCTTTCTTGTTTTAGTATCATCACCGTCTTTATCATCATCTTCTTCCTCCTCATCATGTAGATCTTCATCTTTCTCTTAATCTTCTACGTCTTCTTTATCTTTTTCTTCTTCTTCATCATTCATCAATTAATTATTTTAAACACAATTTATTAATACTTTAAATAACATACATTAAACATAATGAGATAATATACAACATTTAAAAAATTTGATAAATCCAATTATCCCACTTAATAATTAATTTTAAACATTGCTTTCATAAGCTATTCAGTCTAAGTTAGTTTACGTAGTTTCTAAGAAAGTTAGCGTACATCCTACAGCCAGATGTTTTTGTCATACAAAATAAATCTAAGTATAATAAAAGGCATAGACAAATTGTATCGATCATGGCGGTTTAGTAGAATTTAATTTTCAGTCGAAGGAGGTAATGCCTAAAAATCTGAATTAGTTGATGTAACGAAGTTATTAGTTTTTCATTTCAATTACGTAACGTATACACTGTATGTTCAAAAAATAAAGAGAATTTTTATTTTTCTCAAAAAATATTTATTAATTCATCATTTTCTATTTTGTTCCCTTCAAAGTAGTCCCCGTCAGATATAATACACTTGTGTCAGCGTTTTTTCCAATCCTCGAAGCAGTTCTGATATGCACTTTTTGGTATGCTCTTGAGATCTCTTAGCGATTAGGTTTGTATCTCCTTAATCGTCTTAAAACGCCGTCCTTTCATGGCTCTCCTTAATCTTGTGAACAGGAAAAAGTCGCAGGGGTCCAAATCTGGTGAATACGGTGGCTGAGGCATGATTACGGTGTTGTTTTTGGCCGTTGACGTTATTCAACAATTCCTGAGCGATGCTCATGCAACGAATTTTGGTCAAAATTGCTGCCACACGCTTCATGCCTAAAATTTTTAAAAAAATTGTATGGCATGAGCCAACCGATTTGCCGACATCCTCAGCAACTTCTCTAATAGTGATTCGACGATTCTCCATAACAATTTTCTTTACTTCCTCAACATTTTCATCGGTTGCGTCGTCGGAAAGCGTCGTCATTCACATCTTTTCGACCTTCTGTAAAAAGCTTGTACCACTTGTAAACATTTTTTTTTTTCAACATTTCAAGTGTTTTGGAGCACTTTTTTTCATTTTATTTCAACTTTTATGCCTCTCACAAACAAACTAAATAACCAACATAACAAAATAAAAAAATCGATAATCGAATGTACGTAGATCGCATAATTTTTGCCTCACCTAATTTTTTGAACAGACCTCGTACGTCACTACCTCTGCGTTAAGCGGAGTTCTCACGGAAAGATTTTAGTCGTTCAGTAATTGAGTATATTACTTAATTGTTAAATATTACTTAAAAAAAATTTAAAGACACACATTTCATGAGTGTACTAAGGCAGATAACAAGTCCGCTTTAACGTTTTTATTACATTCAAGTAATTATAACGTTACTGAAAAATGTATATGCTTATAAATATATATAAAGCCGCGACATCATAAATACCGCTAACACTGTTTTTCGGTAATCTTGTACTCGCTTATATATTTATTTATATTTATTGCAATGTACATCTTTTTATTAAAGTTAATGTACAATTGTGATTTTTCCAAGTTTCATATGTCATTTCACAACAATTCCTTGTTCTATTAAAACACTAATCGTTTTACTGGAAAACAAAAAGATAAATTCATTTTCCTAAACCAAATCTTATTCCAAATTTTAAGTATTTATATCTTGGTTAATTTTAGTAAAAAATAAAACAAAAACCTATGTTACTAATAAAACAACTTGTGTATTATAAAATAGAAACGATAAGTACTGTGAAGTAACAAGATTGATGCTGCTACAGACAAACTACGCATGCACGAAATTTGTCTGAAGATCTCTCCAGTATCTATTCATATTTGTCTGGTAGAGACCCTAAGACAATTTTTGGGAAAATGATAAGTGTAAAACAACAATAAATAAAGTAACCTATTATTATTAAAGAAATTAAAATAAAACTTTTAAAAATTGCTACTGAAAGTCATCCTTTATTAATAAAAGTATGTTACAATTAATGATTTGTGTGCGCGTGTATTTACCGGTTTTAAAATGGACAAGAAGGCGGTAAAAAAACGAATGCTCAGGACATGCCTGCTATTCAAAAATGTTAAAAAAATATTGAAAAAATCACTAAACTGATTCGATTTGAGTATCGGTTCAATTGCTGTAACTGTAGGAATTGACAAACAATACTTAGGATAAATTTATTTTGGTAAATTAATATCTATATTTAGGTACAATTGCCGTACGTATCTTGATTGGGCTTACAGACGAAGATATTCAGCATTGTTTTGAACGATGATAACATTACATGGAGTGGTACATTAAAGGGGATAGTAATCAGTGACGTAGCTAGGTAACTAAAGGCCTTGGTGCAAAAAGAAACTGGGGTCCTAACTAAACTGTTTAGGTTTTATCAAGTCGTATATATATAAGAGTAATTCATTAAATGTTTCACTCATGTAAAACAACATCTGTTCAATCACGATCATTGTTCGAAAGACTTAGAAATACGGCCTCCAGTAATTACTGCATACCACATAACAATAGCCTATCTCCGATAAATCTAAATCTAAACTGTTATTTTTATAAAATGAAATAGAGACTGTGATTTCTCATAAGCCTTAATGTTAAATTAAAAAATTCAAAGTTCAATATATTTTCACTGGTTCTCTGCAGTTTTTCTAAAATTTAACGAGATCATTATCTTATTATAATCTACTAATACGCCAAATTTTAAAAAATACTAAACGGTAACTCTCTGACCGACAGTACTACCTTAAAATCGTGTAGCAACCTATTTTACTTACATTTCAAAGGTGGGAGAATTTTTAGCTAGTACAATACGAGGTTCGCTGGTCAGGGTCGGAGGGTCTCAGTGCCCAGCACCGACTGGCCTATACCTAGCTACGCCAGTGATAGTAATGATCGATCGAAAACCGATTTGAATTAAAAGTGAAAAGTTTTACGGCATCGCTCTTGTTATTTTATAGCCACACCTCGCATAAAAACAAACTAAAAATTAATTTCGTTTTAGGACTATGACAAATAATATAAAATATACTTACTCTCAATATCTGAAAATATTGAAAAATATATTATAAGTGAAGACTTCTTAGTTACAACAGAACTAATAACATGCAGTTGTTATAAAAAAAAGTCAAAATCACGATAGATCGGCGGTGACTTATACTTAAGAGGTTATAAGAGCGGTATAAATTTATAATTCGATAATGAATTTTATCTTATTCATTTCTATATACATTATAGAAAAATAAGAGAGTCAATGCTTTTTAGTTATATTAGTAGTTTATACTTCACAACTTGTTTTAAATATGAGTCGCCGCCGAACTCTCGTAACTTGAACCATATTTATATAACCGAGTATGGAGTAGAAAAAATTTAAACTTTATTCTCAATACATTTCTGTCCATTTTTAACTTATTAAAAAATAACATAGCATTTAATAAAGTTTTAACACATTTGTGCTAATCACTACTTAAAGGTTAGCTCGTAGATTAAAAGGTAGTGTACGATAGTAGTAGTAGAGTAAAGACCGAATTTAAGAAAAATGGTTTAAGGTGAGTTAAATTAGGTGGAACACTATAGGGTTAGGAAAATTGGGGATGCAAATGGAAAAGTAGGTAGGAAGACTTTTATTGAAATGAATAGAATGGATAAAGAATGTTAAAAAATTTGAAAAAGAGAGGAATAAACGAGAACGAGAAACAAGTGAGTCAAAACGAGATTTTAGGCTTATAGCAGGACTAAAAAGAAAAACGATACATTTTTGAAACGCATAGGGTGGTTTATAAAAGGAAGGAGTGGAGAAAGTAATTGAAATTGTGTGGCCTGGGTGAAAGAGATGGCATAAGGAAAAGGATTATAAAAACAATACTGATGTTAAGGCAAAAGAGCAATGTAGCTGAAAGGTAAAACCAAAAGTGATGGAGTTAAAAAATGAAGCGCATATTTTACTATTTCGAATAGCAAGAATATTGTCATTCTTTTTATTTTACGCAACTAATGTTAATTTTCAAGTTTTTATTGTATTTTTTCTTGTAATTATTTACATATTTTTTCGAAAATTCATTTATTGCAAACTAATACACCACCAGATTGATTGCAACTGGTTAGAGTTTTACACTCGTAGTTGCACACTCGTCTTAGTTTCCACATCTTTTGACTCATATTATTTAACCCATCTTCACTGATTTTAGCAATCCCTTTCAATACTGGAAGGGTAGCTTCAAATACCAGCTTTCTTACAAGCAACACAGCCAACTTCGAAACTGCGAAAAACTAATGCACATGAAGGTTAGTGAAAAAATTAAGAATTAATGAATTGTTGATAGCAGAAGAAATAATCAGGATGAATTATTGAAGGAAGGGGGCATATAGAAAATAAAAGAAAGAGAAAGACGAAGAACATAGCAAAACAATAGACAAAATTAAATAGAGAAGAAAGACAATAAAAATTAATAGTTGGTTTTATAAAGAAATACTTAAGGTTTGGTTTGTTTTAGTTAAGTAGGAAATAAGATATAATTAGAAGAATGTAATACCTAGTGGCAATACAAATAATAACTTAAATAGCACATGGGCTGAAAAGTCCCGGGCACTACACATAGATGGCGCTAGTTTTATTGCAGTCACCTTTTTTTCAGTTAATACTAACCTTCAAAAGACAGCTGTTAAAATTTCATGATATTCTATTCAGTAGTTTGTGAGTTATTGTGCTAAGAGTGACGCTACTTTCCTTATTTTCAAAACAATGGATCAAAAACAATTTCGTGTTTTAATTTAACACTGCTTCTTGATGGAAAAAAATACCGTTCAAGCGAAGCAATGGCTTGAAAAGTGTTATGGGGACTCCACTCCATCAGAAACAACAATAAAACGTTGGCTTGCTGACTTCAAACGTGGTCGTAGAGACACCGATGATGCAGAACGCAGTGGACGTCCAAATGAGGCGGTAACACCAGAAAACATAAAAAAAATCCACAAAATCGTTTTGAATGATCGAAAAGTGAAGTTGCGTGAGTTAGCTGACATCGTAAAGATACCAAAAGAACGTGTTGGCTTTATATTGCATGAGCATTTGACTATAAGAAAGCTCTGTTCAAAGTGTATTCCGCGTTTGCTTACTGTTGACCAAAAACGAGAACGTGTTGATGATTCTGAGCAGTGTTTGGCCATGTTTAAACGTAACAAACCGATATTTTTGCGTCGATATGTGACAATGGATGAAACATGGATCCATCACTCCGGAATCAAAACGATCGTCATCTGAATGGACAGCAACTGTTGAACCTCGTCGAAAGCGCCCGAAAGCACAACAATCGGCAGGAAAGGTTATGGCCTCGGAATTTTGGGATGTGCGTGGTGTAATATTCATCGACTATCTTGAGAAAGGAAATACCATTAACAGTGAATATTACATAGCGTTATTGGAGCGTTTGAAAGCCGAAATTGCAAAGAAACGACCGCATATGGCAAAGAAAATTTTTTTGTTTCATCAAGACAGCGCACCGTGTCACAAGTCAATCAAAACAATAGCAAAACTACATGAATTGAACTTCGAATTGCTCCCACATCCACTGTATTCGCCAGATTTGGCTCCCAGCGACTACTGCCTGTTCGCAGACCTGAAAAAAATGCTCGCCGGTAAGAAATTTTGCACGAATGAAGAGGTTATCGCTGAAACTGAGGCCTATTTTGAGGCAAAAGATAAATCGTTCTACAAAAGTGGTATTGAAATGTTAGAGCGGCGCTGGAATGATTGCGTTGCTCTTGATGGAGATTACGTTGATGAATAAAGCTAATTTTAAACCAAAAAAACTGTGTTTTTTTTGTTAGGGCCGGGACTTTTCAGCCCTTGTTAACTATATTCTAAATTATTATGAAATATGACTTAAATAAATATTTGGCTCACTTACCCTCAACAACTATAACAATGCATTAAAAAAATAGTTAATATAATATAAATAGTATTTGTTTTCATAACAATAATATTGTTAATAAAGCTATTGATTGCAGATTGTGTTGTCCTTAGACCATCCACGTAATCATTGCAAAAATCGGAAACCCTATTTAGTGTCCAATATATATATATATAAATATATATATATATATATATATATATATATATATATATATATATATATATATATATATATATATATGTAGGTTTTACCCTACATTAGTAGTTTTTGAATCTAATACCATCCCGGTTCAGACTCCACTTTGCAGGTTAGAATATACAACCACCTGTTGAGATCCTAATTTGCAGCATAGAACTATTCAATCCCATATGAGCCTCCAATTTGTAGGTAATTTCTACAACTATCCGTTGAGACGATCAATTTGCAGTATAACATAACAATATAGTTTTTTTTATACGAGCAAACACATGATTTGAATATTGATAGTTCATTTAATATTTACACAAAATTATACAATTACATCTGAATAAAGCGAATTAATCGTAATTAACTTCACTAAGAAAATACACTTGATTAGAATACAATACTTAGATTATAGTGTCTCTTCACAGTGTTTTGCGTGTTAACACGTAATACGCAATTTCAATTGTTGATAGCTATCAACACAATGATTTTATAATGATAATACAACCTAGTATTTAACATTACATTTGCTGCATAACTCTAACATATGTTACAACTAATAACAATGTTACACTTATTAAATTATATTAACACCCGTTAATAATATTTAAACTAACAAAATAACAACATCGCACAACCTATGTACATCTTGCCGCCATTTTTATCTAACTCTCACTATGACTGTTGCTTGTACTTGTGTGCCACACCCTGGTGTGTCATCATCTTGAACAGCTAGCGAACGTCTCTGACCAGTTCGCTTTGGCGTTCTGCCTGGCGTTCACTTGCTTGTCTCAGCGAACGGCTTATAGGGTTTGCAAGCGGTTTATTTACACATTTGAATATCTCTAGATCTTAGCAAAGATCTTTACCTATTCTACAGTTTTCTTTACTATTTCTATTTCTTAAAACTAATTATATTTACACTTAAAACTAATCTTAAAAAATAATCCCACATCTCGGCCTCTCCTGACTAGTAACTGTCCTCAGTTGCTATAATCATCCTTGTTCATGATGTCATCTTGTCTGCTGATGTAGAAGTCCTGTCTGGCCCTTCACACTCTCCTGCTTTCTCCACGTCATAACGATCATTTCCTTTAATTTTCGTTATTTTGTATGGTCCTTTGATTTTAGCTTTAGCTCCTGTTGTTTTAGTAGGTAACAACCAAACAAACTTTGTAAAAGCATTTACTTTAACGAGAATATGTTTACACTTTTTGCTTGTTGTTTTACATTTTCTACCGTAGCTAGTCCTGTATTCTTGCTGAACTTTTAGAATAATTCCTTTATCCTCTTCTCTCAGCTTCTTGCGTTTTTCTACAAACTTATTTTGTATTTCTTCTGCTTGTATCGTCTCCTTCGGCTTCGGAAAATGTTTAACGGCTTTGTCCTTATCCTTCGAGGAACGAACAGTGTCTTGTTTGGTTTTCATTTTAACCCCAATCTTCAATTCATTTTCTGTTATACACTTCCTTGTATAATTCTTTGCTTGTTGCGTCTTCTTCGGCTTCGGAAAATGCTTAGCTGCTTTATCCTTAGAGGGACGAACATTGCCTTGTTTCATTGCACAACCTAGGTCGTTCATTTCCTGGGCTGCCTGTATGACATCCTCTTCTAACCCTTCACCCAGCTGCTCTCCAACAACTAGTCGATTTGCAGGTGGTAGTCTAAGCGGTCTAGAAAATAATGGAGTATCAATTTTCAAAGTAATTGTCTTTTCACTTTCAGAGTTGCGTAACTCTTTTCGTTTGTCATTGTCCACTGACTCAGGTGTTTTATTAACAACAATTTTATCGTTTATATGAGATAAGTCTAGATCACTTTCTTTATCACCATAGTCTATTTTCATTGTCATTAATTGTTTAACCTCACTTTCATTTTCATCTTTATCGCTATAAAGTTTATGAAATTTAACACCTGTGTTATCAATAACTACTTTAGCTTTAGCTATAATGTCTAATCCTAACACCATGTTCATATGTATTGCATGAGATGGTAACACTTCAAAATAACTAACGTAATGTTCTAAATCAATTTCAATGTCCAATTCAATTCTACCTAAAGAATTTACTCTAGAGTTTGACAAACCACGTATTGTTATTTCAGAGTCATTTAATTTAACATTCTTTAATGTTTTAAAATAATCTTCGCGCACTGCTGATAAATCACTACCAGTATCTATTAAAGCATTTACATTACTCCTGTTATTAACACAAATTGATTTTATCATTTCTACTTTCATAACATTATGCTCCGCTTTAACAGTTTTTATTTTAGTATTACAGTTTTGACTAACATGTCCATAATTACCACAATTAAAACATTTATAACCCTTGTCTTTATCAGGACACACTTTAGATGAGTGTGATAACGAACCACAATTAAAACATTTAATCTTCTCATCTGTTGTCTCAACTTTAGTTTTGGTACCTGGCCTAGATCTCCTATCATAGTCCTGGGTATCCATTTTCATTTTTTCATATTGTTCCAGCTTACGTCTAAGTTGTCCAATATTCTCAGCTCCATAAAGTATTACTTTGTTAGCTGCACTGTCGCGAATGCCTGCTATGATATAATCCATAATAATAGCTGCTTCTTCGACGTCTGCTTGTCGAGCTATATCTAAAATATCATACACATATTGACGAATACTTTCACCCGTTTTCTGCACCCTTTGTTGAAGCATTTTGTGAACCTGTGCGCTATTTAAACTCGTATCAAATTCTTCAATCAAATACGATTTAAATGTATCCCAATTTATTATCCTGGTTTCGAAATTAACAAATTGTTTTGCTGTATCAGTCAACAATCTCCTGGCATACAAATATCTGTATTTTGTATCTATTTCTGCCTGGTCACAGAAATCATCAAATTGTTTAATCCATAATCTAACATTTTTAAGCCCATCATATTTAGGTAAAGCCAATTCTAAATCTAAAAATGTATAATTAGTTTTATTGACTGTTTCATTGTTTACAGACCTATTATTCTGTTCACCGACTCGGCTATTAAATGAGTTCATTCTTGACAATAATTCAGCACGATTCCCACGCTGACTAAGTCCAACAAAATTAAGTTCCTGTCGTAACTCTGCCACTGACAAATTGTTTAATTCTTGTGTCATTGTTATAATTTTCACTACTGTACAATTACTTTAATGAGCAAACTGTACACTAAGTTTTCCTCTTGATTCCGCTGGTCAACTGTTCTGGTTCTAAGGTTAAAAATAATCTTAACTGAATATTTTTGATTTCGCCCTTATCCCGTTGATCAATAAGTCTGGTTCTAAGGTTAAAAATAATCTTAACTGAATATTTTTGATTTCGCCCTTATCCCGGTTGATCAATAAGTCTGGTTCTAAGGTTAAAAATAATCTTAACTGAATATTTTTGATTTCGCCCTTATCCCGGTTGAGCCCCCAATTTGTAGGTTTTACCCTACATTAGTAGTTTTTGAATCTAATACCATCCCGGTTCAGACTACACTTTGCAGGTTAGAATATAAAACCACCTGTTGAGATCCTAATTTGCAGCATAGAACTATTCAATCCCATATGAGCCTCCAATTTGTAGGTAATTTCTACAACTATCCGTTGAGACGATCAATTTGCAGTATAACATAACAATATAGTTTCTTTTATACGAGCAAACACATGATTTGAATATTGATAGTTCATTTAATATTTACACAAAATTATACAATTACATCTGAATAAAGCGAATTAATCGTAATTAACTTCACTATGAAAATACACTTGATTAGAATACAATACTTAGATTATAGTGTCTCTTCACAGTGTTTTGCGTGTTAACACGTAATACGCAATTTGAATTGTTCATAGTTATCAACACAATGATTTTATAATGATAATACAACCTAGTATTTAACATTACATTTGCTGCATAACTCTAACATATGTTACAACTAATAACAATGTAGCACTTATTAAATTATATTAACACCCGTTAATAATATTTAAACTAACAAAATAACAACACCGCACAACCTATGTACATCTTGCCGCCATTTTTATCTAACTCTCACTACGACTGTTGCTTGTACTTGTGTGCCACACCCTGGTGTGTCATCTTCTTAAACAGCTAGCGAACGTCTCTGACCAGTTCGCTTTGGCGTTCTGCCTGGCATTCACTTGCTTGTCTCAGCGAACGGCTTATAGGGTTTGCAAGCGGTTTATTTACACATTTGAATATCTCTAGATCTTAGCAAAGACCTTTACCTATTCTACAGTTTTCTTTACTATTTCTATTTCTTAAAACTAATTATATTTACACTTAAAACTAATCTTAAAAAATAATCCCACATATATATATATATATATATATATATATATATATATATATATATATATATATATATAATTAATTTAATTTGAAATTTCATTCCATTTTTAATTTAAAATATTTGGCTTCAAAATAATAATTAACAGGTGTTCACTATTAAACTTTTTATTATTTCATTAACTATAGGTGCGTTCCACTAACCGTTCACAACAATCACGCTTACGACCGCAGTTTTTTCCGTTCCACTTGCTTGCGAGCTTTGCAAGCATCCACTCATGTGAATGAATTATGGAGCGCTTTAAGTGGTTTTGAGCGTTGTAAACATTATAAATAGTGGCGAGGTTGAAAAAATAGGGCTTGCGATAATTGATTAATTAGCTCTGTAGCAAAAGTTATATCTAAAAACGATAATGAACATTGTTTATTTATTAAGTTAGGTTATGGTATGAGGATGTATAAATGGTAACTAAATATGAACTAGTGAAATATCTCTAGTTATTCGTTTTGTTTTAAAATTACGCCGAAATGCTCAACGAGGACCACTACGACCCAACTCTTCGGATAGGTCGTTGTGAACTTAGCGTGAGCGAAATTATTGACGTCATTAGTGACGGTTTCGCCACGACGACAACGACCCGGGTCAATATGTGGAATGGCTGAAAGAACATTTTGAATGTTGTGAACGCTAAGTTTATCACACACAATAATTACTTATTCTTGATTTTTATTAATTGCTATAACTAGTATCTTATAATTGATAAACAGCTTATCTCTGATACATGAACTAAAGTAAAGTCGTGTGTCACAATAACAAATATATTTAGATTTCACCATTTATACGTAAGGTTGGTATCCTTACACAAGGATTGTGATGTCACATGCACTTATAATGTGTACAACGTTGAATCCCTTTAATAATTAAAGAGACAAAATAACTTTTTTAATTGTTAATATCTCCTAACATATAATTAGTTATTAACAAATAATTGAATATTTGAGGTTCTAGTAACCCACTTCATCTATATATAGTACACTTTTATAGAAATTAAGTCACAGGACACAAGCCCATTAGAAAATGAAATGAGAAAGAAATGTAAACAAATTGTAATGACAAAAAAGTATATATGCAATAAATTCAAACAAAGTACAACATACTTGTATACATCATAATACTTTTAGAAACAATAATAAATGAAATAATTAATGTACTTACAGTGGCCGGCTGCAGAAATATTAAAGGTGTATGAGTAAACCAAATTCAAAGGAAAAAGAAATGAATTTAATGTTAATACGATTAATTATTTGCATAAAATTATTACAATATGCATTACAATAGTAGAATTGGTGATAGACTCAGCTGTTAATTGACAGGTTGCAAATTATGATAGCTGTTTTTAATTGTTTTTATTTGATTTTTGACTAACGTATGAACATTTGCACACTTTTAAAATTTATTTCTACATTCAATGCTTGGTGCCATTCAATGTGACATTAGCAGTGCAGTGCTGCGCACCGGAGAATTGGTGACGAGAGAATAAAGACGGAATATAATTGCACATGGATCTGACGCATACGTCTCCTCACGTCTGATGCGTAACGAGTTATTAATCATTTTCTTGCCAACGAAAATGCGAAAGCGGTCAAAAGTTTAAAGAGACTCCAATCACAATTTGCTGATACTACCGGACATAACCAAAGTTTTTAATTAGGCTTAGAAGATTAGAAATGATTGTAAAAATGTGGAAAAAGAAAGTCATAAACGGAGTCCGTAGACCAGTGGTCAGTTGAGATAACATTTGGGCAATTCGTGAGCTTGTTATAGGCCATCGCCGTATCATTGTTACTCAGATGATATCGAAGGTAGGTATAACTGTTAGAAATATCCATACCATTGTGTTGAACACATTTGGACTCTACTCAAACATTAGTCTTGTAATTTATACTAACGTATTATGCGTCTATAGTTATTGCTCAATAATTTAAATCCAAGATTTAGGTGCAATTTGTAACGTGAGGTATTTTAAACTTTGCACGTTGCACAATACTGCGTTTTTTTTATAAAGGTTATGACACTTCTGTTGTAGGATATACATACCCACTATATGCGTACAAAAAACAAGTTTAAATTTTCGAATGAAGTGAATATATGATATATAAAGCAAACAATTTAAAAATATGGGTATTTTAATAAGCTCACTTTCTACAAATCATACAATTGAATAATAATAAAATAAGGATTTTTTTAAACTTGTAATTTTTACAGTGTAATTGCATGTGCATTAGAATAATTGTTACTAAAAATCTAAGCTATTATGATTGCGGACTCGGCATTCTAGTTTACTACGAAAACCAAATAGTAGGAAGTTATTACTTTACAACAGCGAGTTCGGTTAGGAACCAGGCCGAATCGTCAGTTCTTGCTATTAGAACAACAATTATAGGGAATGATAACCCATTCAGAAAAAATAATAAAATGTATAGGACACAAATCCTAAACAAAATTCAGCTCAATAAGAGAAAAATCCTAAATCACAAGAAGCTGATGCTGAAATAACACTAAGTTAGCTCCAAACCGAAAATGAAAGAAGTCTACTAGTTGCGATAAATACCAATAAAGACATGCAGGGAACAATTGATCTGCTTGTAAAACTTCCGATACAAACAATACTCAAGAAAATCATACGCAAACCAATTACAAAACAGACGAAGAAGAACTAGCTCGGGAAGCTGAATTGACAGTTCAGAAAAACAGCACCAGGAAGAGTAAAACGCGAGAAGTTTATACTTCGCCTAAAATGTCATTACAACAGCATCATTTGGACAACCATCTTTTGTAAACCTATTGAAAGAAAACCACATGAGCCTCCACCGATAACGGTCGAAATGTGCAACTACGACAGTATTTATAACATATTGAGAAAGGAAAATGTGACATTTACAGCAAGACTGCTAAATAGTGGGAAAATCAAATTCAATGTACCTGAGAAATAGCAATACAAAGCTCTTGTTTAGGTGTTGAATAATATGAAACTAAAATGATTGACTTATGAAGATAAACAGACGCGTCCAATAAGAGTGATGGCACGCGGACTACACCCTGATTATGCGGCACAATCTATTATAAATAATCTCAAAGAGAAAAGGTTAAGCGTAGATGCTGTAAATGTACTACAGAAGAACACAGAGATACTTTTACCATTCCTTATGATCACATTTAATATAAATGAGGATATAAAGGCAATAATGAACATTGTAGAAATTCTGGGGATGAGAATCAGAATGAAAACAGTTAGAAAATCAACACTACTACTTTATTGTTAACGATGCCAAAGATTTGGATACACACATAAATTCTGCAATAGACAACATAGATGTATAAAATGTGCGGGAGCTCATCTGACAGCAGATCGTAGAAAAGAGAAAGGCGAGCTATCAAAATGCATTAACTGCAACGAAAATCATCCCGTAAGTTACAGAGGATGCATTGTAGCAGTAGAAATACAAAAAAAAAAGAAGTACAACAAAAACCAATAGACAAAGGAACAACAAACCAGCTCCAAGCAAAGAGACTATTGGAAATGTTCAAAATAAAACAAAAAATCAACACTACTCAGTGTAAACGATGCCAAAGATTTAGACACACACATAAATTGTGCAACAGACAACATAAATGTGTAAAATGTGCGGGAGCTCATCTGACAGCAGAATATAGAAAGGGGAAAGAATAACTACTAAAATGCACTAACAGTAACGACAATCATCCAGAAAGTTACAGAGGATGCATTGTTACAGTAGAAAAAAAAAGCATATGAGGTACAACAAATACTAATAGACAAAGGAAAAAAAAACAGCTCTAAACAAAGAAACAATTGGAAGTATTCCAAATAAAACAAAAAATAATTGTTCACTTGTAACAGCTGAGAAATCATTTGTTCTAACAGCAACAATACCCACTATACATGAAGTAGAAAAACCAAACCAACCGGATCTCATTACGCAGACAATGCAAATATTTCTGGAAAAAATGAACTAAATCGAAAAGAAGATGGAAATAATTTCTATTAGAGTAGATAGAATAGAAACCAGCGTTAAAAATACTGTAAACTTTACAAATCAAAAGAAGGCGATAATACATTGAGAATATCATCATGGAATGCGAACGGACTAAAAAATAATTTGTCAGAGTTAAAAATATTTCTTTACGAACAAAAGCCTGATATATGTTTAATATCGAAAACTTACTTTAGGAAAGAATCCTTCGTACAAAATTTAGGGTTACAACATATATCACACAATACATCTGAAAATAAAGCCAGATGAGAAACCGCAGTATCAATTCGTAACCAGATAGAAACTAAGGTAAGCAAGAGCTTACAAAATTACGTTAATATTAGAAAAGCAGAAAACTTTTACAAATACTGGGTGAACGGTTTATAATTGGTGAAGATTTCTAACGCAAAAAACATCTTATAAGAATTGCTAGAAGCGCTTAAAGAATATCAGTGTGACACGGAATCTGCTGTTAACTAACATACTGGCCAGCCGATAGAGAAAAAAGCCTGAATTAATTGACTTCTTCATAATAAGAAATGTCGACTAATTTTATAAGCATTGAAGATTATGCGGACCTGTCTTCTGATCATACACCTATTACGCCTACACTTACAGAAAAAATCATTAAAAAGCAACTGTTGTTCCCCGTGTTAGCTAACAAATGGACAGACTGAGATAAATTTATAACTGAATTAGATAAAGTAATAACACTGAATGGCACTTTGAGTACACAGGAGCAAATAGATGACGAAGCAGAAAAATTAGTGACTAATATTCCACAAGCAGTATGGAATAATACACCACAATTATCAAGAAAAACATAGGGTAACTGTTATCCTAAAGAAATTAGGGACTCACTCATTCTAGAGAGTTATAAGGAATATGTAAAAATCCATGGTACAAACACCAGCCATTTAAAGAGAAGATGGCAGCTAAGCAAAAAATAATGTGGGCAAAGCAGAGCTATTTGCGAAACATCTGAAAGATACATTTCAGCCCCACGCAAGTCATATGGCAAGAGAATATGGAGGAGTTTGAAAATAAAACTAAAGTAAATACAAAGGAATAGTACAATAATGGCAACGTTTGTAAAAAAGAATAATGAACTGGTAAGATATAAGAAAATGTACTGGCTAATGAGGCGGAAATCCACATTATCCGTACATAACAAACTCATGCTGTATAAGCAAATATTGAAACCAGTTTGGACATATGGAATCGAGGAATAGGGTTGTACTAAAAAAAAGCAACATCAAATGCATTCAGACTTTCAAAAGTAATATTCTTAGGAATATAGTGAATGCACTATGCGATACATACAATAACGGTATTAATTCGGTCAATTTAAACATAAAAATAGTGGTCAAATAAAAAAAATTCCGGAGAGCCAAATATTGGTGGAGAGCTGGGGTTTACCATTACAAATAAAGTTTTAAAAATCCCCATCGATTCTATGTGTGCTTCAAAAGTTATTTGGTTTGAGGGTTTTTTTTGATAAAACTTACCGTTTTCGAGAAAAAACCATAAAACCTCAAATTTTGACATTTAATTCCGAATAACTTTTGAAGCACACATAGAATCGATGGGGATTTTTAAAACTTTATTTGTAATGATAAACCCCAGCTCTCCTCCAATATGTGGCTCTCCGGGAATTTTTGTTATTTTAAATGTCTATATTGACCGGGCTATATGCATAGGGATCTCAAAGTAACTACAAAGGGACTTTAAAATATCACCATCAATAAAATTAACTAGAAAAAATGTTAGTAGATAGTATATGTAAATTAATTATAAAAATATAATAGGTATAACAAAAGAAAAAGAATAATTTCAACAATCTTGTATAGTCTATGAACGAGTATGTATTGCAATGGTAGAGATAGAATTAGCTCAACACATTTTGTATAGCTCTTCTAACTTTAATTGGCGCAGTCGGTAGGATTTACAGAAATTAACACTAAAGTGAATTTATTCGTTTTTTAGAACCATTCACTCTATTAATTTGTATTACAGTTAAAGTATAAAGTTAAATAAAGAGATGAAGTAGAAATTTGCTAGCAGAATAAGAACCGAAGAACTAATCTTAATATGTCAGTTTATTTATAATTATATAATTTAATCTTTCCAAACGAAATTTATTTTTATTAAAAAGGGGAATTTTGTAAAGTGTGTGTATTTCAGTATCATCACAAAGACATATTATATAGAAAATACAAAAATAATTTCATTTATTTATTAGACCAACCCCAAACCAGAATACCAAATTAAAACAAAAGCGTAACAATGCTTAGCTTGTTAGTGGTTTCCGAAACCACAGCCAGTTTTCGAACTACCACTAGGTTGCAAGTAATGTACTCGTATTTGCAATAAATATTAACTTACCAGCTATTTCATAGAGTACGTTTATTTATAAATAAACAGGATTTTCAATTTTATCATTGTAAACGTTATCTCTGTAACTGGACAACTTACAGTCTTCATAATAAAGCAAAAAAATTAGAAAACGCATTTTCAAGAACTAAGATTTAAGCAGCATTTGCTACCAACAGGTAATAAAATAAAAAGAACTTTAAAACGTTTTTAGTTTTTATTTTGATATTTTTTGTTTGATTAAGGAAATAAATAGTAAGCGGTATAATCAAACTCTCATCCTTTGTAGTCATATTTTCAAAGTTGATGATTGTCATACTACAAATGTTAATAATATTAGGTTCGAACGACTAAAATGAAGGATGTCAGGCTCGAAGAAATTAATGTGTTGAGGATTTATGATCAAACGTATAAAAGAAATAATATGAAGTTTATTGCATCTGAGTAGACAGGAACAAATATTAACTAAGATTCGAAGTAGCCTGATATTTTGGATGGTTAGTTTCTTCATTGGTTGATCACGTGATGTTGAATTAGTTGTTAGATGAATATTTCGAATCAAACAGTTACAGTGATTTGTTTGAAACTGTTGGTTGACTTGTAATGACTCACTGATTGCTCACGACTAACTTACTGAGATTGACTTATTTTCTTATATATTAGTCCAAGGTTGCGTATCAAAAATACTTTTATTTTTGATTAGTCATCTTTCAGTTCTCGTGTTACACAAATATGCGAGCGTCTGAGCATAAGAAAATTATAGTTTTGAAATATTATCCGTAAATAGCAGAAATGGTTGCTTAGATAGTACACCTTAGACATATACCTCTGCGACGTAAGAAAATTGTTTATTTTAAACGTAATTGTTAACGGGTAACCAGAACAAGTACAGTACTAAATATTAAATGTAAATAGTTGTACATAGTTTGTTAAGTTTTATAAAAAACCTTTTGTTTTCTATAATGGACGTCACGTAAGAACTTAATCGAGCGCTAATTTATTATTTGATTGTTTATTTAATTTAATTATATATTTTTATTTTATGAATCTCTTAGTAGGGGTACGGATTTATTTATGAATAAAATTACGAATTAACGTTTACAGTATAAACGTATAATTACAACTACTTGTTTTAGAAAACTTAAAATTAATAAATAATTTAACTTTAAAACAATGTACAATATAGAAAAGAATTACTTTTCTCTTGCCAACAATTATACAAATTATTTAAACAATGTTAAAACAGTATCATATCAATACAACCGGTATTGAATTTGCGGACACTTTCTATGAGGAACATTTAAATTAAAAACTATATAAAAACTAGCTGACCCGACAAACGTTGTTTTGCCATACACGTTATTTCTAGGAAATATTTTTTTAGGAAATATTTTTTTTTAAATAATAATAGCACTGATAAATAATAATAAATTCACTATGAGAATAAAATTAACTTGAGAGTTGCACTGAAAAATTAAAATGATACGTATATCAGTCACTGCTACGATCGAGACACAAATAAAACCAAAAAAAAAATGGACGAAAACTGTATAGTGAGTGAGAGAAAGGAAGCCGGTTTCTTTCTCACTCCTACTCCATAATGTTTGCTGGTTGAAAAGTGACAACGGGAGACACCTGGTGCGGATAACTGATTGGTTGATAGAACTATACATGAAAATTATAGTATACTACAATTGTTATATTTGATTGTCATCTTGTGGATCTGTGGATGGAACAGAATAATATAAAAATAGCGATTAAAAATAAGGAGTTGATCGTATAAGTGTGAAATTTTAGAATTAAATGTATTTTTCAATGCTGAATCATGAAAGAATAAAAACAAATAATTTTGTCTAAAAAATAAAAAAAAACGTTGGGGACCCCTTAACATTTAGGGGTATGAAAAATAGATGTTGGCCGATTCTCAGACCTACCTGATAACCACACAATATTGGGTCAAAATCGGTTCAGCCGTTTCGGAGCAGTTTGGGAACAAACACCGCGACACAAGAATTTTATATATTAGATATGTTTGCTTCGATTCACGCAATACAGAACAATACTATTACGATACTATTAATTATCATTAATAGAATAATTCATTCTTTCTCTTTTCAACAACTGTAGTTTTCCAATGTTCAGACGTACACAAAGTCATAAGAAATTTATATACATATACCTAATCCTTACCTTCTGAATTCACAAATAAGAATTATTTGATTGTTTATTATTGCTTGTTTAATAGTTTATTTACGTAGTTTTCCTCCGATTTAAAGATTCAAGTAGAGATAACAAAATATAACAATATTTGAACTTGTAACTTGGAGTGGTAGTAGCAAATATTGTAAATCTTTCAACTGGTGTAGGTAATTTAGTATTGGTAAAAAGGCTATTTACATTTATGCCAAGCCATTGATATTAAGCTACAAAAATTATTTACTTTTGTATTATTTGATGTGAGGTCGTAAATACTTCTATAGAAAAAAATATTTTGTAACTTACCACCTATAGCACATAATAATAATTTTAGCACAATACAATAGAGTTTTACATAGTTATAATAATTATTAAATTTTCAAAAGGGCAATAGTTTCTTTATCTATCTATAACGTTCCGGTTATTGAAGTTCACATGATATTGAACTGCACTGACGTCATTGATGTCACATCCAATATTTAAGAAGGATACAGTTCCTAATAACTAAACAAAATAAATAATCCATTATTAGTAATAACTTAGAATAAATAAGTTGTAACTGCTATTATGCAATGAAAACGTTATTAACCGGATTTTTTCTGCGGTACCCATCAAACTCAAATGGATTTTACAATCAAAAATTAAAGAACAGAAACGAAAAATCAATTTTTGATCTATACAGAAAGAAATAGATGTAATAAGCGTAGACCATATGACTCCTCTTAAATAGATATGTGCCAACATATTCTTATTATTAATAACTTTTTGCTTTGTTATAAATTATGCTAAATACGAGGGTAGTTTGATAATTCAGTGATTTTCTTTTGTGAAAAAGCGCTTTTTTCGCAAGAAAACCTTTAATTATCCACATAACTAGCTCGATAATTTAGTTCAGCGTTTTTATTTTTTTTTAATACTTTCAAATAAGAGATTTTCCCAAGACCTTCAAGGTAAGCATATCTTTCAGTGATAACCCCTTTGTTAGACCCAAATCCCTTCTCGCCTAGCAATTGTTTCAGGTTTGAAAATAGAAAATAGTCGCAGTTCGTAACCCAATTTATGGATTTTTGTGATGGTTACTACAAACTTAATCGCAATTGCTTAATCGCATTTCGCAGTTATTATTTTATGTACAATACGATGTACCCACTCAGTTCAGATGTCTATAGTCTTGTACTAGTACAACCACTACGGAACTTAGTGGTCAACTATTGTACCAATTAATTAATGGTGCAGATTCCTTATAGTATTTAACAAGCCATATATTTACCAAGGTGTTCCTTTTACGCAAAAATTAGTGCTTAATCAGCACACGAAATTCACTTTTTTCCATTTTCATTAAAATTCACGAGGTTATCTGCTTTAAACGGCTGTTAATCAGCTTGCTCAAAATTTGATAGAAGTCTATTAATAGATGGCAGTTGACGGGAGCAGTATTGCATTTAAAGGTACTGCGCGGGAAATTAAAAACATCACTGACTTATCAGACTGTCCCCGTAAGTAAGGAGAGCAAATTGTATTGATCAATATAGTTCCAGTATAAAATGAAGAAATACAATTCCGAAAACACGATTCTAGAACAGGCGATGAATTATTAAAAATTTGCAATCTCTGATAAAACGCGCAAATATAAAAACAAATGATATTTGTTGTGAAGCAATATTAAGATAAGTAGATGCAATAAAGGATAAGACGGCTATTAACTACATCGCTTAACTGATGAAAGCATTAGTTCGATGTGCGCTACTTTCAAGATATTGTCAGGGATCTAAGTAATGCCGTATTCTTATAGATTTTCTCACAAGTTCATAAAAACGCGCTCTTGGGTGTAGTTTTGTAACTATTTTTTGAAGATTTGTATTTTTTGAAAATTTAAAATAAAGGTATAGGTATTATTTAAATTAAGACATCAAAGACATTCTACATTTAAAACGTTTATATCTTTTTCGCATTGTATTATATTGTAAACCAATCTCACACAATTGTCATGTAATTTTTGAACGCTATTTCGTTTTATTGTGTTTTTTTACACTTACTTATTTGCATTTAAATAATTAGATGCAAAACTTAGTAATACGCATAATTGTTAATAATACACGTAATAACAAAACAAAGCAACTTTAAATAACATTATAACACCATAAAATCAGTAATAATATCATAACATAATTATATAACAAGTTATTCCCATGGCATATCCAATTAAAATGACTTACATACTGTATGTATGATAAAAAAACATTATTAATAATTATGTAAAATTTACATCAAGTCAGTTTAATGTTGATTTCATTTTTATATCTATCATATTTTATTTTATTTTAATTTTAAAACGAAAATATTTCTAAAGTAGGTACATGATAACTTAAAATATATTAAGACTACTGATAGTTTAATTTACCATTACATTTCTACTACCACTGAGATCAGCAGAAATGACGACTTCAGAATCTTTTGAATATACCCTTCTCAACTTTTAAATAACCGCGGCTGTCTTACTAGTTGAACTTAACAGCTCTCGGTAGCGTAATCTATTGACCGTAACCGCATTTCTAGCTGTATCTTTGAAAAAATGCGCGAATCACGCCTGCAGACCACATAGCTGATCATGCAGTGACACGTTGAGCATACAAATGGTTCTCCCTACAATTTTCAGAAGCCCAAATCCTTGTTGATGTATCCAGACAATTGAAAATGGCTTCGTTTTGAAAAATGATTATTCCAGAAAAACCCGGGTTGTTCTTGAATCAACTGAACGAATCTACGGTGGTGTAAATAGTCGGGCGGCTTTAATTCTTGCACCAGTTGCATCTTGTGAAGCTTTATTGCCAAGTTCTTACTCAAAACTCTCCATGTGCTCGTTTTGTATAACCCTAATTGTTAGTTCAGCTTGGAGTTGAGAGTAATGATAGGTGCAGATGTGGTGAACGGGAAACACTGATGCATATATTAAAAGAATACCCAGACTACTATGAAGCGAGAGTAAAATTTCAAGTTAGAATAAATGTCAGAGAAATTGAAACTCTAGAGTACCTAGTAAATGAAGAGATTAGGTATCAGTATTATAATGAATATGCGAAGGAGATTTTTGAAACTAGAAAAATGCTATTGAATAATGATGAAGTAAGAAGAAGAAAAGGTGCAGAGACAATAATAGGAAGTGAAGGAGAAGAATTAGAGCAAGGGAATAATTTGGCGGCGGATGAGATTGAACAGTAAATTAGATAAAATGAGTTAAAATAAGTTCATTTGTACATCTTTTATTTGTTTCTATATAATTATATATTAATGTAATTGAAATGTAAAAAATTAAGAGGGATAGAATAAGTGGAAAAAGCAGCACATATGGGCGAAAGCCTAGGAGGTGCTAATAAATTTAATAAATGAAAAAAAAAAAAAACTTCAATTGTTGAGAACGTCGAGGAATTGGAATCTTCTTCAACACTGTGGCTCACGGCTGCAAAGTTTTCAACAGATCGACCTGGTCGAACAGGCATGGGTGCTAGCATATTATGTATCGAACCTTTCGACTCAAAGTTATCGACCAAATTCTTAATAGCAGTTTTAGAAGGACGATTATGTTGACCAAAAATATCACGAATTTTACGAAAAGTAACCATTATAAAACTATCAATTTCATAGTGGATTTTTATTATTTTAATGTGATTATCAAGCGAAATTAAAATTATTTTAACAACTCTTATTGTAAAACGAAAGATTTTGTTAAAAAACCAATTATTTAGTTTAACAATCTTTTTCTAGGCACCACAATATATTTTTACAATGGATTTCACACTATTAGAACTTCTTTTATAAATCTAAAATTAATCCATTTTAACGATATTATAGTTATAGACCAAATAATACGTATAAATAAAGTAATATAGTAATATTACATATACGATGGTGGATCAAATATAAAACGTATTTTTTTCATTGATTAATAATATGCATAAGTGATAACCTTAGTTTTTCTCTACATATCCTCTTGGAATATCTACAGCTGGAAGCTTTAATAGTCTTTTCGCCTAAAAAGATTGAAGAAAGATTCTGAGACAGCGTACTACCAAATTATGCTTTAAATCAATTAAAAATTTTCGAGGGTTTAACGCACTCATTGGTTAAAAACTTTATGATGATGCGATGTGGAACATACAAATGTATCTTTTGCTCGGCCATGGCTGTACCGACGACAAAATTAAACGCAACCGCTAACCAAGTCTGTCCCCACTTCTCGCAAAGCAAGCAACTACACTCTACATCATCTAGCTAGAAACTGCGCGGTTAACAGAATTGCAAAACTATCTTTAAATATTTGATCCACCTAACGAGTGCATCTAACATTTGGATTATCAAAACTGTATTATTTTCTTGAGTAGAAAATTTCGTATTTAACATACGGTGTTTAAGATATTTTACTGGAAAATCGTTAACAGGAATCTAAAAGAAACTCACCTACTATTTACATATTTTTGAAATGATATTATTAGTGGAAAGATTTTTTGATGTTATTACCGTACGTACTCGTACATAAATGCACTACTCACAGACTGAAGTAAAAAAAGTAATATTTTAGTTAGGTCACTGCTATGAACTCATCAAGATATTAAGACTATTCTATAGTTTTCTCGTGTATTTTAATCATTCCATTGGGATCAGTAAATAGGGTATAGCATTTTCCGTCTTGATTTAATTACTGCTGTGTTGTGCTGCTGTGATAAAATATAAATATAATCCATCTCTAATTCTTCTTTAACTTCTTTTATATCCTTCCTTTTTTTATATCTCACTGTTTTTATCCATCATCTATAATATATTAGAATTCTGCTTCATTTTACCCTAATTGTCGCCACCACCTAATAAATTATTATTTACTTCTCCTCTCCTCTTTATGTATGTACAGTCGCTTTATTTATCTCATTTTTCGTTTTTATTTAATACCAGTTCCTGGGTTAGTTGCTTTTTATCCGACGCAATATTCGCCAAATTGAAATCGCAGAAGGGCCAACTTCTTGTAAACGAAAAATTTACTACCATAGAATCTTCCGCACACTCTCACACACAGTAGCGACTCTTTCAGCAGATGTGCGTTCAGTTATTTGCTGATTATTTACTGAACCAATTGATTGAAATTTAGCCACCAAACGTCGAATAGTTGACTTGGAAGAACGCTTGTTGTGAGCATAAAAATGACGTACGTTGACGGTAGACGTACGCAGTACTTTTCTCGAACGGAAAAGTAACCTTACTTTGATAATAAAATTTGATGATTTGCACACGTTGTTAAACATTATAACCTTCCATGATGGTTTACCGTAAACCATTAAACAATTTCGAGCATTCTAATATAGAGAGACTCTATATAAGATAAAATTGAATATGATATATTTAAGAAATATCATCACTTCGAGAAGATGCACAGGTTCTAGAAAAATTAAATAGTTCTATTTGCAGTATAGTTGCAAATGTAATTTTACTTTTCTTATTGTTTGATAATGTAATATTTAATATCGTTTACATACCCCCTGTATACAAATAATATATTTATATTATACTATTATATTATATTATATTATATTATACTATTACAATTTCAGCAGGGAAATATTGATGGGAGCCTGATTGTCGAACCTTTTACCATATATGTGCCGTACCATGCACGCCACTTCGGTTCTTTTAATAATTGTGCGGAAGTAATTAATTTCACTAAACGTTCACGTTGTAACTTAATAATTAAAGAATAGCTACAATTAAATTTGAACAAGAATTTACATTATTTACATATTTTATTTAATATCACACAAAATAATTACAACTATTTTACAACTACTATTTTCTATTCACAGTTGGTTTCATTCTTGCCAACTGCTTATAACTAACTGACTGCGACTATATAGAACCAGCTGTCGTAGTAAAAATACCAGTACTCCTTCCAGAACATTCGCATTACGACGCCTTCCTATAATAGGTATGCAATAAAATGCATTAGAAATTCGTACCTTAGAAGAAGAATCGGTGCGTTTATCGTATGTTATATATCTACTATATAAAAATAAGTCGGGTTTTCCTTCCTGACGTTATAACACCAGAACGCACAAACCGATTTCCACGGTTTTGCATTCGTTGGAAAGGTCTCGGGCACCGTCAGGTTTATAGCAAAGAAAATTTAGGAATTCAGGAAAAATTTCAACAGAAAAGCGGGAAAATCTTTTTTCACATACAGCGCCATCTCTGATACATAGCATAGATACAAACCAATATTTTAAGTAGATGGCGCCGGTGCGTGATACATTGTTTGACAGCTACTCATTGTTCTCTGCTCAGTTAATTTCATGTGACAAACCGGTATTGTGTTCACTGTGAAATTGTGAAAAAAAGTTAAAAAAATAAGTTATTCGTTTCCTAACATTTCAATTGGAAACCATCAAATCAATCACGTGTATTGTGCAAATTTTTATTGTGCAATTTCAACAGCAGGCATTTGTCTTTAAGGTGGTAAGTTGAACTGTGTAAATTATGTGGATCGTGCATTTCATGTTACATTCACCACTCTGTCCATAGTCCAAAATGCCTAGAGGACGACGTGCGACCATCGGCCGCTGCACAAGACATGCAAGCCAGCAAGAAGTGTATTCACAGAACTTAAGCGAAGAAAAACAAAATATAATAAGAGAAAATGCCTGATTGAGACAACGCGTGAGCACACGAAGATCATTGGCATCATACAATCGCTTTGCATTCCAATATGATCCCACTGCGAACTACAGTGATGATGAAAATTTAGATATTGGGCCAACGACGACTATATGCCGATATTGCAATGCGTTAAAGTTCAAAAGAGAAACGGCTGGATTGTGCTGCGCAAGTGGAAAAGTCAAACTGGATCCATTACTTACACCACCACAGCCACTGAAACCATTGTTCGATGGAAGTGATCCCGATTCCAGCCATTTTCTTCAACACATCCTTGAATACAATAACTGCTTTCGCATGACTTCCTTTGGAGCTAATATCATTCGAGAAGGCGGCTTCATGCCGATTTGCAAGGTAAAAGATACAACACACATAACCAATCACTCACACCAACACAATGAATTGCAACACATAACAACTACATTTACACCACACACTACACCATCACACGATCAGAAGTTACACCGTATTCTTCAACAAATGATTGTTTGCAATTACAGATACAAGGACAAATATATCATTTGCATGGTTCAATGGTGCCAACACCAGATGAACCGCATCAATTTCTGCAAATATATTTCATTTCGTCGATGGTGGATCAGCTGAATGTGCGTTGCAATATACAGGGAACACAACAGTTAAAGAGACGAATTATTGAACAGTTGCAAGCATTTTTTCACGCTAATAATGCTGTGGTTAATATGTTCAAAACAGCATTGGAACGAATGCCATCGGATACGCACAAATTTGTCATAAGAGCGGATTGTACCCCAACAGGTGAACATGTGCGAAGATTCAATGTACCCACCGTTAATGATGTTGCTGCAATTGTTGTTGGCGATCCAACTAAATCGCGAGACATTGTCGTTTAGCGAAGAAGCAATATCATGCATCGTGTAAACGAGACCAATCATTTATTGGCAAGGGCAAGACGGATACGACATCACGTTTAAGATGGTCGATCCAATTACAGGTACAATATTCACACTCTAATTATTGCTATTATTGCTATTATTGGTTTCCATTAACAATTCATTTAATTTTGCATTTTCAGGCGTATCAACGAATAAAAATCTAAGCGCAATGAATTACTATGCGTATCGTATGATGATTCGTGCACATGAGGAGAATGTCATTCTGCATTGCCGTCGGCTATTCCAGCAATTCGCTGTCGACATGTATGTCAAAGTCGAGACCGAACGTTTAGCGTTCATCCGAATCACCAAACGAAATGTTACATAAAACGAAGCCATCTGATGGCGAAACGGAGTTCGCCGGGTTTGCTAGTGTATATTAATTACTTTGAACTCATTTCAATACATAAGGGTATTGTGTTTTGACATGCCTACGAGTTTTTATCTCTTTTCTTTATCGCAATACAATTAGAGTTACCATTTGTGTTCATTACGAATATACAATTCGCAACTTTAATTTTACTATGTTCAGAGTATAGCAATTACTATAATTCGGTCTTTTTCGACGTCGAAGTTGTTTTAAAACAAAACAGCGCTCTAAAACAGTTAGCTTTATTATTATTTTTTGAACTTAAAATTTAAATATATGTTACCTACAGATAGAATGAATAAAATTCAATACTGGGGCTTAAGTTTATTATATCATCATATTTCTTTCAAAACTTAAAAAGCATATATTAAAAAGAAATAACAACGAGTATATAAAAATGTCATTTAAATTCACTTTCATGTCCTACACTTATTTTAGTAGTAAAATAATTTGTATTATCTAATTTTTTTCTGATTTAATAATTCAATCACACATTATCGATTATTATCGTTATTCACCAGATCTAACTTATGTTACTTCTTTATATTCCCAAAATTAAAATTTGCCGAACCGACGTACCCGTTTTGATAACATTAAAGTTATGAAGCAAAATTCGTGGCATGAGGGGAATACCGGAAAAATAAACAAAATAAATCGTTTTACGCTATTTAAAATATTCTCCATATAAAATTGACTGAGAATCAGAAAAAAAATTGCTGTAACTTGTGAAATCTTAATGTTATATTAAAACAATGTATTAGAAATATGTGTAAAACGCCTCCTTACATAGATTTAGGGCTATAGTTTATAATGCCATAAAAAAGTTTTCGAGATATGTACAAAAATAAAAATAAAATACAAGAAATTCTCAGAAATTCTTCAGTTTTTATCACATGAAGTTGAAATATTGCAAAAACGACGTATTTAAGAAAAATAAGTCGTTTTACGCTATTTAGAACTTCTTGCATATAAAATTAATTTAGAATCAGAAAATATTTTTTTTTAAATCGCTGCCACTTCCGGAAAGCGCCTATAAATTGTTCAAAGATTGGAAAAATCGTTGGTGTAGTTGAGCTGCTTCAAATGGAACCTAATTTAGCGGCGACAAAATAAATATGAATAAATTAAAAGTTTCCGTTTAATTTAACAATTCTCATTGACTTAAATCAATTAAAAATTTTATGACAGTCCGATCCCATTAGTTTACGAGTAATAGTTTACGATGGAGTTGTCCACAGTGGCGATATTAATGTCTTCATGCGAAGTGGACATTCTTATATTCGTTGTTCTAGATCCTATGTGTCTTTTCTCTAAAAGTTTGCGCTACTGAACTTATATTTTTGTTTTCTAATTATTGGTAATGATGCACAATAACATTTCGATTTTCTGTTTTTTGTTTGTTTCTTCTACTAAGATATTAGCAATAACAATTTATGGAATTTACGAATTTTTCTAGAATAACATTTTTAGAGAAATGAAGAAAAAAGAAGGAATGGTTTTTATACCAATGTACAAATCTAGATTTAAGTTATAAACATTTTTATGTCTAGAAAATATAATGATAATGGTATTATCCGTAAACCGTTGCAGTGCCTCCTAATTTCTCATAGATATTACAATATGTAGTAAGTTCGCAGCCGTATTGGTGCCTCGGGCTCAAGTAATTTGAATCTCCTGATGTAAGTGTCAACTTAAATATTACAAAATCTGAGTTAGAAACTTACAGTCTGTTAGGAAGGATTTCTAATAGTTATTATTTGCACTATACACACTGGTTTGTATTATGTATGTAAAATATACTAAAGATATATTACATAAATTTTATTCTAAACACAAAGTAATTAATAATTTCGGTTTTGAGTTGCTTATAAGTTTGAGTTATAAATAATTATAATATTACGTACTGGCTGTAGTGAACATTGCATGATTAGTAAGACTCTTATTGTTATATAATTAACAAAATTGTAAAACACATCTTTATAACTACATATAATATAAAGTATATAAAGTAGGTCACACATTTTTGCACTTTTCAAATAACTATTAAAAAAACATTTAGAATGTTAACAAATAAATATTTTTAAAAGCGAAAATTTACTGAAAAATTATTTCTTAATAATATTATCGTCCAAATGGCCTCTAATTCGCGCCTGGTATTACTCAAATCTTTTACTAAAATTTTTGAAAAATCTTTTTGATACAAAGTTCGGTGTAAGTTAACGGTGTATTGGAGTAACGTCGCTGGTTTATTTACGGAGTTACGACTTTTAATCCATAAAATTAAATCATCTGCAGTTAGATCCGAAATGCGGGTAGACCATGAAATATCTCCTCTGCGCGAGATCAGCTGGCTAGGTAATATTTATTTAACCACTGGTATATTCCCGTTTGAAGTAAAACAGGTTGCGCCATCTTGCTGCAACCATGTCATACTCCTACTTTGAAACCGACGAACATTTTCAATAAAGTACTTTTTCTAGATATTGAAATTAAGCTTTAATCTATTTTTACTAATGACAATAGCACATCACCACCACAATTATCAAGACCACGGTTAATGCGTGTCTTAGTGAAAGGAAAATAAAATATTCAAAATGAAAAAAATATATAAAAATATTAATGAAGGTCGAGCTTTTAAAAAACTGATAAATGAACAAAATATATATTTAAGGAAAAATGTAGGACTTAAAAAAGAATAAAAGCGGCTAAGGATTTAGCAAAGAAATATATCTTGGACATGTTTAACGGTTTATGCTCGCAGGATACAGCTTGAGTAATTATGTTTGGTGAAATATGTTTAATACCGAGTAATTACTAATGCTTTAGTATTTTATAGTATAATTTTTGTGTTTATGGGTCGCATTAATATAGTATATGTTTCAGATATAAAGTATCAATCCAACAAATATGTTACATCTGGCTTCAGGATTTAGCAGATGTCAATGTTTCAACTAAGTTAGCGAATCATGCTTTAGTTTATATGCTAACAGGCTTAAGAAAGAAATAGAAAATACCACTAGCATATGATAATACAAAATAATACAAAATCAATAAACCTAGTCAAAATACTAAAAGAAGTAGGCAATAGCGTAAGTTCAACAAGATAAGAACCAGAATTCCGTATTTGTGACAATACAAATGTATCTGCTAGTAATATCAGGTAGTCTTGTGTTGTGTAGCAGTTAGAGCGACTGCTTACAATACCTAAGGTTGCGAGTTTAGATCCAAAAACGACACCAAATTGTTCTATTTTAAGAAAATAAAAATCTTTTAATTATTTACAAATTGATTGAAATGATTAAAAAGTTAATAACAAAAGAATACCTATGGCTGTATTGTAAATAAAATAACAATGACGTCGGACTTGACTGACTCCGGCGTGAATAGAAATACGATTCTGGCTAATGAATGAAAATACACTGTGATGGAATTTATGATGACTAATTCTTCGGATAAACATGATTTGACTAACTAAATTTTAATAAAGTAAGTAAGTAAACCGTGGGGGTTCCCAGTGTCCTAACAGGCACTTTCTCAGGTGCGGAGTAGGGAAGCTCACCAGTAATAGAGAGCATAGGGAAAGTAAAATACCCGGGGTGGACCAAAACTGGCAAAAATACATTATGATTAAAGTAGTCAAAAATACTAAGTCTAATACTGATCAGAGAGTCGGAACCTCAGATCCAAAAAAGCGGTAAGGATACGCTAGAACAAAGCCCCGCGGGTCATTAACCAACAACTGTTCAAATTACATAGATAAAGGAAATCCCTTCAAAAGAAAAGATAAGATTGCAATATCACCAACCACATCTCAAGTGTCGGTAGAAGACCCGGAACAGCGCACACATATCAGCTAGAACATTCGATTAAATTTTAGAACTCAGAGCTAGGCTGTGCGATATAGAACTACTATGCAAACAAATGTGAAATAAAATAACGGCACTAAAATGAAAAACAGAACAAAGCTAACAACAATATCCACCAGGTAAAAAAAATCAGCAATACCGAAATCGATTTGAAAATTTCCAGTAATTCCGACCGATTCATATACATGTCAGACTGGATCATGAAAAAGAAAACGCCCATCAAAAAACGGAAAGCTTAGTCTTCACCTGAAGTCACGCAACCAAAATTCCAAGGAAAGATAAGCACTTAAATAAACATAGTGAAAAAAGTACTAGCACGCGTGGGCTACCTATATTCATGCTCACCATTGATACTAAAGCAAATGTGGACAAAATATTTCAAATCTAGAAAATTCTTTATATATTTGTTAAAATTGAACGGTTGGGAACTAATTTCAGCGTGATAAGAAAAGATGCCAAAGCTACATTCACACGCAAGCCTACTGTTAAAAAAAACAAATTTGTGTAAAATGTGCGGAAAAGCATTTAACCAAAGATTGCAAATTAAGCATATAAGTACCCCTGTTAACTGCAAAGGAAAACATCTTGCAAGTTATAGAGGCTGTAAAGTAGTCAGAGAGCTACGGAGAAGACGAAACGTGCTCACAAGACCACGAAGTAAAAAAACTGAACAAGCTACAAGTGTCATAACAGGCAGAGAAAGAAAAAAACAAACATTGTCAGGTACGCCAGGACAAGCTACATATGCGCAAACAGCTATGAAAGATAGTAAGAACAGTGAAGCTCATTTAACAACAGAAATTCTAGTACTCATTCTTAGCAACATGGAGAAGCAAAATGCAGAGAATAAATTGTTGTCCGATAGACTAAAAAACTAGAGGATAACATGAAAATCTTATACGCGAACGAGGTGAGACATCATGTTCTATAGTCTTAGAATTGTAGCAAGGAATGAAAATGGTCTCTAGCGAAAGATTTAAAAACTAAAACTATTGTTGAGAAATGAGAAAATAGACATGTCTCAAAACAGAAACGTACTTAACAAATCAGTTATTCTTAAAATTAAGAAGCAATTCTACATATCTTACTGTGCAACCTATTAATAAAGCTAGAGGAGGCTCGGCTTTTATAATTAAGGAAACAATCAAACATTATGAGGACCTTTGCATTAAACTTGACTAAATGCAAGGTGCCACACGCCAAAAACCAAGGAATTGCCCTTGACGATACGTACTACAAATGCACGACTACTTAGAAATGTTTAAATCATTTACTGTTTTGTCATTTTAAGTCATTCGTGGATGTTACAACGCAAAATATACTTATTGGGAATCAAGACATATTACTCATAAAGGTAGAATACTTTATACCGCTGGTTTAGAGGCTAGAATTTCTGTTCGACAGCAAAACCGACATTCTAGTCTACTGATCCTAATAAAACACCAAATCGTATCGATTTTTTTATCAACAAAGGTCCTGAAGGTTTAGTAACCTGAATTCAAGCCACACACCTGTTATCTTGACAGGCAAAGATACTTACTATTCTCTGTATAAAGCAAAAAATGGTATTAACAGACCTATTTATTGAGTAGGCGAAGAGTGATAGTGAAAAAGCAGAGTTACTTGCATAGCATTAGAGGATACCTTTAAACCATTTTCTAGACAATCGCCCGATAAAAACATAACGTTACAAAAAAGAAAATATAATGTCGAAATCAGTCGAGTTTAGCTATCAGAACTCAAAACGGAAATTAAATGCAACTTGTGTAACAAAAAGTCACCTGCGTACGACCTTACTATTGAGGAGGTACTAAAAGAATTATTATTAAAACTGCTGCGTATCATAAACGTTTCTCTTCGACTGAAATATGTCCTCAGGCATTGGAAACTGGCTAAAGTTACTGAAACCAGGTCAAAAAGTCTTACCGGCCTATATTACCGCTACTAATAATATCCAAGATCTTTGAAAAAAATATTGATAAAGCGCTTGAAGCCTATAATAAAAGAAAGAAACCTAATCCCAAACCACACATTTGGCTTCATAGACAATCAGCCAACTATCGACCAGGTGCACAGAATAGTTGACATAATCGAAGATACCTGAGAAAGCAAGAAAATATGTTAATGCGTCTTTCTCGATGAGTCTCAAGCATTTGATAAAGTATGGATTGAAGGACTGCAATATAATTTGCAACAAGATCTCCCGAAACAATTGTGTGAAATACTAAAATTCTATCTGGCAGACAAAATTTTACGTAATAAGTGTAGCAATGAATAGAGACTTTAAACGACTTTTTACTGTGCACGAGTACTGCAAGGTAGTGTGCTTGGCCCAACACTTTACTTTCTTTACTCCAGAAATATATTACAAGATGAGAAAACAACAATGGTCACCTTTTCAGATGATACGACTATCTTGGCCGTTGGGAATACTGTTAATGAACCCACAATAAAACTTCAAAAGGCAGTTAAAGCTCTTAAAAATAAGTGTGGCGAATTAAACTCAATGAGTCTAAATCAACTCACATAAATTTCACATATTAAAATACAAAAAATTTATTCGTATTCATAAACGCAAAACACAATTCCTCATGAGAATAAAGCAAAATATCTAGGAATTACACTAGATACTAAGTTAAGATGGAAAACGCATGTCAAAAATAAAAAGGAAGAACTGAACATAAAATACAGGAATATGTATTGGCTAATTGAACGACGCTCTGAACTGAACATTTAAAACAAGCTGCTCATATATAAACAAGTGCTTAAGCCAGTGTGGACGTATGGAGTGCAACTCTGAAGATACATTAAGATATCGAATAATAAAAAAATACAAAGGTTCCAATAAAAGTTCTGCGAGGAATAGTTATTGCACCGTGGTATATATTCACAATAACAACATACATAAGGACCTGAAGATTAACACAGTCGGAGAAGAAATCAAAACTATAGCAGCAAAGCACGAATTGAGACTTCGTAACCACGAAAACATCGCTGTGACGCAAATGTTGCTTGATAGTAATGATGTTCGAAGACTTCGCAGGACTAAGTCCTCAAACTTAAATTAATAATGAAATTAATAATGACGATAATAACTATATTTTAATTATTGAGCGTAAAATAATACATTTTTATGATGTTCCCCATATGGTAAAATAAATATTTCTTTAGAATGGTAATGAGGTACGTCCAATTGTACGAAATAGACAAATGTCAAATAATTCGAGCTGTACCAAAACTGGCCCATTACCACGTTATAAAGTGCAATATAAGGAAAATAAAGGAAATACTGTACACTGGTGTATAGCCAACGAGTGGCAACTTGCTTGCGGGTCTACAGGGATAGAGGTAATAGTTTGCTATGATTTAAATTTTTCTGACTTTTTAATTATATATAATCTATAGTAATTATTAGCTTATTTATATCTCCATAACAAGTTGGTAAATGTGCATATGGTACGGCAGAATTGTTTGACTTCTTTAGCAAAATTTAGACTCTCTTAACACTAACATTAAAAAAAAGTGCAGGGAATAAATAAAAATGTGACGCTGAAAGGTATTATATGGGAGGTTGCATACAAGACCTACATTAATGCAAATTGTGTAGAAGAATGAAACTAGTATTAAAAACCAAATGAAGTATGGCGAATAATATTTTTCTGCAGAATGTCAATGCCCTTTAGAAAGAAATTTCATTTGTTCTGCTTTAAATTTGAAAGTCTGCCAAGCCATTAAATCAAACATGCACATATCAAATGGAATATTTTGTGAGCTATGTTGAACAAAAATGTCTTGGTGTTGTTGAGGATTGTTACCAGTGCCTAAACTTCTTTAGAGCAAATTGTACAGATAAAATCCAGAAACTTATTGTAGAAAGAGAATATAATGGGCCACAAATCTTGCAATATCCCAGTAGTGGGTTAATTAGAAATATATCTTACATACAAGATGTTGTAACAGCCAAAGCATCATCATCAGATTGGAGATATTTTCGAGGCAGTCTGACAAAATATTGATTTTTCCATTTGCGTATAGTTTATAGCAGTGACTTAAAAAAAACCTAAATAAACGTTGCCGTAGACATATACAAATGGGTAGTAGACATAAGCTACGTGATGTCAGGAAGAATTTGCTACAATAAATCGGGGAAAATATGCAGACATGCAAGACTCGTCGATATATGTAATAAGTAATAATAAATAAAAGTTTTATATATTTATATTTTCTCTGATAAATAAGTATAATTTATGAACCATCTATCTCTTTTATTGAACTAATTCTAATTATGTTTCTCCTTTTTATAATTTATTAGTGCTTAGAGTCTTGCCTACCTACTAGGTGCAAGCTCTTATCCCTTTCAACCTTCAATGGAATTCCTCACACAATCAAAATAATAAGGATTGAACTTTGTTCTAAGTTATGCATATATTTTTAATAAACATAATAAAACTTACAGTCTGCGTTAAATTAATCAAGGTTACACGAGTTTAAGTATAATAAACGCACGCATAATTAAAATTCTAGTTCGGTTGTCGATGTGTAGTTTTTACGGCGGGCCGGTATTAGTGTATGATAGGTACGGATTTCAATATTTATGAATGTTTTATCAAACATCGGCAAAATCCGACACAGTGCGGCACTAAGTCGCATTATGGTCTGTAACTGAAAAACACCCAGTGTGTGCCGATATTTCTTTAAGTGACTGATTATAATAAGTTACCTGCTTTATCCAATATTGCTTTATAACTGTTAAATGAATGTTTGTATTATAAAATTGTTTGTATTTGTTACCTCAATTTTAAAAGTTTTCCTCAAGTTACCTCAATTTTTTTAATTTAGAATTTCAGATGATTCCAACGACAAGATCATGTTCGTCTGAACTTATTTTAGTTTGGATAAATTTCATACAATAAATTTATATTAATTAAAAACTCCTTCACTTTAGAAAATAAATTTTATTTTTATTTTATTAAAAAAATATTTTATTGATTTAAATAAAGAAAGAAATATTTTTAAAGGTATAATACTATTTCATACAAAGGCATTAGAAATAGTAATCGAAAGTAATTTTCAACGATTTCTACATTTTATGCTATTAAATTTATATCAATTGCTACATAATGCGAGAGCAGAACATTTAAAGGTGGTCAAATATGTGAGGCGCTGATGTAGTCGGAGCTTTCAATGCTGACCATAATGCCGCATTTTACGCTCCAGTGCAGTAATTACAAAACTGCCGGTATTTACGTAACGTGAAAAATACTAAAGTTGCCTATGCTTTAAGGAGTATAAAACCAATAGTCTTGCGAAGCAAAAGCGCTGCGCTAGAGTTAAAGCCAAAACGACTCAAGCATTAAGAATTGAAATGTCAAATAATGTGCGCGCTAAATGTAAACTACCAATAACCATACAAACAATTTTGTTCGGAATCCAATTAGATGCGAATCGTATCACTCTGAATGGTGAATGGAATCCTATTCAATATTAGTGTGACATTACCTGAAGCTTTGGATAGCATGTCTGAACCGGCCGGAACGCTCCGTACCCCCTCTGACTTCTACTAAGATTTCAACATACCCCACACCAACAAACGACCATACACGAGTAGAACACGAGCAATAACGACTTATATGCATATGCCTTTACATGCGGACAAAGATCTTCACATCAAAAATTAGTTGCAGCCATCTTAAAAACACCGAATCTTCGTAAATGTTTGGCTAACACGAAACTAATATTTTTAAAATCATATAAATAAATCACACCCGAACACTGTCTAACCGCCATCTGATACGAGATTTCTAAGTTTCGACAAATTGTTTGTAGGGAATAAGAACTAAACACTAAAAAAATTAGATTATTAAAAATAAAATCTTGTTCTTGTAACCACGCACTATTATGTGTGAGTATTAAAAGTCTTATACTAATTTAAGGTAAAAAAAATAATTACCAACTATAGTTTGTAGGTCGTTGTAGTAAATAAATGGTATACGCCATAATGATCAATGAAAATAAATAAATAAAAACTTTTGTAATATATATATATATATATATATATATATATATATATATATATATATATATATATATATATATATATATATGTACGAAATAAAACCATGCGAGTAAAATGGATTGAATATTTTATTTAAATATTCAAACATAAAATTAAATTACACTTTTCTTAAATAACTTTAATCAATTTCTTATTATACAAAATGATTGTGAATCGTGGCATCTGCCAGTGTAAAAGCCAGAGTACGACTAACTGCTTGCTATATGCCCGTGGCGTACACAGCAATACTTGTAATGTTGCCCTGTGTGTAAATTCTACCAGAGACAACAATACTTACACAAATGGAATGTCAGCAGAGACATATCTTATGTTCTGTACTGAACATAAATTGCGGGCCCAGGAAAAATAGATGAGCTCACAACCAATTTCAAATTATACAATATTACATAAAATTATTATAAACAAAATTACACAAAATAATATAAACTTCTTAATTCTATGGTAGTCTACATAATTTTGTGAAAATAATATAAAAGAAATTAATAACTATCCTAAATATAACAGAAACCGTAATTATCATTATAGCATACAATATCATCAACATAATGGACACAACAATCATCAATTAGTTACAATAATAGTAACGAGTCAAAAATGTTTCAGTTTAATGATGTTAGAAAATTCTTTAAACAAATCCAACAGTAAAGGTGCTTGTTCTACTTCAATGTTGTAAGCATTACTGTTAGTATCTTCACCTTATGATGGAAGTATTGTATTTGAATCAGAAATTTTATCTGTAAGTTGTTTTATTTGCGCCAGCAAGACTGCGCTATTAAGCTCAAGTTGGGGTATTGTAAGTACCTTACTTAATGGAGCCACACTAGACTTGCAGCAAATTAAATTTGTTTTTATCTTGCTATTTGAGTTAGGACACTTAAAGGTAAATGTGTCCAAAATAATATTGTGTTTCAAACCTAATGTCTTAATAATGGTTGATTTGTTTAATAATGTTTTATAGACCTCCACTAGTGAAGGATTGCGTCTAAATCTTTTTTCTAACACATTAAATCTTTGCAGGGCGACTGAGAAAGAATCCCCCAATTCTAGTTTATTTACTGGGCTGAGTAATGGCAAATCAACAGTTAAAGTATTATTTTTAAGTGCTACTGAATTTTGAAAATTATGTTCAGCCTTTAAGTATTCCTCAGAAAACTTATCTGATTCCTCTGGGACTTTCTCAGTCGTCCAAGATTGTTCCATAACATTCTCAAGGTTTGTATGGTCACAAATAGCAAGGTTAGATACAATATTATTATATGAATACTTATTTTGATTATGCAATTTTCTTGCAACCACATTTCCAAATGTGTTTTGTTGATCAATAAATTTTTCTTTATAATTTTTGTCATGTGATATATTTTTATAATTTGAACTATCCTCAAGTGCAATTGCACGTCTTTCTAAAAAGGAAATAAATTCTGCCATAGTAGGCAGTTTTTCTAAATTTCTTTCCATGTGGAAAGTGCGGTTAGTAAAGATATCTAATTTCCTACTTAAGGTTGAGATTAAAATCATATCCCATTTGTCTACAGGCTCATCAAGATTTTTTAACGCTTGTAATTGCTGTTTGACTTGACATAAAAAAGCCCTTATAGCGACTGCAGTACCTTTCTGCATGTTTGGAATATCAAGTAGTATACTAATATGATTAGAGATTAATCGCGCCTTATTATCATACCGCGCTAACAATAAATCAAGAGCCTCTTTATATGAGCTGTTCACAAGCGGCAGATTTATGATTATTGAAAGAGCCTCATCAAGGAGATACTTTCTCAAATAAAAAAGCCTTTGTACATCGGACAATGAGGTATTATTATGAACAACTGCTTGGAAGAGCTCATAAGAGGGCTTAAGCCTGGTTATATCCTTGCCATCGAAGTTTGGAATTTCCACCGCTGGAAGCTTCGATGCAGTTAAGTTAGGCCTATTAACTTCTTTTAATCTATTGATACTAGCATTTAATTTTGCTAGAATATTAAAGTACTTTTCTTCAACTTCCTCTATGTCTTCATCATCCTGTTCATCAATCTCTAGAATACTGTACTGCGTGAGCTCGTACGATTGAAATGTAGTCATCAACTTTTCTTTTTTCACCTCCAGCAACTCCACTGTACCGGATTCGAGAGCCCTTGGGTCGCTGACGTAATTGTCCATCCTTGATATTGAACTTTTTGCAGTCGTCCGCGCCGTTTTAAGCCTTTTCAATCCCTCCATATTGCTTAGGTGATAAAATCGTACTTTTACGATATACGAAACGTGGATGACAAAACGAATCCAGCTTAATCCAGCAACTTAAGAAGTTGTTAATATTTTGGTACTTGTAGATAGTAATAAAAGATTTGTACCTTGATGAGTAAAAAAGTATTTCACTCTCTTCCAGCATCCATGTATCCCTTTCCGTAATGATAACTTTCTTGAATAATTTTTCTTGAAATATAAGTATGTAGTAACCAAATCGTTCGTGCATCCGTTTAAATCAAGCGTTGCATTACCCAATCAATGGCAATTGATGACTTCCCGGGCCGCCATAGGGTAAACGTAAAAAATAGCTTGTACACGTGTCGGGTATTATATAGATGTAACCTCACAACACAACGAAATCACACGCGGTTACCAAAGTCTCGAAAGACCAGCTTCGTTTGTAGGAATTAAAACCTTCTTGAAATGTAATTGTAGTATCCAAATCGTCTGTGAATCCGTTAAAATAGAGCGTAGCATTACCCAATCAATGGCAATTGTGACTTCCAGAGCCGCCAAGGGGTGAATGTAAAAAAAACGCCCCAAAACACAACGAAAACACACACGTCCAGCTTCGCATGTACGAAATAAAACCATGCGAGTAAAATGGATTGAATATTTTATTTAAATATTCAAACATAAAATTAAATTACACTTTTCTTAAATAACTTTAATCAATTTCTTATTATACAAAATGATTGTGAATCGTGGCATCTGCCAGTGTAAAAGCCAGAGTACGACTAACTGCTTGCTATATGCCCGTGGCGTACACAGCAATACTTGTAATGTTGCCCTGTGTGTAAATTCTACCAGAGACAACAATACTTACACAAATGGAATGTCAGCAGAGACATATCTTATGTTCTGTACTGAACATAAATTGCGGGCCCAGGAAAAATAGATGAGCTCACAACCAATTTCAAATTATACAATATTACATAAAATTATTATAAACAAAATTACACAAAATAATATAAACTTCTTAATTCTATGGTAGTCTACATAATTTTGTGAAAATAATATAAAAGAAATTAATAACTATCCTAAATATAACAGAAACCGTAATTATCATTATAGCATACAATATCATCAACATAATGGACACAACAATCATCAATTAGTTACAATAATAGTAACGAGTCAAAAATGTTTCAGTTTAATGATGTTAGAAAATTCTTTAAACAAATCCAACAGTAAAGGTGCTTGTTCTACTTCAATGTTGTAAGCATTACTGTTAGTATCTTCACCTTATGATGGAAGTATTGTATTTGAATCAGAAATTTTATCTGTAAGTTGTTTTATTTGCGCCAGCAAGACTGCGCTATTAAGCTCAAGTTGGGGTATTGTAAGTACCTTACTTAATGGAGCCACACTAGACTTGCAGCAAATTAAATTTGTTTTTATCTTGCTATTTGAGTTAGGACACTTAAAGGTAAATGTGTCCAAAATAATATTGTGTTTCAAACCTAATGTCTTAATAATGGTTGATTTGTTTAATAATGTTTTATAGACCTCCACTAGTGAAGGATTGCGTCTAAATCTTTTTTCTAACACATTAAATCTTTGCAGGGCGACTGAGAAAGAATCCCCCAATTCTAGTTTATTTACTGGGCTGAGTAATGGCAAATCAACAGTTAAAGTATTATTTTTAAGTGCTACTGAATTTTGAAAATTATGTTCAGCCTTTAAGTATTCCTCAGAAAACTTATCTGATTCCTCTGGGACTTTCTCAGTCGTCCAAGATTGTTCCATAACATTCTCAAGGTTTGTATGGTCACAAATAGCAAGGTTAGATACAATATTATTATATGAATACTTATTTTGATTATGCAATTTTCTTGCAACCACATTTCCAAATGTGTTTTGTTGATCAATAAATTTTTCTTTATAATTTTTGTCATGTGATATATTTTTATAATTTGAACTATCCTCAAGTGCAATTGCACGTCTTTCTAAAAAGGAAATAAATTCTGCCATAGTAGGCAGTTTTTCTAAATTTCTTTCCATGTGGAAAGTGCGGTTAGTAAAGATATCTAATTTCCTACTTAAGGTTGAGATTAAAATCATATCCCATTTGTCTACAGGCTCATCAAGATTTTTTAACGCTTGTAATTGCTGTTTGACTTGACATAAAAAAGCCCTTATAGCGACTGCAGTACCTTTCTGCATGTTTGGAATATCAAGTAGTATACTAATATGATTAGAGATTAATCGCGCCTTATTATCATACCGCGCTAACAATAAATCAAGAGCCTCTTTATATGAGCTGTTCACAAGCGGCAGATTTATGATTATTGAAAGAGCCTCATCAAGGAGATACTTTCTCAAATAAAAAAGCCTTTGTACATCGGACAATGAGGTATTATTATGAACAACTGCTTGGAAGAGCTCATAAGAGGGCTTAAGCCTGGTTATATCCTTGCCATCGAAGTTTGGAATTTCCACCGCTGGAAGCTTCGATGCAGTTAAGTTAGGCCTATTAACTTCTTTTAATCTATTGATACTAGCATTTAATTTTGCTAGAATATTAAAGTACTTTTCTTCAACTTCCTCTATGTCTTCATCATCCTGTTCATCAATCTCTAGAATACTGTACTGCGTGAGCTCGTACGATTGAAATGTAGTCATCAACTTTTCTTTTTTCACCTCCAGCAACTCCACTGTACCGGATTCGAGAGCCCTTGGGTCGCTGACGTAATTGTCCATCCTTGATATTGAACTTTTTGCAGTCGTCCGCGCCGTTTTAAGCCTTTTCAATCCCTCCATATTGCTTAGGTGATAAAATCGTACTTTTACGATATACGAAACGTGGATGACAAAACGAATCCAGCTTAATCCAGCAACTTAAGAAGTTGTTAATATTTTGGTACTTGTAGATAGTAATAAAAGATTTGTACCTTGATGAGTAAAAAAGTATTTCACTCTCTTCCAGCATCCATGTATCCCTTTCCGTAATGATAACTTTCTTGAATAATTTTTCTTGAAATATAAGTATGTAGTAACCAAATCGTTCGTGCATCCGTTTAAATCAAGCGTTGCATTACCCAATCAATGGCAATTGATGACTTCCCGGGCCGCCATAGGGTAAACGTAAAAAATAGCTTGTACACGTGTCGGGTATTATATAGATGTAACCTCACAACACAACGAAATCACACGCGGTTACCAAAGTCTCGAAAGACCAGCTTCGTTTGTAGGAATTAAAACCTTCTTGAAATGTAATTGTAGTATCCAAATCGTCTGTGAATCCGTTAAAATAGAGCGTAGCATTACCCAATCAATGGCAATTGTGACTTCCAGAGCCGCCAAGGGGTGAATGTAAAAAAAACGCCCCAAAACACAACGAAAACACACACGTCCAGCTTCGCATGTACGAAATAAAACCATGCGAGTAAAATGGATTGAATATTTTATTTAAATATTCAAACATAAAATTAAATTACACTTTTCTTAAATAACTTTAATCAATTTCTTATTATACAAAATGATTGTGAATCGTGGCATCTGCCAGTGTAAAAGCCAGAGTACGACTAACTGCTTGCTATATGCCCTTGGCGTACACAGCAATACTTGTAATGTTGCCCTGTTTGTAAATTCTACCAGAGACAACAATACTTACAATAATGGAATGTCAGCAGAGACATATCTTATGTTCTGTACTGAACAATATATATATATATATATATATATATATATATATATATATATATATATATGTGAGATATAATTTAAGATTAGATATAATTAGTTTGTAAGAAATAATAATTATAAAGAACTCTATAAAAAATAGGTTAGGAACATTGCTAATATTAAGTTATATTCAAATGTTACTAGCTCTGTTTTGAAACGATTTGTGGACCCCGTTCACTTGACAACTCGCTTGCTACGACATGCATGATGCACGGTTAGCGCGGCAGAAGATTGTTAAAATGGCGATAGTAGTAACATACACAGTTTGTATGGCAGTCATTGGTAAATTCGGGAAATGTTGTATTAACTAGTTGTTAATAACATTAAGAATTAGAATCCGTTTCACAATATTACTAGTTGTAATATTTGTTGTTTGATAATATTGTTGTGAACTATTTTTATATATGTGAGTTATTTTTGTAAGATAATTTTTTTGAGAAATAATTAATTGAACTCTTATTAAATTCAGTTATGTGTTAACTTTATTTTTGAAAAGCTAAATTGTAAATAAGGGCTCAACTAAGGATTGAAATAACATCAAAACAGGTAAAACCACAGCTGGTAATCTAGCTAACACCCACTAAGGTATATATATATATATATATATATTGCACCAAGTAGGAAATATTGTTAAAAAAAACCTTTAAAAATCGCCGATCTGACTACTATTCGAACCACAGATCTTAGCACGATAAACACGCTATTATCGCCCTAAGATAAAGAAGAATGAAAACGAGAACAACATTACAATGACGTAGTTCCTTGTTATTCATATGTATCTTTTATAAGATAAAATTACTTGACGACACAACATAGAAAGGGAATGAGGGGAGAGAGGATACAATTTATAAATCGCTGTTAGCGACACCACTTATGTATGTATCTTTTATAAACTATGAATGCATCTTTTATTACTCGGCGATTTAACAAACAAAAAGGAAATTGTTTCAGTTTCGTTGTTATTTTTGTAATTAGTTAATTAAACATGTAAACTAAAATGTTTTAATTATAAACACACAGTCCTTATCTACTTCTTATCTGACATACGCTCACAGAGTCACCAAGTAATTTTGTAAGTAACCGAGTAACATAAATGTGGGGTTATTTTTAATAAGGAGTAATTAAGTTAGATTATATTTAGATTGAAGTAATAGTAAGATAACTGTAAACCTAGGTGTAAATCTTTGCTGAGACAAGCAAGTGAACGCAGGGGCAGAACGCCAAAGCGAACTGATCAGGACGCCGTTCACTAGCTAGCTGTAAAAGATGACGACATCAGGGCGTTAGCTAAAACATACGTACGAGGTGCCGTGTGCAAAAAGCAGTCTGAAGCAAAATGGCGATTGAACAATGCTAGTTGCATTTGGTTGTTATTTTTGTGTGTTAGAATATAATGATGGTTATACGTGTACAGAGTTTTATAATGCAAATGGCGATAGAAATGTATAAAGAGTATATATGGTCGTTATTGAGTGTTTTATAATTAAGTTAACTTTATTACGGTGTAATAGTTGTTATTTTGATCATTGTTTTTGTTAGAGTTAGGCAGCGATATTAATATTTTAGTACTAAGGTGTATTATTATTGAAATTATTGTGCTGATAACTATAGACAATTACAACTGCGTAGTGTGTACTGAGACGTAAAAACATTGTGAAAAGACATTTTATTCTAGTTGTATTTTGTTGTGAATATAATTAAGATTGATTAACTTTATTTAGATATAAGTTTATGACTTTGATTAGTGATTAAACAAACTATTAATAACCAAATTAAGTGTTTACTCATTTTAAAAGAAACTATATTGTTGTATTGTACATCAACCTTAGGCTGATGTTAATTGTAACTTATAATTGTGGGAAAATACCTACAAATTGGGGGCTCAACCGGGATATCCGTGGATGGTTAGGGGGTCTACCTACAAATTGGGGGCTCAGAACCGGGATAAGGGCGAAACCAAGTGTATTTAGTCAAAAATATATTTAACCTTAGAACCAGACTAATTGCTCAGAACCGTGATAAGGGCGAAACCAAGTATATTTAGTCAAAAATATATTTAACCTTAGAACCAGACTAATTGCTCAGAACCGTGATAAGGGCGAAACCAAGTATATTTAGTCAAAAATATATTTAACCTTAGAACCAGACTAATTGCTCAGAACCGTGATAAGGACGAAACCAAGTATATTTAGTCAAAAATATATTTAACCTTAGATCCAGACTTATTGATCAGCGGAATCAAGAGGAATACTGAAAATTATAACCATGACACAAGAATTGGACAATTTGTCAGTGGCAGAGCTACGACAAGAACTCAATTTTGTTGGACTTAGTCAGCGTGGGAATCGTGCAGAATTGTTGTCAAGAATGAACTCATTTAATAGCCGTGTCGGTGAACAGAATAGGTCTGTAAACAATGAAACAGTCAATAAAACTAATTATACATTTTTAGATTTAGAATTGGCTTTACCTAAATATGATGGGCTTAAAAATGTCAGATTGTGGATTAAACAATTTGATGATTTCTGTGACCAGGCAGAAATAGATACAAAATACAGATATTTGTATGCCAGGAGATTGTTGACTGATACCGCAAAACAATTTGTTAATTTCGAAACCAGGATAATAAATTGGGATACATTTAAATCGTATTTGATTGATGAATTTGATACGAGTTTGAATAGTGCACAGGTTCACAAAATGCTTCAACAAAGGGTGAAGAAGCCAGCTGAAAGTATCCGGCAATACGTATATGATATTTTAGATATAGCTAGACAAGCAGACGTCGAAGAAGCAGCTATCATGGATTATATCATAGCAGGAATTCGCGACAGTGCAGCCAACAAGGTAATACTTTATGGAGCTGAGAATATTGGACAACTTAGACGTAAGCTGGAACAATATGAAAAAATGAAAATGGATACCCAGGACTATGATAGGAGATCTAGGTCAGGTACAAAAACTAAAATCGAGACAACAGGTGAGAAGATTAAATGTTTTAATTGTGGTTCGTTATCACACTCATCTAAGGTGTGTCCCGATAAAGACAAGGGTTATAAATGTTTTAATTGTGGTAATTATGGACATATTAGCCGAAATTGTAATACTAAAATAAAAACTGTTAAAGCGGAACATAATGTTATAAAAGTTGAAATGATAAAATCAATTTGTGTTAATAACGGGAGTAATGTAAATGCTTTAATAGACACTGGCAGTGATTTGTCAGCAGTGCGGGAAGATTATTTTAAAACATTAAAGAATGTTAAATTATATGACTCTGAAATAACATTACGTGGTTTATCAAACTCAAGAGTTAATTCTATAGGTAGAATTGAATTGGACATTGAAATTAATTCAGAACCTTACGTGGGTTATTTTGAGGTGTTGTCATCTCATGCAATGCATATGAACATGGTGATAGGATTGGACATTATAGCTAAAGCTAAAGTAGTTATTGATAAAACCGGGGTTACATTTCATAAACTTTATAGCGATAAAGATGTAGATGAAAGTGAGGTTAAACAATTAATGACAATGAATATAGACTATGGTGATAAAGAAAGTGAATTAGACTTATCTCATATAAACGATAAAATTGTTATTAATAAAATACCCGAGTCAGTGGACAATGACAAACGAAAAGAGTTACGCAACTCTGAAAGTGTAAAGACAATTATATTGAAAAATGATACTCCTATATTTTCTAGATCGCTTAAACTACCACCTGCAGATCGACTAGTTGTTGCAGAGCAGCTGGGTGAAGGGTTAGAAAAGGATGTCATACAGGCAGCCCAGGAAATGAATGACCTAGGTTGTGCAGTGAAACAAGACATTGTTCGTCTATCTAAGGACAAGGTAAAAGCAGCCAAGCATTTTCCGAAGCCGAAGATGAGGAAACAAGGCAATGTTCGTCCCTCTAAGGATAAGGTCAACGCAGCTAAGCATTTTCCGAAGCCGAAGAAGACGCAACAAGCAAAGAATTATACCAGGAAGTGTATAACAGAAAATGGATTGAAGATTGGGGTTAAAATGAAAACCAATCAAGACACTGTTCGTTTCTCGAAGGACAAGGATGAAGCCATTAAGCATTTTCCGAAGCCGAAGGAGAGGTTACAAGCAGCAGAAATACAAAATAAGTTTGTAGAAAAACGCAAGAAGCTGAGAGAAGAGGATAAAGGAATTATTCTAAGAGTTCAGCAAGAAAACAGAATTAGCTACAGTAGAAGGTGTAAGACAACAAGCAAAAAGTATAAACATATTCTCGTTAAAGTAAATGCTTTTACAAAGTTTGTTTGGTTGTTACCTACTAAAGCAACAGGAGCTAAAGTTAAAGCTAAAACCAAAGGACCATACAAAATAACGAGAATTAAAGGAAATTATCGTTATGACGTGGAGGAAGCAGGAGAGTATGAAGGGCCAGACAGGACTTCTACATCTGCAGACAAGATGACATCAAGGGGCAAGAATGATGTAGCAACTGTGGACAGTTACTAGTCAGGAATGGGCCGAGATGTGGGGTTATTTTTAATAAGGAGTAATTAAGTTAGATTATATTTAGATTGAAGTAATAGTAAGATAACTGTAAACCTAGGTGTAAATCTTTGCTGAGACAAGCAAGTGAACGCAGGGGCAGAACGCCAAAGCGAACTGATCAGGACGCCGTTCACTAGCTAGCTGTAAAAGATGACGACATCAGGGCGTTAGCTAAAACATACGTACGAGGTGCCGTGTGCAAAAAGCAGTCTGAAGCAAAATGGCGATTGAACAATGCTAGTTGCATTTGGTTGTTATTTTTGTGTGTTAGAATATAATGATGGTTATACGTGTACAGAGTTTTATAATGCAAATGGCGATAGAAATGTATAAAGAGTATATATGGTCGTTATTGAGTGTTTTATAATTAAGTTAACTTTATTACGGTGTAATAGTTGTTATTTTGATCATTGTTTTTGTTAGAGTTAGGCAGCGATATTAATATTTTAGTACTAAGGTGTATTATTATTGAAATTATTGTGCTGATAACTATAGACAATTACAACTGCGTAGTGTGTACTGAGACGTAAAAACATTGTGAAAAGACATTTTATTCTAGTTGTATTTTGTTGTGAATATAATTAAGATTGATTAACTTTATTTAGATATAAGTTTATGACTTTGATTAGTGATTAAACAAACTATTAATAACCAAATTAAGTGTTTACTCATTTTAAAAGAAACTATATTGTTGTATTGTACATCAACCTTAGGCTGATGTTAATTGTAACTTATAATTGTGGGAAAATACCTACATAAATGTGGGAAATAATTTAAGATTAAATATAAATAGTTTTTAAGAAATAATAAATATAAAGAACTCTGTAAAATAGGTTAAGAACTTTGCTAATATTCAGGTATATTTAAATGTTACTAGCTCTGTTTTGAAACAACTTGTGGACCCCTCTAAGCCGTTCATTTGACAGTTCGCTAACAGAAAACTGTTTTAAAGGCGTTCGCTAGCTATTGTATGCTGCGTTGTAGATGTTTTGCGCGGCAAATGATTGATAATGGCAGATATTTGTAGACATACACAGCGTGTATGGCGTCATTTAAAATTCAGGAAATGTTATGTTAACTAGTTGTCAATATCATTGAGAATTGTAATCCAGTTTAACTATATTGCTAGGTGTAATATTTGTTATTGTTATAGGCGTAAATAGTGGAGTTTTTGCAAACAAGTATAGTGTTAATTACTAGGTAGTTTTTATCATTATAATCCAAGGTGATTGTAAAACTATGTACAATTTATACTACGCATTACTTTGTGATATGCAATCATTGTAAGAAGGTCTTCAAACCTAAGCATTGTATATAATCAAGTGTCATTTTCTTTGTGAAATAATTAAATGAACTACTATTATTCAAAAGTTTTGTGTTAACTTATCCTTAATAAACTATATTGTTAATGGGGGCTCAACTCAGGATTTATATAACATCAAACTACTATAAAACCACAGCTGGTAATGTAGCTAACACTCACAAAGGTGTTAGATAGACCCATATAAATGGTGGCGCCATAAACGCTGCTTAGAGTGTACTCTCTTCTTTCCCCTCTGAATACTTCTTATGTTGAGTCTCGGAATAATTTTAGTTCATAGAAGTAGTTACAGCAGTAGTAGCAATTGCATCTATAAATGATGTTGCTAAAAGTGTTTCTTTTTTTAGTGTCAAAAGATTTTACACCAATTAAAGGTCCTCTGCATACGAGTATATCTAAACAATTTTTAGTTCTTCTAGAAACTCTATGATTACACAATGAAGAAGTCAATGAAGAATTGTTATCTTTAATAAATTTATATTAAAATGTTAGACTGCTGGACGGTTAGAAATTGACAATATTGCCCAAAGTGTGTAATAATGTAGAAAATATCTTTAAAAAGTCTTAAAAATGACTGCGGATTAAACCATAGATCTTTACCTTAATTCGATAACACTTTTTAATAAAAACGTCTCTTGTAGTTTATTGGGACATATTTTTAAAATATTGTCTTTTACTTTTTTATATTACTGTTACTGATCCTGAACATATTATTATACGCCTACTTTGATCATGTGAAATAAATTCATAAAACTATGCATAATACTTTTAACATTGTGATATAACTACTCCTAAAGTCATAAAAGACGTCAAAACCGGTATTTTGGGAGGACTAATTTCGCAGAAATTCGGGAGATATTGCACTTCTATAATAATAATAAAGTAAAATGATCAAAAATCTTCTCTATGATGTTAAAACCGAAAGGGGTATTATACAGAGTGTCCCAATATTCAACGATAAGCGGGCACCAGAGTGTGGTCCTGCTCATGACTATACGAGAAAAAAAGAAAAAAAAAAATTTATCTCATTTGGTTGAGAAATTACAAAAAAAAATTTCGAAAATTGAAACACCTTAAGATGTTATTAACTACCATGACCACAATTTTTCAAATATTTCGGATTTCTTTTTTGTATCGGCAACCTAAATAGCACTGCTATCCACCTCAACCATTAAAAATTCCAGAATATTAGTAGTTTTTACACAAAAATTAATCGAAATTATTTTTTTCCCTAACATTTTTAAAGATTTTTACTTTCAGTCCACTTTAACTCATCGTGGTGTAAAAAAAACTCTTCAGGATTTCAAAATCGTTGAATTTTGAGACACCCTGTATATATGTTAATAATGGTCAATGTAGTTAAATACCAAAAAGTTTAAATTAACAAAAAGTGTAACGTTGCCATCTAGAATAAGTGTACTTTTCTTTAAATAATTATTTCAACTCAAGAATTTTTTTTCTTTAATTTTTATTATCTTATAGTTATAGAACTGAAATATTTCTCTTTTTGATAGAAAATTGTTCCAAAATGCAATTTTTGTAGTTAATGCACTACAGATTTTACTTAGTGGCTAAAACAGTTCTACATCTTTTACATTCATCATCTACATTTTTTTATTTCAGGCAATTTTAAGCTGATGTTTGCAATAGATAAATAATTACGAATAAATGTGGGAACAAAATTAGCAGGTATACATTTAAAGCTAATAAATACACAAGTTTAACGATAACCGTGAATTATATTTAATGTAATATAAGACTTACGGCCTTTATTATTTTATATTAATAGAAAAATTTTAGAATGAAACTAAGTAATAGATTTGGACAAGCCAGGCACAAAGATCATCTAACCGACAGATTTTTTTTATTAGCTATAAAACTACAACTAAATATGTTTAGATGTACTTATCTAGTGGCTTACATTTCTATAATTACACGGTTTGGTAGATATCGCTGGAATTAACAATTCTACATAATAAGATTACTAAGTTTGAGGGTTTAGTCCAGCGTAGTCTTTGAACATAATTACTATCAGCAACATTTGCGTCACGGCAATGTTCTCGTTGTTACAAGGTCTCAATTCGTGTTTTGCTGCATTAGTTTTGATTTCTTTTCAGACTGTGTCAATATTCAGGTTTCGTTGTATGACATCATTGCGGATATACTACGATGCAATAACAATTCCTAACAGAAGTTTATTATGGAACGTTTGTATTTCTTTAATGTTCAATTTCTTGGTACAACTTCAGAGGTTGCACTCCTTACGTCAACTATGTCTTTAGCACTTGTTTATATAAGCAGTTTGATTTCAGGCGATTTGTTTAAAGCGTCGTCCAATTAGCCAATACATATTTCTCTATTTCATATTCTTCATTTTTCTTTGGGGACACCACCTTTTTTCACCTTAGCTTAGTATCGTCACCTTACCTTAGTAGCGTCATTCTTAGATATGTTGCTTCATTTGCATGTTGGATTGTGTTTGCGCTTATGAGTATGAGCAGATTTTTAGTATTATTTTGGTTAATGAAATTTACGTGTGTTGATTTAGACTCATTGAGTTTAATTCGCCACACTTTTGTCCAAGAGCTGACCTTGTCTACTGCTTTTTGATGTTTTAATGTAACGTCATGGATAGTGTTCCCAACGGCCAAGATAGCAGTATCATCTGCAAAGGTGGTCATTGTTGTTTGCTCATATTGTGGTGTATCTCTTGTATAGAACAAGTACAGAGTTGACCCAAACATAATACCATGCGGTACTCGGTCACAGATGTTTTGACAGTCTAAATATTCATTGCCAAATTAACACGGAATATTCTGTCTGCCAGATAGGATTTAAATATTTCACAATATTGTTTCGGGAGATCTCGTTGCAAATTAAATTGTAGTCCCTCTATTCATACTCTATCAAACGCTTGAGAGAAAGAACGCACATCATGGTAAATGTTTAAAAATATTTTTTTGCTTTCTAAAGTATCTTCGATTGTATCAACTATTCTGTACACTTGGTCGATAGTTGAGTGATTATCTCTAAAGCCACAATGGTGGTTTGAGATTAGGTCTCTCTCTTTTATTGACGCGAAACTCATTGAGTAAAACAAAACCACTTACATGGTAAAACCTCCAAAACCATATTTCTTAAGAAATTCACAAAAACTAAATTTAAATAATTGATAACCTGCCGCCTCAAAAACTATTCCACCATTTTTTCTGATCTGAACACTCTGGCTGACACCACTTGTTGAAATGACCGACCGCACCCCGAGCACCACTACTCTGATCAGCTTGTTATCGCTAACACTGACGTTAACCAGCAAGACCCTGACAATCATTCCACAAGATCACTTTCGATCACTCTCGAGACGTTCCCTTACCAGTATAAACCACAAATAATTAAAAAGTAGTAACAAATAATGCAATACAACAATAGTGTTGCAGCTATGATGTGTATTCTATAGCATTACTTTGTTTATTTCTTTATTTGACTCTGTTGTTGCCACATCTCGTCTCACTTTCGTGTAATTGAACTAGTGTACGCTGTCTGTTCAAAAACTAAGGAGAATTTTCATTTTTCTCAATAAATATTTATTTATTCATCAATTTTTATTTTGTCCCCTTTAAAGTAGTCCCCCTCAGATATAATACACTTGTGCCAGCGATTTTTCCAATCCTCGAAGCAGTTCTGATATGCACTTTTTGGTATGCTCTTGAGCTCTCTCAGCGATTCGGTTTATATCTCCTCAATCGTCTCAAAACGCCGTCCTCTCATGGGTCTCTTCATTCTTGGGAACAGGAATGTCGAAAAACAATTCCTAACTTGAATTCTATCGTATCTATTGCTAACAGATGTCGTCACATTTATATTGTTAATGTTCTTCACTTCTCCATCCATCACCACATTCCTCAACCACTGGCGCACTTTTAGCAGCGATGGTTGCTTACCCACCACGAAATTCAATACCAACGAGTTCTGTCTTTACATCTTGCATTTTCTTATTTAATTAAATCTAATTTCTTGATTTATGTTATAACCATAACCCAAAAATATAGCGGAACGGTCACAACAAGTTATTAAATAAAAAACTAAAGACGACTGAATTCTTATGTTGAATAATTTATAATCCCTACTAAATTTTTTGTTTGTTTGCAAAATTCTAGTCAAGTTTCTTACAAATTACTTTGAATACTTACACCCTGATAAAATGATTCAGTGTTATTAAATTTGTTTTTGAAAAGTGTTTATAAGACAGTTAGCTTTACATAAACAGATTTAAAAATAACAAATAGTAGATAAATTCAAAGAAACCAAGAACAACATATTGCGTATCATACATATTCTAGCTCGTCACTTAAATTAAACTAAAGTAGTTTATCTAATAAATTTAGCACTTAAAATTTTAAATAGCAAATGTAATCCATTTGTGCTGGCAATGACGTCATTGCAACCATCAATAATATAACAGAGAAATTATTCAATTTATAAATTAGCAGGAACAAACTGTTAATAATTAAAATTTAATAAATCTTATTTGAGAACTACCATAAATAACTTCATGGGGAATTTGAAAGTTTGAAATTTTTTTTTTATTAATAATTTTGTTTTAAGGAGATACAGGAGGTTAACGTAAATGATGAAAACGTTGTGAAATTTGGAGGGTCGATACAAATAGTTAAAATACATGCTGTCTCAAAATTTTAGAGACCTAGAGTACATAGTTTTCTTTTTATACATGATTAAAAATAGTCATTTTCCATACAAATCATAATTTTTAGCTCAATTTCACCACTTTTAACTATAAAAAAATAGTGACACGGCTTTCAAAAACTAGGTGTATTTAAAATATTTTTTTCTGTAACTATTGCAAAAAGAAAATTATCAAAAGAATACCTCTTTACAAACATATTTAAATAAAACCTTTAAGAAACAGTAAATGTAGATTATAAGCCGGCAATGTTGCAAATGCCAATTTAAGCGGGAAATTCTAAATCGGAATAAATATTATATAAAATATAACAATTTATTGGTCAAAAAACCAAATCACGCATGCGTCAACACACGTACATTTACAGCGTTGCCAAATTTTTTATTCATTTTTCAAAATATTTAATTTGAATTTAAATTAAATTAATATAAATTTGATATTAATTATAGGTAATTTTTAATTTATTAAACTATTATATGCATAAAAACATCATTTTAACAAGCAAAAAGCAGTTTAATAGGGAATTGAAAAATTCATTTTCAAAGGTACAGTCCCAATATTTGCTCGTCCCTCATGTACTTTGTATTTTGCATTTCGTATTACCGAGAGATAAACTAAGATAATAAATTAAAATAAGCTAAATAAGATATTAAAAAAACTATTGTTACAAAGGGTTTGCTTTTCCTAAGATTTTCGCGCAGGTTCGAATTTAATTTTTTTTATGCATCTGTAAAACCTCAATGTAAATTGTAAAATAAATAACGTTACCGTAAATTTATGAGGGAAATGAGTAGTTTAAAAAAAAATTATTATCAGTGCTACTGACAATTTAATTGTTATACGTGGGATGCCCGTGTAATCACTTTTACTATAATACTAACTATAATACGAGGCATGTTTTTAAGTAAGTACCATCTTGCGATTCCGCCTTTGCAGCGCTACAGTCGGCGTTACCTGCATGCGCGCTGGTTACCTACATCTCTTGTCTACGCACTGACGCCATTACAGTCTGATTCTTCATTGTATAGGTTGTTTACTGAGTGTTTAAGATACCTCCGACAATCGTGGTCCCGCCGATTGTGAAGTACTGGCTGTTATACGATTTCTTAGTGCTAAAGACGTAAAACCGATCGATATTCATCGTGAGATCTGAGAAGTTTACGGACAAAACAATATGAGTGATGGCATGGTAAGGAAATGGGAGAGAGCATTTAAAGATGGCCGCACAAATGTGCATGATGAAGAACGGAGTGGGCGTCCTTCACAGTTGTGATACAGTGGTTAACAAGTCAGGCGGCAGAATTTTATGAGGAGGGTATTCAAAAACTGGTGCCACGTTATGACAAGTGCCTCAATATTCACGGAAATTATGTAGAAAAGTAGATTAAAGTACAGGCTTTCATGTAAAAATAAAATTATTGCGATATCTTTGCACGTCTTTTTTTAATTCCAAAACGGTACTTACTTAAAAAACACGCCTCGTACTAACTACTTATATATACTATACACCTATACTATACTACTTATATAACTACTATAGTATATTTACTATAATACTAACTAACTATATACTAATATAAACTAACACCAGAATATAGTGCTAGTCGCAGGATCGAACCCGAAGACACAAAAGTTTTGTGAAAGTTATAACTGCTCAGCTAGGTGCCTTCTCCGATTATATAAGTGATTTGTGTTTCTAAAAATTAAATGAAGTACTTACAATCTATAAATTAAATAATGAAACTATTTAATAAAATACAAATTTAGAGTAATCTTAATAATGTTATTTATAGTTTATATTTTATTGCTCATTGTCATTGTCTTTAATAAGTTATATATAATTTTATTTTGTAAAAAATGTTTTGTTAAAAATAAGTTTGTTATATAATAGTTGTATAAATATATATAAATACAGGGTGTACTAAAATTTAACGATAAGCCGGCACAAGGAGGTGGTCCTGCTCATGACATACTTTGTTTAGGAATTAGAAAAAAAAAAAAAAATTTCATGGAGTATTATACCATTTTGGAATGCTGAAGAGTTGCGCCAATTTGTAAAAAAGCTTGCCATAGTAGTGTTTATACTTTTTTTTACATCACGATGACTTAAAGTAAACTGAAAGTAAAAATCATTAAAAATTTTATGGAAAAAATTAATTTCGACTAAATTTTGTGTAAAAACTACTAGCATTCTGAGAGTTTTAATGGTTGTGATAAATAGCAGTGCTTTTTAGGTTGCCGATACAAGCAGAAATATTTTAAAAATTGTGGTCATGGTAGTTAAAAACATCTTAAGATGTTTCAATTTTCGAAAGAAAAATGTTTTTTTCTAATTCTTAAACAAAATGAGATAAAATTTTTTTTTTCTTTTTTTCTTGTGTAGTCATGAGCAGGACCACCTTCTGGTGCCGGATTATCGTAGAATTTTGAGACACCCTGTATATACAGTGTGTACATGTTTGTAATTTATTAGATGGATTATAAATATACATACATTCTTTGTTAAAAAAAACAATAATTAAGAAACAGAAAATCTTAAATATTTAGTTAAATATTAGATAGTTTATATATTTACTCTCTGTTGCATAAAAGAAAAATTTAAATAAATAAGTATATAAAATATAATTGAATTTCTTGGTTTATTACTCTAAATGGCTATTATTTTACGTCATAGCACATGCAAATTTATATATACATACTATAGTTCAAATTACGAGAATTCGGCAGCCACTTATACTAAAAACAAGTAGTGGAGTATAAACTGCCGATACAACTAAAAAGCACTGACTCACTTATGTTTCTGCAATGTATATAGAAAGGAATAAGATAAATTTCATTATCGTATTATAGATTTATACCGCTCTTATAACCTCTTTTAAGTATAAGTCGCCGCCCAACTATCGTGATTTATACTATAGGATGGTTTTTATTTTCAAAATATATTTTTTTTTACCGTCCCATTTGGTGCCATTGCATAAAGAAAGAAGAAAGAAGCAGTAGGGGTTTAGTTTATTTCTTTACATTAAAGGAGAGAGAGTGAGTAGCTAGATTAAGGTCACAAATGAAATGTATTTAATCACAAAAATATGTAATTTAATGATTTAAGACAAAAAAGTTTAGTTAAAAACATTAAATAAATAATAATAAGTACAAGCGAGTACATAGTAAGAAAATGTTTCTCCTCTATTTATAAATCTATAGACTTACCATCTAAGTGTATCAGTATATCCATGTAATATTTATCACCTAACGTTCAGTATTACTATTTACCATATGTTTACCATAATTTTCTTTTAAAGGTAAAGTTAAATATGTTGCATTACATATTTTTGAATAAATATTAAAGAAATTATTTGCGTAACAAAAATATTTAAAGTAGAACATAACTGAACAAATCAATAATTGCTTTCTTTATAAAATGTTTTTTTTTACAATTTTAGGTGGATTTGTAGACTTAGTTATTGTTGAAAATAGATTTGTTAAAAGATTATTTATTACACTCATCTAAAGTGGACAGAAATTTCTAGTTATTTTATATATTATAATTACTCAGTTAATAAATGCAAGTAAACAGAATTATCGAAAATTGCGAAAATGTGTCTAACTCAAATATTGTTTACGTTGTTACCTTAATTTTTAATATTCAGATATTTGTGACTAATGTACTAGGCGATCGATTTATAGGTAATTGTAATGCTACAACGGTAAATCTGAATCCAGCTTGATATGTGGCATTACGCGAATCCCCGCTTAACACATAACATGAATACGTAAATACGAATACTTTTAAATAATACGAGCAGAAACGTGCACAAACTTTGATGTTTTTAATTTCATTTACATAATACTGTTGTAAATACGTACAATATCGTACTTATCTTTCTATTTTTAATATAAATGTTATAAACACACAAGAATTGTATTATGTTAGCTTTAATTTTAATATACAATTTAATATTTAAAATAAGCGCTTTAAACCTTGGCGCTGGTTCTGTGAGACACATTCCACATTGTTTTAGTCATGGGCAACACTAACTTGTGCACATGACTTGTGAACACAAAATGAACGCTATAGTTCCTTTCTTGTCATTAAACTGATAACACGTTTTTATAAAAAGGTCTCCATGTTGTATAAAATAAAATACACGTTTTTCTGTTAATTAAACATTTTACAAGAATTCTTATATTAAGTTTAATATTTATCATCCTATTTAATTAAGTGATATACTAATGTAACCACGAATCTAGATGTCTAAATAAAACTCATTAACCACTTATTTTTAATTAAAAGTGTTTAATTAATAAAATAAAAAGATATTAATTCTTCAACGAGGTATGTTGGAAGAAAGGCACACTTTAGCCGATCTCAATTTCAACATCACTAATCGGACAAGAAAACTATTATAATAAAATAAAGGATCAAATTCTTATCTGGATGTCGTCAACGGAGCAATCTACAATCAGAAGCTGGTGACCCGAAAGGACGTAATAGGTAAAAAGGTATTCTCACACATCCATAACTTTGATGTCAGGTGTGAGGTTTATGGCCACAATCCACAACAATTAGTGTCAGGTGTGGAGTAATTCACCACTAATATTATCAAGTATGAGTTTTTATTCGATATCCACAAAAATAGTTTTCATATTTAGTATTTAAATACAAAATGCAAAGTACGTATTTTAAAAATAATTTTGTGAAAATAGAATACTTGTTATGTGATGTTTTACTACAATTTTCTATTTTTCATTGACTACGAGAATTAAGAAGCTATGATAAAAATATTATTAATGTCATGGATTTTGAGTCATGGTGAGGCTATTTATTCTAACAATTTATCTTGAATTTTTCGTCATTATCATTCCATCAAATGAATCCGCGCTTGTCACACTTTGTGAACCCCGTCTTTGGTGTGACTTCACACACTTTAAAAATTTAAATTCAGAACTTTAATAAAACAACATATTTGTAAAATTAATAATTTTAAAATAACAGAACTAAGTAAATGTGACCCTCAAAGAGTGAATGCAAACTTTTAATAACACTTACGGTACCAGGTGGCACACCAAATGAAATATCTACATATATGTGGGGTTATTTTTTAAGGAGTAATTTTAAGTTAAATTATATTTAGTTTTAAGGAATAGAAATAAGTAAACTGTAAACTAGGGTAGAGATCTTGGATAAGAACGGGGTATATTTAAATGTATAAATAAACCAGTGACAGACACTATAGCCGTTCAATGGAAAATACTTAGCAGTTCGCTTACAGCAAACAGCCGAACGGCGTACGCTAGCTGTTCAAGGTGATGAGTCATCAAGGCGTTGTCTCATGGATACACGTACAACGTGTCGTGTGCAAAAAGTGTTTTTAGAAAAATGGCGATAGAAGAATGCTAGTTGTATTTGGTTGCTATTTTGTGAATATAAAATCATAGTTGAATTATTACTAGTTGTAATTTAATTGATATTGTGATTAGCGTAAACAATAGAGTTAGACAGCAAATGTCATGTTTAGTACTAGTGTGTATTTTCATTAAGAATATTGTGTTGTTAACTATGGACAATTGTACTGCGTATTACGGGTGTAACGCATAAACATTGTAAAGAACTATATTGTATTTAATCTAGTGTAGTTTGTTGTGAATATAATTAAGATTGATTAACTTTATTTAGATGTAATATAATGACTTTGATAAGTGATTAAACTATTAATAGCCAAATTATGTGTTTACTCATTTAAAAGGAACTATATTGTTGTATTGTACATTAACCTTAGGCTGATGTTAATTGTAACTTATAATTGTGGGAAAGTACCTACAAATTAGGATCTCAACAGATGGTTAGAGATATAACCTACAAATTGTGAGCTATCAACAGGGATTGAATAGTTATAGGCTGTATAATAGAATCGCAACACGTGGTTGTAAATTCTAACCTGCAAAGCGGAGTCTGTACCGGGATGGTAATAGATTCAAAAACTACTAATGTAGACGATAAAAAGTCTACAAATTGGGGGTTCTCAACCGGGATAAGGCAAAACCAAGTATATTTAGTCAAAAATATATTTAACCTTAGATCCAGACTTATTGATCAGCGGAATCAAGAGGAAAACTTAGTGTACAGTTTGCTCATTAAAGTAATTGTACAGCAGTGAAAATTATAACAATGACACAAGAATTAGACAATTTGTCAGTGGCAGAGCTACGGCAAGAACTTAATTTTGTTGGACTTAGTCAGCGTGGGAATCGTGCAGAATTATTGTCAAGAATGAACTCATTTAATAGCCGTGTCGGTGAACAGAATAATAGGTCTGTAAACAATGAAACAGTCAATAAAACTAATTATACATTTTTAGATTTAGAATTTGCTTTACCCAAATATGATGGGCTTAAAAATGTCAGATTGTGGATTAAACAATTTGATGATTTCTGCGACCAGGCAGAAATAGATGCAAAATACAGATATTTGTATGCCAGGAGATTGTTGACTGATACAGCAAAACAATTTGTTAATTTTGAAACCAGGATAATAAATTGGGATACATTTAAATCGTATTTGATTGATGAATTCGATACGAGTTTGAATAGCGCACAGGTTCACAAAATGCTTCAACAAAGGGTGAAGAAGCCAGGGGAAACTATTCGTCAATATGTGTATCATATTTTAGATATAGCTAGACAAGCAGACGTCGAAGAAGCAGCTATTATGGATTATATCATAGCAGGAATTCGCGACAGTGCAGCCAACAAGGTAATACTTTATGGAGCTGAGAATATTGGACAACTTAGACGTAAGCTGGAACTAGGAGATCTAGGCCAGGTACAAAAACTAAAATTGAGACAACAGGTGAGAAGATTAAATGTTTTAATTGTGGTTCGTTATCACACTCATCTAAAGTGTGTCCTGATAAAGACAAGGGTTATAAATGTTTTAAATGTGGTAATTATGGACATGTTAGCTGAAACTGTAATACTAAAATAAAAACTGTTAAAGCGGAACATAATGTTATGAAAGAAGAAATGATAAAATCAATTTGTGTTAATAACAGGAGTAATGTAAATGCTTTAATAGACACTGGCAGTGATTTGTCAGCAGTGCGGGAAGATTATTTTAAAACATTAAAGAATGTTAAATTATATGACTCTGAAATAACAATACGTGGTTTATCAAACTCAAGAGTAAATTCTTTAGGTAGAATTGAATTGGACATTGAAATTGATTCAGAACCTTACGTGGGTTATTTTGAAGTGTTACCATCTCATGCAATGCATATGAACATGGTGATAGGATTGGACATTATAGCTAAAGCTAAAGTAGTTATTGATAAAACCGGGGTTAAATTTCATAAACTTTATAGTGATAAAGATGTAGATGAAAGTGAGGTTAAACAATTAATGACAATGAAAATAGACTATGGTGATAAAGAAAGTGAACTAGACTTATCTCATATAAACGATAAAATTGTTATTAATAAAATACCTGAGTCAGTGGACAATGACAAACGAAAAGAGTTACGCAACTCTAAAAGCGAAAAGACAATTATATTGAAAATTGATACTCCTATATTTTCTAGATCGCTTAAACTACCACCTGCAGATCGACTAGTTGTTGCGGAGCAGCTGGGTGAAGGGTTAGAAAAGGATGTCATACAGGCAGCCCAAGAAATGGATGACCTAGGTTGTGCAGTGAAACAAGACATTGTTCGTCTATCTAAGAAAAAAGTAAAAGCAGCTAAGCATTTTCCGAAGCCGAAGAAGACGCAACAAGCAAAGAATTATACAAAGAAGTGTATAACAGAAAATGAATTGAAGATTGGGGTTAAAATGAAAACCAATCAAGACACTGTTCGTTCCTCGAAGGATAAGGATGAAGCCATTAAGCATTTTCCGAAGCCAAAGAAGAGGATAGAAGCAGAAGAAATACAAAATGAGTTTGTAGAAAAACGTGAAAAGCTGAGAGAAAAGGATAAAGGTATTATTCTAAAAGTTCAGCAAGAAAACAGAATTAGCTACGGTAGAAGGTGTAAGACAACAAGCAAAAAGTATAAACATATTCTCGTTAAAGTAAATGCTTTTACAAAGTTTGTTTGGTTGTTACCTACTAAAGCAACAGGAGCTAAAGTTAAAGCTAAAACCAAAGGACCATACAAAATAACGAGAATTAAAGGAAATGATCGTTATGACGTGGAGGAAGCAGGAGAGTATGAAGGGCCAGACAGGACTTCTACATCTGCAGACAAGATGACATCAAGGGCGAGGATGGATGTAGCAACTGAGGACAGTTACTAGTCAGGAAGGGCCGAGATGTGGGGTTATTTTTTAAGGAGTAATTTTAAGTTAAATTATATTTAGTTTTAAGGAATAGAAATAAGTAAACTGTAAACTAGGGTAGAGATCTTGGATAAGAACGGGGTATATATAAATGTATAAATAAACCAGTGACAGACACTATAGCCGTTCAATGGAAAATACTTAGCAGTTCGCTTACAGCAAACAGCCGTACGGCGTACGCTAGCTGTTCAAGATGATGAGTCATCAAGACGTTGTCTCATGGATACACGTACAACGTGTCGTGTGCAAAAAGTGTTCTTAGAAAAATGGCGATAGAAGAATGCTAGTTGTATTTGGTTGCTATTTTGTGAATATAAAATCATAGTTGAATTATTACTAGGTGTAATTTAATTGATATTGTGATTAGCGTAAGCAATAGAGTTAGACAGCAAATGTAATGTTTAGTACTAGTGTGTATTTTCATTAAGAATATTGTGTTGTTCACTATGGACAATTGTACTGCGTATTACGGGTGTAACGCATAAACATTGTAAAGAACTATATTGTATTTAATCTAGTGTATTTTGTTGTGAATATAATTAAGATTGATTAACTTTATTTAGATGTAATATAATGACTTTGATAAGTGATTAAACTATTAATAGCCAAATTATGTGTTTACTCATTTAAAAGGAACTATATTGTTGTATTGTACATGAACCTTAAGCTGATGTTAATTGTAACTTATAATTGTGGGAAAGTACCTACAAATTTGGATCTCAACAGATGGTTAGAGGTATAACCTACAAATTGTGAGCTATCAACAAGGATTGAATAGTTATAGGCTGCATAATAGAATCGCAACACGTGGTTGTAAATTCTAACCTGCAAAGCGGAGTCTGTACCGGGATGGAAATAGATTCAAAAACTACTAATGTAGATAATTAAAAAAGTCTACAAATATATATATTTTCTGTATATGAAATAAGCGTATACTTTATTAGGTATGTGTGTTCTATATATGTGTGTGTTCACATCTATATGAACAAAAGGCGGGTTTTAGATCTTCCTCTAAGTTTATTTTATATGTTCACGTTTCCACTGTAAAGTAGTACTACTCAAAAAATTATTCCCGACATAGCATTAAATATTAAAATAATTTTTCATATAAACTTGTTAAAACATCCATCAAATGACCGCTCATGTTGATAAACTTTATATGTGATATACTTTAAATACATGTGACTGTATTAAGCGTGATTACATTGCAGCCCTAATAAACAAACTGAATGACTGAGGTACCATGTAGCAAACACTTTTTCTATTAATAAAAAACATTACCTTCTACAAATAAAATGTTGTCAAATGTTATTTTTCATAAAAAGCATAATTCGTGAACAAAAATTAGCATAACATTCCTAAGTATAGCTGTCATTCACATGTTGAATAAGTCTTAATTATCGCTGATAACGAGGTTGTACGTATATTATATGCCAGGATCGACAAATACTAGACCTACAAGGTTATCAAATGCAATGTTACATTAAATTCGAACTTCTAATCAGAAATCGTTTTTAGTTGTTTTTTAAGAATAAAGTTTGAATGCATGAAAATTTGGAATTATAAAGGTTAACGTCAGTAAAAGAGCACGGAATTTAATACCTGCATCAATTAAATTTTTATAACAGTAATGAAAGAGAGAATAAACCGATTTGACAGATTCCGTCAAAACAACACCGCCACAGTCTGTCAACATCGCCTTACCCATATTAGAAAACTCTAATTTTTCGAATTATTTTTTTTTCATTTTTTTTTTTTTTTTCATTTGTCAAATAAAATTAAATTTACCTGACAATCTCCGTGAGAATTAAAAGAAGTCATTTTACATAAAAATATATTTTTTTTGTGCAAAGTGTCCTTCGGATTATACTTAAATATAGATCAAACCAAGTACATGGATTTGCCCCTGGAATAGCCATACAAGGAATACTAAATACAATACGTGCAATAATTTCCATGCTGAAAACTTGACGCTAACCCTAAACCAAAACAGTTGCCTAACTGTTAGCCAAATTTTTTTTATTTTCAGTGAACTTTGTCCATACATATATTATATTTATTCTGCTAGGATTTAATACGGCGAATTCCATACTTGATATATGTTATATGTTTTTATATTTTATTGTATTATTTTATTACATAATGTGTACTGCACTTAATAAACAATAATGGAGTTTATTTGGCAATTCCCGAATTAGGCAAGTTCACAAATTTGGTATAACAGAAATAATCAGTTCACGCAGAAGCAACTTTTAAATATTTTGCTTACATAATTTTTTATTTGAAATGTAATATCCTAAACTCCATTCTCACTTACTGGTTGCCAACCTTAAATGTAAATATCTGCTTGTGAAATATAAAGAAACAAAATCAATTATAATATAACAAATCATTTATGTTAAATAAAGTAAATTACTAATAAACGTCGCGTGATTTCACAAGCTGAAACTTCTATTTAAGGTATATCGTTAAAATAACACTAAAATCAGTGAGTAAGAATGTTATTCTATTGTTTTATGTTATCCACTTTTATATTATAGAATTCAATAAAAATTGGTAAGTACTCTTCAGTATTATTTCTAAACAAAGTCAAATACTAACTGCCTGTAATATAAAATAAATAAATAAATGTAAAGTAATGATCAGCAATTGTACGAGGCATGTTTTTTAAGTAAGTACCGTTTTGCGATTCCGCCTTTGCAGCGCTACGGTCGGCGTTCCGCACATGCGCGCTGGTTACCTACATCTCTTGTCTATGCACTGACGCCATTACAGTCTGATTCTTCATTGTATACGTTGTTTACTGAGTGTTTAAGATGCCTCCGACAATCGTGATTCCCGCCGATTGTGAAGTACGGGCTGTTATACGATTTCTTAGTGCTAAAGGCGTAAAACCGATCGATATTCATCGTGAGATCTGTGAAGTTTACGGACAAAACAATATGAGTGATGGAATGGTAAGGAAATGGGTGAGAGCATTTAAAGATGGTCAAAGCGTCTTTAAGACGATAACGAAGTCAAAACAGTGTGATACAGTGGTTAACAAGTCAGGCGGCAGAATTTTATGAGGAGGGTATTCAAAAACTGGTGCCACGTTATGACAAGTGCCTCAATATTCACGGAAATTATGTAGAAAAGTAGATTAAGGTACAGGCTTTCATGTAAAAATAAAATTATTGCGATATCTTTCCACGTCTTTTTTTATTTCCAAAACGGTACTTACTTAAAAAACACGCCTCGTACTTAACAGTTTATGATATTTATTTCATTGCACTTTGCTTTGTTGGATACTGTACTCAGAGCTGCATTAAGAGGTCTGCAGGCCCTGTGGAAATGAAGAAGCACAGGCTCCTAACTATTTTCCAAATAACAGGAACAATTTTTTGTGGTCAACTTTTTCAAAAATTCATTGCTAACAAATAAAATTATTTCAACAGTTGAATGCAGTAATTAGCTAAAGTCAAATACAATTTATTAAAAACTAAATATGGTACTTTTGTTTTTAATATTCCATAACAATAATATTATGTTTGTGTAAGTGTTGTCGGTAAAAACGAAAAAAATTACTTTTTAAACAAAGAACAGAAAAGTTATTGATTCGTCGAAATTTGGATAATTATTGTGAAGACTCTTGTAAAGGCCCTGTCAATTTCTTGCATTATGTTAAAAAAATATAACTAAAAAATAGTGTGAGATGAAAGTGGAATGGTTACTTTACTCAAGTGGAACAGGTTACTGCTAATTACACTACAAGCAAGGTTTAGATTGGGAAATGGGGAAAAAGGAAACAGATACTGGGAAAAAAAGTGTAGAGTGTGCGGAACGGAGTACGAAACACTGGAGCACATTAAGTTTGATTGTAAGGATAAAGTAGTGAGCGAAATGAATATTGGCCAGCTATTAAAGGGAGGCAGTGAAGGAAAGAAAAAACAGGACAATAAATAAGCTCGTAGCTGGGTTGCATAAGGAACATGAAGAGAGAGAAAGTACTAAAAGAGGCAGTAAAGGGAAGCAGGAGTAAGAAAGAAGTAGCGAGGAAACAGTTAAACTTCAGTCCAGAAAAATAGAGGATTTACGGAAACGAGATAAGAACAAGAGATGAATGACGGAGATGGAGACAATAATAAAATAGTAAAGTAAGAGAGTCAAGAGGAAATAGTAAAGATACAGCGTCTATGCCTGTAATAGACATAAGTAAAGAAGTGAAAACGAAGAGAGAAGGCAGGAAGAATAGTGAAAAGATAATAGAGGGTTTGTCGAAAGGAGACAAGGAAGGCAAGAGGTGATAGATGAATATAAAGGCAATAAGGAAGGAGATGCAGAAAACGGTGTGAATAAAGGAGGAATAGGGGACATGAAGAGAGAGGATCAAGAAAACAAGAAACAGAAAGTACTATTCGAAGTGGTAATAGTCTAGGATAGTTTAAGTTTAGTTTTAACTTTGAATTTACGAGTATATGAAATGCATTAAGAAATATAATAATTTAGATTGTAAAGCCCAAAGGCACACAATTGATATAATAAATAATATAACTAAAAAATAAACATCCTCACATACACGATACAAACTAATACTAATACTACTTAACTCGACTAACCTATCACCTCCTTCGCTTCTTTCTGCATATTTTTGTTGATATATTTATTTATTGTTTATGGTGTTAAGAGGTTATATACAGTTATTAGGCTCAAAAAAACGATTTTTTTTTAATTTTTCCTGAGAAAACTTTTAAATGTATTATTGTAAAAATTTGTGCACATATTGTGAAAACTTCTAACTGTGTTTAAACTTTTTTATATTTGTAAAAGCTTATTTGTTAAGCTGTTATAGTTTATCTTCCAGAGTTCTTCTCAAAAAAGATTTCTTACGGTGGACTTTTACATCTGTAAAAGGTGTCTCATTTTTAGGAAATATTTTTATAGTTGACTTTTTTCTAAAAGATCCATCTTTGGTCTCCAATTTTTGTTTTTAATCGATAGGAAAAATTTACAGTTATGTTTGAATAATTACCTTGATTGAACAAGACAGTTCTTTATTAACCCATTTTCTACCGCAAAAAAAAAAAAACAAGTTGGAAAAACTGCAGAATTCAAATTTTTGGTTAAAAAAATTTTCCGAACAGTAGTTTTCCTGAAATCGACTGTTCGATTTTTCGAACATGGGCAACTATTTGGCATTTTTTTTTTTTTAAGTATTATAAAGAAATTTATTTGTTTTTATTAAAAAATTATCGTAATTTAATATATTTATTTAAATATTATTAATTAAAAATTAAATTAACATTTTTTATTGTTATTGTAACTTATTGAATTATATATTTTTCTCATGGAAAGCCTCAAAGCATTTTGTGTGCAAATGAATATTGCATTTTTTGCACATAAAATACGTAGGTTTTCGACAACTACTTAATTTGCATCGACGAACTTTCTTTTCTCTCTGATGTATTAAAACATGTTGACCTGATATTTTAGGTAGGTTAAATTCATTAAAATCTTTATCCGGAACATCATCAGAGAGAAAATCATTTTCGACATTTAGTGTTAGCAGTAGCTTTTCTACCACAGAAACCCTAAAGTCTTTTTGAGCCATTGGTTTTTTCTTTTCATCTTTGTCATAACGTGCAACAAAGCAGTGTAACTTCCAAGCATTGACCATCGAAGAATTCAATACGGACAGCCATAATGGCCAATACCACTTCTTAGCACGTATGTTAATTCGATAATTTGGGACAGCATTGTCATGCAAATCCACTCCTCCCATACCCCTATTATAGTTTCGTAAAAGTAATGGTTGTTGTTGATTTATAAATTTGCCAGCTGTTGATGTGGTTGAATTGTCACTGGCACCTGAATAAGGCAAGAAATTATACAAATATCCAGCAGACGAACAAAGGCACCATAATTTATAGCCAAATCTTATTGGCTTGCCTCTGATAAACATTTTGCACGAATGTCTTCCAAAGTATGGAATCATTTGCTCGTCAATTGAAAGCTCCTCTTTCCAAATTCCAAACTGCATGAATTTTCTGTTAATTATATTAAACAAAGGACGCATCTGAAATGAAAAGAATTTATGTATAACCATTTCTACTAATTTTTTTTGTAATAATTTTTATGTACCTTAGACATTTTATCATTTTTATCCAACTGGTTATTGTTGCAAAAATGTAAATGTTTTTTTACAGCTACGAATTTTGATCTGGACATGCACTGTTTGACAACAGCAACTCCTAATGTAGGGTTTTTAGACCAATAATCTGAAATCGCGGGTAGAGTATGATACCCAGACAGTAATAATATCCCCAAGAACCTTCTAAACATTACTTCGTCAATCCTAAATTCTGAGTTTTGTTGCTGAGCATAACTATTTGTTTGGTTCACAATAAATTGAATAACTTCTGAATCAAAAAATTTCTCAAATAATTGCATTGGTGTTAAAGTCTTCAGCTGTTTAAACAACTCTTTTTGAACACTATTAAGGGGCTCTATTTTATGAATATTATACTCAAATTGAGTTGTTTTATTGGTTTTTGTGGCCCATGTTGGTTGTCCAAATTCCCGCAAAGGTTTAAAAGAAACACTTGATGGTCGCTCTGAAACTATTGTGTTGTCTACATCTCGTCTTTTTCGTTTACATGAAGCAGATGTAGATGGTTTTAAATATTCTGTATGATTAACAGTACCAGTTGCTTTAATGTCTGCAGCACCAGCCTGTGCAATGCTTTCCACCTCATCATTTTCACCTCCAAGATCTCGTGTTGTTGTATATTCAAGAATACCCACTACCTCATTTAAAGCAGTAACCTGTAAAACGAAGAATATATTTATTTACAATTTAATTAATTAATTTATAACATATACGTTGTATATGTACAATTTAATGTATGTATTTATATCTACCTCGTCACTCATTGGAATAAAATCATCGTCGAGTATTTCTTCATCAGTTACATCATCTACTTGAGCAGGAGGAAGAACAATTACTGTATTAATTTCGTCCTCACTATCACTCCAGTTATCAATAATTGCCTCAATCTCTTTCATAGATAAAGCTTGACGACTAGCCATTGCAAATATAACTGAAATTCTCAACTAATGTAAAACATTTGCAACGATTTCCTATGTTATTTAATAAAAATATATCTCAAATAGTTTACCTGTAGTATTTGTAGTATTTATTTGTAATAATAAACAATAGCTAATTTTAAAAAAAAACACTAAAATATAACACTGAGTACTTAACTAATATAAAACACTTAGTTTTTATTGTAACCTATATCCTTAGCGAAGCACGTGCTTAATGGTTGCACATAGATGCACAAGAATAAAAAAAAATGATAAATACTTACCAACGTTCGAAAAATCGAACACTTCAGTTTGTTTACATCTAACGTCTAGTAGATATACCAAACTCTTTAGAAAAATACTGTTATAAATAGTTTGAGTCTTCAATAATAAACTGCGTCACTGGTTTAAAAAAATAATAATTAAAAATTAATTAAAAATGCATTTCAAAAAGTATCTAAATGCAAGGTATTTTTTACACCCCCCTGACCGTTGAGAGGAGGGAGGTAAGTTCGAAAATACAATTATCTTTTTATAGCAAATTAATCAAATTTTATAATAACACTAAGATATATATCAAAATCTGGTAGGAACATAGAAATATTTTAAATCAAAAATGGGTAAAATTCAGTGTTCGAAAAATCGAACAGCGGTAGATAATGGGTTAATCAGTTTATTCTACTTCTTTATTTGGCGATTTGTTTAGATTTTATCTATTAACCTTCATTGCAATATTTTGCTTATCGTTCCAATTACACATAACGGAAACTTTTTACTCGTTTTACTCGTTTTTACTCGTTAGTCTTGGTATAGGTCTTATATAGATATAGGTTTCATGTTAGGATGGCCTGCTGTGCTTCTAAATTTATTGTTTTAATACATATATTATACTAACTCCCAAAATTATTTTAGTTACGCATACACTTTTCGATTGCTAAAATAACTTTACTTTTTATTATATTTAAAAAAAAACATTAAACATATATTAAATATTTTATGCATCGGTTAACCATACTTAACAATAACATACTTCAAATATTAATTTTATTATTAATAAGGTTAAATCTACATACGACGGTATATTAATTGAACTCGTCATTTTCTTGCAACTTTCCAATAACAAATCAATTGTAGAGTTACTTTTATTAAAACAGACAAACTTTTATTACTTACATTCTATTACATACAAATAAAATATGTTAAATAAGTCATTTAGAAGTTAGATTTAAAGTTTTAACTAAGAATTTAACTTTAATCTCAGTTATAATTTACTTAAAAAAATCCTCTATTACAATTTACCACAATTATGACCAACACAATTCTAATTGAATTGTTGGCATTGTGTGCCTCTTTATTGTTTTTGTATAAGTCCTACCTAAAATTTAACTTAAAATCATAAACGTTATGTTACTTACGCTCTATTTATTTAGTTTAGTATTATATTATTATTATATTATTACTAATTGTTTGCCTTTCGGCTTTACAATCTACATTCTTAATACATTTCAAAGAACTTCAACTTGAAATTAAACTTAAACTATTCTAGACCTTTTTATTTCCAAAAGTACTTTTTGCTTCTTCTTCTCTTGACCCTCTTTTTTTAATTTTCCCTAGTCTTTCTTCATTCCCATCGTTTCCTCACCTCTTGTCTTCTTTGTGTCCTCTCGGCAAACCGTTTCCTGCTTCTCCTTCCTTATTGCCTGTATCTTCATCTATCACCTGTTGCCTTCCTGGTGTCCTCTCGACAAACCCTCTTTTATCTTTTCACTATCCTTCTTGCCTTCTCTCTTTGTTTTCACTTCTCCACTTATGTCTATTACATGCATAAACGCTCTATCTTTACTATTTCCTCTTCACTCTCTTACTTTACTCTTTCTTCTTGACTCTCTACCTATATTATGTTATTATCGTCTCTATCTCCGTCATCTACCTCCTGCTCTTATCTCCTTTCCGAAAATCCTCTATTTTTCTGGACTGAAGTTTAACTGTTTCCTCGCTACTTCTTTCTTTCTCCTGCTTTCCTACACTGCCTCTTTTACTACTTCCGCTCTCTTTATGTTCCTTATGCAACCCAGCTTCTTTATTGTCCTGTTTTTCCTTTCCCATTTACTATTTCCGCCTTCCACCTTTTTCCTTCACTGCCTCCCTTTAATAGCTGGCCAATATTCCTTTCACTCTCTACTTTTTCCTTACACTCAAACCTAATGTGCTCCAGTGTTTCGTCCTCCTTTCCGCATACTCTACACTTTCTTTTCTCACTACTTTCCCACTATGTTTCCTTTTCTCTTATTTCCCAATCTAAACCTTGTTGTCCTTCTTATGTGTTTTATATCTTTTTCTATAAAGTGCTGAGATACATTACTTTTCCAAATCCTTTTATATCTTGTATTGTAGTTGCTTTTTTCGATTTTTCATATTCTTTCCTGTTGTTGCATCTCCTTATCCCTTCTCCTTAGCTTCCCTTTCACACTTGCGCCTCCTTCTCTTCTCCTTGATCGCAATTCTGTTCCTTTCAAAATACTCCTTATGTTTAGTATTTAGTTATACACATAAGGAATCAATTAGTAACATTAAGAATTAAAGTCACATAAATAATTACGTATGTAAAATATATTTTATAAATTAGATTGTGAACTAAATTCTTAAACTCTGAACCTCAAATTTTCAATTATTTTTTTTTAATGCGCAATAATAGAAGTTATTTCAGATTTAAATAGTCATTTTTGACCCTTTAATCAATAGTGATAAAAATACTTTAAAATCATTTCACATACTTTTTACCATCTCCTGACAGCAATAGCAATAGCATTGTTGTGATACGGCTAGGAAGTAGCAAGAGATTCTGTGTTGTTGCAGATGAATACAGTTAGTAATGCTATAGAAAACACAACTATGTGCAAATGACCTAGGCAACGAATTCATAACATCGATTTAAAATGAGTATTATTCATCGATCATAAGTAGTTTACTATAAAAACGTTTCCGCACAAAACAGAAGTCTTGGGATCGAAAGCAGCTCCTAAACGATATTTAAATACTTATAAAATTGACAACATGACTCGTAACGATAAGAGGGTCTTTCCATAACATATCATTGGTGTGAGATTGAAGGTTCCGGAGTTATGTTAAATAAAAACGAATAGTTTGAATAACATGTTACAATATTTAACATGTAAAAAGTATGATGTTTAAATGATAGTAAAATTATAACAGTAGTGAGCAATATTGCCGTCAGATGAATAGTATGTGGTTTTGATAATCCGTGTTTCCTTACAATCGGTTTAAGGTTAGATATAGAGTTTTTCAGTGAGCTATCTGTTCAAACCTTGATATACAAAAGGACCCTGTCGTTGGTCTGGTTTCGTCTGTCATTCCTAGAATTGAAAATAACTCTAAAGTTAAATTAGCTAGATCACACTCTTCCTAGATAAAATCATTACGTAATTGGCCAATCAAATTATTGCGCTGTTGTAATATTTATAGTTACTCCACACATTCATACCTTATGTGAGCTAATTACAAATGTACGCTGTCTGTACAAACAATAAGGAGAATTTTCATTTTTCCCAAAAAATATTTATTTATTCATCAATTTCTATTTTTTCCCCTTCAAAGTAGTCCCCCTCAGATAAAATACACTTGTGCCAGCGTTTTTTCCAATCCTCAAAGCAGTTCTAATATGCACTTTTTGGTATGCTCTTGAGCTCTCTCAGCGATTCGGTTTGTATCTCCTCAATCGTCTCAAAACGCCGTCCTTTCATCTTGGGAACAGGAAAAAGTCGAAGGGGGCCAAATTTGATGAATACAACGGCTAAAGCATGATTACGGTGTTGTTTTTGGCCGTTGACGTCATTCAACAATTCCTGACCGATGCTCATGCGACGATTTTTTTGGTCAAAATCGCTGCCACACGCTTCATGCCCAAAATTTACGAAAAAATTGCATGGCATGAGCCAACCGATATGCCGACATCCTCATTAATTTCTCTAATAGTGATTCGACGATTCTCCATAACAATTTTTTTCACTTCCTCAACATTTTGAGCGGTTGTTGATGTGCTGGGGCGTCCAGGGCGAGTGTCGTCACTCACATCTACTCGACCTTGTACCACTTGTAAACATTTGTTTGGCTTAAAGTAGACTCACCATATGCCACTTTCAATATTTCAAGTGTTTTGGAGCACTTGATTCCATATTTCACACAAAATTTAATGCAAACTCTTTGATTCATGTTTTGAGACAGTAGAAAATCGCCGAACACGCAAAACACTTCTAACTTTTATGCCTCTCACAAACAAACTAAATGTGCTATATAGCTAAAACTGTGAACATATGTTCGAGACGAGTGTACCAAAACAGAACAAAATAAAAAAATCGATCGGCACCTTATTTTTTGAACAGACATGCATCGGTAAAAATGTTTACAGGCCCATAACCTAACTCCAAGTTTCAATAGTCGCCATCGTATTCAGAGATTCATTCAGATCATTTCGCTTTTAAAGGTGAACGGTGTTGTGGTACAGCTAAGCAGTATCATGCGATAGTAACATTAAGGACTAACGGGAACCCAATAAATAAGGTGAGTATTGGTAGAGAAAACAATTTTTTCTAGAAGCGATCTAAGCAACGAGTTATTTCTTCGATAGCAACTGATTACAACTTATTAAACATAAGTAGTTTACTTAAAAAACGTCAGTATACTAAACGGGAGACCTGTGATCGAATTGATTTTCTGAACGATCTTTTAATACTAATGAAATTGATAATATAATTCGTAACGAGAACAGGAACCTATCCGTATCATTCCGGTATATTATTAGCAAATATTTTATTGACACATTTTAAAATCAATGTCTAAGAATTTAGTTTACATGCACATTTTCTCTGTTGTAATATTTGGATTATTATTATTTGGATTATATTAGAACATTATACTTAATTCATCCTTCGAATTTTTTGTCTTACTCTAGGCATATCAAGATCATGATAGAGTCTTTCTTTCAATTCTTGTAAGAGCAAAATAGCTAATGTACCCTAAAGTTGTGATCAATAAGTCCATATTGGATTGAGTGTACCTTTACAAATTAATAGATGTAGTCCTAAAGAATACGTCCACTAGTACAACACGTTGCATGCCTATATATAGACTTAGGCCTGTCTCAGTATGGGACCGTATTTAATCAACGGCGAATTCGAACGTAAATCGGCGGGTTGGATGAGCGACAAAGCAAACCGCCTATGTGTTACAATAAATATTTATACTAATTTATTTATCTATATTTTTGATACAGCATTCAGTTGTTGTTTACGTCTTAAATCTGGTGTGCCTGGATGTTATCTTATTATATCTTACAGGGTTCGGGTAGGTAAAGCGTAGTAGCCCGTATACGTCCGGCCGAAATACGTCGAATTTTGGTGCCATAGTGAGACAGGCCATACGCTCATTAGGTACGACACGGCCTTATATTTCCTTACGTGACGTTACTATTTATACGACTACTTACTACTACTACTCTATGTGATACTGTTATGTAAGAATGTATATTCCTAGATTTAAATCAGCATTGTTTATATTCTGCATTAAAAATAAATTTACGATATAGTAATCGGTTATCATTTTTACGTTACAAAAACAGAAAAATAAACTAAATCTAATTACAAAATATACTAGTTTGTTGATGCAACACAGGGTTCAACAGCTTAAATCCCATAAAAATAAAACAACTTACCAGCTAGGTTTTATAAAATTCATTCATTTTCGGATTTATTTTATTAGATATTTCAAACTCTTAAGTACACAAAGTAGAGTACTTTAGATTAGTAAACTCTTAGTACATACAAAGTTTTAATGTTTATTGTAAATTTTAGGGTCTCACTCGAAAAGTTAAGGAGGTAGAGGACGTACCGCCAATGTAAAAAGTTTATCTCTCGGTAATATAAAATACAAAATTCGGATAATGTGAGGGACGAGCAAATATTGGGATTTTTTTGTGCATATAATAGTTTAATAAATAAAAAATTACCTATAATTAATGTAAAATTTATATTATTATAAATTAAATATTTTGAAAAAGTAATAAAAAATTTGTTAATGCTATAAATTTACGTGTATTGACGCAAGCGTATTTTGTTTTTTCGACAGCCAAATTGTTATATTTTATATAATATTTATAAATATATATAAATGTATTTTTAATCATGTACAAAAAGAGAACTATGAAACCTACATCTCTAAAATTTTGAGGCAACATGTATTTTAGCTATTTTTATATTATCTTAAATTTAACGGCGTTTTCATCATTTACGTTAAGGTCTTATACCTCCTTAATTTAACTGTCCTAAAAGTTATAACATAAATGAACTGTGTCAGAAATTAACCAAATTGCATTGTCGTCATATTTATATTTTTTTTTAATATATTAGGAAATATAATTGATAATACTGGATTGGAAATATATAGTCTATAAACCATTCCATGCAAAAATAAATTAAAAAAAGGGACAAATACAAGTGTTTAAAATAAGGTTAATGGTTTTAACTATTTTATGATACATCTTAAAAAGTTTATTTAATTTGCTGGTTTCTGCAATATACTAATAAAAAAATGAACTTGTTTAACCATTATTTGTTTAATTCCTAAATTTATATTAATAATGAACAGAGATGGTGAAAAATTAAGTTATTTAATGTCACTAAGAGAGGAATTAATTAAAAACAAAGAAGTCTGCTAATGTAAACACTATATAAAAAATATGATAACAAAATGATTATTAACGAATTAAAAATAAAATAGAAATTTGAAATATTTATTGCAAAATCAAAATATTTTAGTTGTTTCTCTAACAATAGGAGTGAAGTAAATGAAGAACTACCAGAATCAGTTATGATAATTTAAACATATATTATAGCCCTATAAAATGGTGGTTCGACACCCCTCCCATATGTTTTCAATACAGATATTTTTAAAACGTTCATTTCATTACTTGTATATTTATTTAAATGTGTCCTCTGTATCTAGTACGTATTTTATATATTTAAACGTAACATAAATTTATAAATTTATTTCTTCAAATATGTCAGTTACATATTTAAAGAAATAATTTTTACATAATGTAGCTATGAAAAATTAGGAAAATCTTAATTAAAATTCCAAAGCGTATTCGTAATAAATATGAGTAATACAAAAAAAGTTAAAGAAACTCGTAGATCGTATAGTTAAATGACATACGACCTAACCATCTAGCTACCTTATCAATATTTTTGTATTATAAAATTAATAGGATAACTTATTTTTACTTACCTAAACCTTTTTACAAGAAATATGTTATTAATATATATAAATACATTCTTGTATATTTATACACACACACATAATTATATATATATATATATATATATATATATATATATATATATATATATACAGGGTGTCCCAAAATTCAACGATAAGCCGGCACCAGAAGATGGTCCTGCTCATGACTACACAAGAAAAGAAGAAAAAAAAATTTTATCTCATTTTCTTTAGGAATTAGAAAAAAAATAATTTTTTTTTAGAAAATTGAAACACCTTAAGATGTTTTTAACTACCATGACCACAATTTTTCAAATATTTCGGATTTTTTTTGTATCGGCAACCTAAATTGCACTGCTATCCATCACAACCATTAAAACTCCCAGAATGCTAGTAGTTTTTACACAAAAATCAAACCAGTTTTCCTGGAGTATTATACCATTTTGGAATCCTGAAGAGTTGCGCCAACTTTTAAAAAAACTTGTTATAGTAGTGTTCATACTTGTTTTTTACACCACGATGAGTTAAAGTGGACTGAAAGTAAAAATCTTTAAAAAATTTAGGGAAAAAAGTAATTTCGATTGATTTTTGTGTAAAAACTACTAGCATTCTGGGAGTTTTAATGGTTGTGATGGATAGCAGTGCTATTTAGGTTGCCAATACAAAAATAAAAATCCGAAATATTTGAAAAATTGTGCTCATGGTAGTTAAAAACATCTTAAGGTGTTTCAATTTTCGAAAAAAAAATTATTTTTTTTCTAATTGCTAAACAAAATGAGATAAAAAAATTTTTTCTTCTTTTCTTGTGTAGTCATGAGCAGGACCATCTTCTGGTGCCGGCTTATTGTTGAATTTTGGGACACCCTGTATATATATATGTTTGTATGCTATATTTTGTATTTTATATAACTTTTGTATGTATGTATATATTATATATATATATATGTGGAAAACGAGAGTACAATGCCACCTCTGATGTGGTAAACGAGAACTATCCAACTTCTTATGTGGAAAACAATAACCAATCCGCTAATCTGATGTAGAATCAAGGTACTCTTATTTAATTTAGGGCAATGTCAATTCAATTAATATTCAACTATGTAATATCTTAGTTGGTTTGTCAGGATGATAAAGAATCACATAATTGGTTTAATACATTTATTGAATAAAATAATAACGATGATAATAATAATGATAATAATAATGCTAATACAATAAGGTTACAATATAAACGTTGATGTTTACTTTACAAATACAGAACAATGAATACATAAACAACCTTAAGTTCTAGTTAATATATACTCAGTTCTACATTAGTTTTCAGCTTGACTTAAAAAGGTTTGTTTTTATTACTTCCCAGAATATGCCTGGTTTGTTTCAGTAACACATCCCCTCATGTATTCAATCAGTGGTTTAAAGTTCCACACATTATAATTGCTTTTAACCTGTCACTTGGTTTCTATTTAAAGCATACCCTCATTAATTACATTCTTTATGACTTTCTTAGAACGGGTGTCATAGTTATGAGTTCTTTGTTTGCTTGGTTTATTTGTTCTTTCCACACGGCCGTCCAACTTATCTTTGGCCCCCAAAGACGATACGTCCCTGCGGTCATCTGTTTGATGTTCGGCACCCTGACTAGCGTCTGAATCACTAGTGTCTGAGAACACGCCCCATGGCTTCATGTGGTCTGCACTTGAGTGTGTATTAGAAGAACCTTCCCCTTCACCGATACGTCTTACCCTATAGCGTTCATTTGGGTCAACTCCGGTAACCTGATCCGGTCCTAAATATTTGTTGTGTAATTTAAATCCAGTACCAAACTGGGTTCTTTTTACGGCAACAATGTCTCCGACTTTGTTTGTCCTAGCTGGTTTCCTATTTCTATTGAAATTCCTGGGATTCTCTTCCTGTGTTTTTAATATATGTTTCTTGTCGTTAGCACGTAACTCGTGGAAATCGTCCTTACGCATTTCTCGATTACTTTCTTCTAACAGCTGAGAGATATGCGTCTCATCTTCTGTTTTCATTGTCACACCTGTTAACAACTTGAACGGTGTAGTATTTATGCTACGCTGATAAGTTTTGTTTAATGCTTGCTCTTCGACCTTGCCGTCGTTTAACCAGGTTTCTACATGTTTCTCAACTTCTTCTTGTTCGCAGTAAGCCATACGTCGCGAATTTTGAAAAACAGGAACCTCATCGGTCATGTATATTTCTGCTGCTTCAGTAACCCTTGTTACTTTTGGTTCATAAGTTTTAAGTAGTTCCTTAACTTTAGCCCTGGCACCTGGACTATTGTTATTACCCATGACGATTTCGTCGTCGGCTACACCTAATATTTTATTCTGCTCACTTTTCTCGTACTTTTTTCGCATGGTAATACCGTCTACACTTATTGTGGTTTCTACTTGGTCTAGCAGAGGTTTACCAATTACAACACTATGCCTAGTTGTACTTGATGGAACTATTAAAAAGTTAGTACAGTACTGTTCATTGTCTACTTTCACTTGAGCACTAAATTCACCCAAAACTTTGATTTGAAATCCTCCAATTCCAGTCAATACAATATTGTTTTCGCGCACAACCGCTTTATTACTTAATTTAATATAATCGTCAGCTCTAATCAAATTCTGATCACTTCCGGTATCAATCAGACATTTAAAACTGATACTGTCTATGCTCATGTCTTTTGTCATATCACTTGTTTTATTTGTGTCCACTAACAAAGCATCACTCGTTTTATTCGCGGTACAATTTCTCGAAATATGTCCCTCTTCGTGACATTTGAAACACTTTATTTTAAGTTCACTTTTAATGTTTTTCTCACTTGGTTCGACTCTTTTATTCTCACTGTCTTGGTTACTTTTTCGGCACACGTTTTCCTTATGTCCGAGTTCATTACAATTAAAACATTTTATCGCGTTTGAGTCTTTTGTTCTGTCCTTACGTACACTAAAATTATTCCTTTCTTGCACTTGCAATAATGTCGAATCATACCGTTTTACTTTTAACAACAATTCGGGCACTGTTTTAAAGTCACACATTGATAACACACTTATCAAGTCTTTGTTGTTTAGTCCGGCTATTATGTATTTTATCACGGCCTTTTCACTGATATTATTACTCTTACTGGCGATCGCTTTCACCGAGTATACATAATCTTCTATTGCTTCGTTTTTTTCTCGTTGTCTCTTCATTAGTTCCATGTGTACGTCAGATTCATCGTACTCCACTGGAAAATTCCTGATTAATTCGTATTTGAACGTCGCCCAATCCTTGACTACGTTCAAACTAGCATCAAACCAGTTTTTCGCGGCACACTGCAGCTTGTTGACACCTTGATGAAGCTTCACTTTATCACTCCAGCCATAAATGTCTGCTATATCCTCCAATTTTCGCACCCAAGCTGTAGCCGTCAATACCGTGGTTGCTGGGTTAAACACAGGTATGCATTCCAGGTTCTGTGTCGGCATAAACCCATGATGATTCATTCTCTGTTCCTGTATTGTACTATTCCCGATACTCAACTGCAATAGTTCTGTTCTAAGTCTCGTCAGCTCTGCTTGTACTCCCAACCAACTATCTTCATTAGATGTTGAGTTACCTGAGCGTCCAGCTAACAAACTATCATCAACAGTAGTATCGTTCATGTTAACGTTATATGCCATTTTCAATTTTCTCCTCGTAAAACAGTTTACACACTTTTCTGATACAATTCACTTGCTAGTCCTATTATAAAGTCCGTCTTATAAATTCTCGACTATTCCGCTAATGAACTATCTCTTGAAAGCACTGTTTGTAGAAAACTATCTTGTATTATTCTTCTCTGTATTATTCACTTGTGGATAACTCGTAGATAACTAATCCGCACTTAGTTCAATTCGCTATGAGTTACTAATCCGCACTTCTTTCTATTATTCACTTCGCGCACTTAGTTCAATTCGCTATGAGCTGCTAATCCGCACTTCTGATGTGGAAACGAGAGTACAATGCCACCTCTGATGTGGTAAACGAGAACTATCCAACTTCTTATGTGGAAAACAATAACCAATCCGCTAATCTGATGTAGAATCAAGGTACTCTTATTTAATTTAGGGCAATGTCAATTCAATTAATATTCAACTATGTAATATCTTAGTTGGTTTGTCAGGATGATAAAGAATCACATAATTGGTTTAATACATTTATTGAATAAAATAATAACGATGATAATAATAATGATAATAATAATGCTAATACAATAAGGTTACAATATAAACGTTGATGTTTACTTTACAAATACAGAACAATGAATACATAAACAACCTTAAGTTCTAGTTAATATATACTCAGTTCTACATTAGTTTTCAGCTTGACTTAAAAAGGTTTGTTTTTATTACTTCCCAGAATATGCCTGGTTTGTTTCAGTAACACATCCCCTCATGTATTCAATCAGTGGTTTAAAGTTCCACACATTATAATTGCTTTTAACCTGTCACTTGGTTTCTATTTAAAGCATACCCTCATTAATTACATTCTTTATGACTTTCTTAGAACGGGTGTCATAGTTATGAGTTCTTTGTTTGCTTGGTTTATTTGTTCTTTCCACATATATATATTTGTAGGTATTTTCCCACAATTATAAGTTACAATTAACATCAGCCTAAGGTTGATGTACAATACAACAATATAGTTTCTTTTAAAATGAGTAAACACTTAATTTGGTTATTAATAGTTTGTTTAATCACTAATCAAAGTCATAAACTTATATCTAAATAAAGTTAATCCATCTTAATTATATTCACAACAAAATACAACTAGAATAAAATGTCTTTTCACAATGTTTTTACGTCTCAGTACACACTACGCAGTTGTAATTGTCTATAGTTATCAGCACAATAATTTCAATAATAATACACCTTAGTACTAAAATATTAATATCGCTGCCTAACTCTAACAAAAACAATGATCAAAATAACAACTATTACACCGTAATAAAGTTAACTTAATTATAAAACACTCAATAACGACCATATATACTCTTTATACATTTCTATCGCCATTTGCATTATAAAACTCTGTACACGTATAACCATCATTATATTCTAATAAACAAAAATAACAACCAAATGCAACTAGCATTGTTCAATCGCCATTTTGCTTCAGACTGCTTTTTGCACACGGCACCTCGTACGTATGTTTTTAGCTAACGCCCTGATGTCGTCATCTTTACAGCTAGCTAGTGAACGGCGTCCTGATCAGTTCGCTTTGGCGTTCTGCCCCTGCGTTCACTTGCTTGTCTCAGCAAAGATTTACACCTAGGTTTACAGTTATCTTACTATTACTTAAAACTAAATATAACTTAACTTAAAATTACACCTATCTTAAAATAACCCCACATCTCGGCCCATTCCTGACTAGTAACTGTCTTCAGTTGCTACATCATTCTTGCCCCTTGATGTCATCTTGTCTGCAGATGTAAAAGTCCTGTCTGGCCCTTCATACTCTCCTGCTTCCTCCACGTCATAACGATAATTTCCTTTAATTCTCGTTATTTTGTATGGTCCTTTGGTTTTAGCTTTAACTTTAGCTCCTGTTGCTTTAGTAGGTAACAACCAAACAAACTTTGTAAAAGCATTTACCTTAACGAGAATATGTTTATACTTTTTGCTTGTTGTCTTACACCTTCTACCGTAGCTAATTCTGTTTTCTTGCTGAACTCTTAGAATAATTCCTTTATCCTCTTCTCTCAGCTTCTTGCGTTTTCCTACAAACTCATTTTGTATTTCTGCTGCTTGTACCCTCTCCTTCGGCTTCGGAAAATGCTTAATGGCTTCATCCTTGTCCTTCGAGAAACGAACAGTGTCTTGATTGGTTTTCATTTTTACCCCAATCTTCAATTCCTTTTCTATTATACACTTTCTGGTATAATTCTTTGCGTGTTGCGTCTTCTTCGGCTTCGGAAAATGCTTAGCTGCGTTTACCTTATCCTTAGAGGGACGAACATTGCCTTGTTTCACGGCACAACCTAGGTCGATCATTTCCTGGGCTGCCTGTATGACATCCTTTTCTGACCCTTCACCCCGCTGCTCCTCAACCACTAGTCGATCTGCAGGTGGTAGTCTAAGCGATCTAGAAAATATAGGAGTATCATTTTTCAATACAATTGTCTTTACACTTTCAGAGTTGCGTAACTCTTTACGTTTGTTATTGTCCACTGACTCAGGTATTTTATTAACAACAATTTTATCGTTTATATGAGATAAATCTAATTTACTTTCTTTATCACCATAGTCTATTTTCATTGTCATTAATTGTTTAACCTCACTTTCATCTACATCTTTATCGCTATAAAGTTTATGAAATGTAACCCCGGTTTTATCAATAACTACTTTAGCTTTAGCTATAATGTCCAATCCTATCACCATGTTCATATGCATTGCATGAGATGGCAACACCTCAAAATAACCCACGTAAGGTTCTGAATCAATTTCAATGTCCAATTCAATTCTACCTATAGAATTAACTCTTGAGTTTAATAAACCACGTATTGTTATTTCAGAGTCATATAATTTAACATTCTTTAATGTTTTAAAATAATCTTCCCGCACTGCTGACAAATCACTGCCAGTGTCTATTAAAGCATTTACATTACTCCCGTTATTAACACAAATTGATTTTATCATTTCAACTTTCATAACATTATGTTCCGCTTTAACAGTTTTTATTTTAATATTACAATTTCGGCTAATATGTCCATAATTACCACAATTAAAACATTTATAACCCTTGTCTTTATCGGGACACATCTTAGATGAGTGTGACATCGAACCACAATTAAAACATTTAATCTTCTCACCTGTTGTCTCGATTTTAGTTTTTGTACCTGGCCTAGATCTCCTATCATAGTCCTGGGTATCCATTTTCATTTTTTCATATTGTTCCAGCTTACGTCTAAGTTGTCCAATATTCTCAGCTCCATAAAGTATTACCTTGTTGGCTGCACTGTCGCGAATTCCTGCTATGATATAATCCATGATAGCTGCTTCTTCGACGTCTGCTTGTCTAGCTATATCTAAAATATCATACACGTATTGCCGGATACTTTCAGCTGGCTTCTTCACCCTTTGTTGAAGCATTTTGTGAACCTGTGCGCTATTCAAACTCGTATCAAATTCATCAATCAAATACGATTTAAATGTATCCCAATTTATTATCCTGGTTTCGAAATTAACAAATTGTTTTGCGGTATCAGTCAACAATCTCCTGGCATACAAATATCTGTATTTTGTATCTATTTCTGCCTGGTCACAGAAATCATTAAATTGTTTAATCCACAATCTGACATTTTTAAGCCCATCATATTTAGGTAAAGCCAATTCTAAATCTAAAAATGTATAATTAGTTTAATTGACTGTTTCATTGTTTACAGACCTATTCTGTTCACCGACACGGCTATTAAATGAGTTCATTCTTGACAACAATTCTGCACGATTTCCACGCTGACTAAGTCCAACAAAATTGAGTTCTTGTCGTAGCTCTGCCACTGACAAATTGTCCAATTCTTGTGTCATGGTTATACTTTTCAGTTTTCCTCTTGATTCCGCTGATCAATTAGTCTGGATCTAAAGTTAAATATATTTTTGACTAAATATACTTGGTTTCGTCCTTATCACGGTTCTGAGCAATTAGTCTGGTTCTAAGGTTAAATATATTTTTGACTAAATATACTTGGTTTCGCCCTTATCACGGTTCTGAGCAATTAGTCTGGTTCTAAGGTTAAATATATTTTTGACTAAATACACTTGGTTTCGCCCTTATCCCGGTTCTGAGCCCACAATTTGTAGGTAGACCCCCTAACCATCCACGGATATCCCATTTGAGCCCCCAATTTGTAGGTATTTTCCCACAATTATAAGTTACAATTAACATCAGCCTAAGGTTGATGTACAATACAACAATATAGTTTCTTTTAAAATGAGTAAACACTTAATTTGGTTATTAATAGTTTGTTTAATCACTAATCAAAGTCATAAACTTATATCTAAATAAAGTTAATCCATCTTAATTATATTCACAACAAAATACAACTAGAATAAAATGTCTTTTCACAATGTTTTTACGTCTCAGTACACACTACGCAGTTGTAATTGTCTATAGTTATCAGCACAATAATTTCAATAATAATACACCTTAGTACTAAAATATTAATATCGCTGCCTAACTCTAACAAAAACAATGATCAAAATAACAACTATTACACCGTAATAAAGTTAACTTAATTATAAAACACTCAATAACGACCATATATACTCTTTATACATTTCTATCGCCATTTGCATTATAAAACTCTGTACACGTATAACCATCATTATATTCTAATACACAAAAATAACAACCAAATGCAACTAGCATTGTTCAATCGCCATTTTGCTTCAGACTGCTTTTTGCACACGGCACCTCGTACGTATGTTTTTAGCTAACGCCCTGATGTCGTCATCTTTACAGCTAGCTAGTGAACGGCGTCCTGATCAGTTCGCTTTGGCGTTCTGCCCCTGCGTTCACTTGCTTGTCTCAGCAAAGATTTACACCTAGGTTTACAGTTATCTTACTATTACTTAAAACTAAATATAACTTAACTTAAAATTACACCTATCTTAAAATAACCCCACATATATATATATATATATATATATATATATATATATATATATATATATATATATATATAGTCAATGTTACGATAGATCGGCGATGTGTCATACTTTTAAAAGTTCAGCTGCATAAAGCTACGACACATTAAAAAAGCATTGTCTCACTCTTATTACTATAATATATATGAGAGTGAAAAGGATAAAAAAAACACCAGTTGTCTGCTATGTTAAGTATAGACTGATGTATAAACGTATGGCTGTGTTTATTTTGTAAACAAATTTTAATTTGTCCAATTTATTTATTGTGATTTATTGTAATAGAACGAACTGTCAAATTTATTATCAAATATTATAATATTTTAAGTATATAAGAAAAAGCATTGCGATATTTTGGAAATGATGGACCAACATTATTGCCGTTGACATTTATAATATTAGTAAAGTTAAACAAAAATATTGGATTATTATTCAAATATTACTTAAAACCGCCATAGAACTACAATTGCGGTTTGGCTTAAACCTCAATTAGTCTGGATAATGAGTCCTACAGTACAAACATTTTCTGTACGTGTAAAGGACAACAGAAGCATGTAGTATAGGAGAAAAATCACTGTGGGTGTCAAAAAGTGTGTAGTTGATGCTTGCTTGGAGTTCCCTTATTACCACAGAAAACACGTAATCGTGTCAAAGCTTAGTCGGAAGATGAAGATGAGTTTGTTAAAGATGCCGTAATTAGCGATTAATTTATGAGAAGAATTTTCAATGTAAGAATATATTTAGATGTATGCACTTAAAAAATATTCTGAAATATTAATTATTTGCAAACTAATTTCAGTGGAGAATGCATCACTAATATTTTCAACAAAGTGTCAGTTATTGGATTAAAATGATATGAATGCTGAATTGTCCCAACTTATTCCCAATTTACAAGAGCTATTCTTAATGATCATGGATAACGCAACATACATTTCAAATTATATTGGAACCTCTACCTTACACAACATGGAAAAAAACGATTTGCTTATTTATCTTCAAAAAAATAATATCTCAACCACACCAGAAATTATAAAAACCGAACTTTCGTTTCTTGCTAAAGAAAACCGTTTATAAAAAGTATATGAAATTCACCTCATCACAAAGAAACATGGCAATGATAGTGATAGTATTTAAAGAGGACTTATTAGTAATTGTTATTTTACATCGTTCTAGCACTGATGACTTCTTAGAATGTTTACAGTACCTATAGTGCCGTCACGTCACACATGTGAACTACATCGCTGCTTCCTAAGTTTTATTATTATAAGTGCATAATCAATTTAATTGTGATAACAATCTAACAAGAGACTAAATACGAAGACACAGCAGTCTTACGTCAAGCATAATTGCTTTAAGCTATTATGATATCATTAATAATTGTGCAAATTATATAAGGAGATATAAATAAAGATTTAACTTTTACTGAGGTATTTGTTATTTACAAAAATAACATGCATTACAAATATTTCAATATGTATAAATATTAATTAATAAATAAGAAGTGCATGACAACTAAATCTTTAATAAGTTAATTTAGTAAAAAATAGTTAATTTCAGTATAAATAATTCGTACATATAGTTTTTTTTTAAATTATTTTACAATAGCTCTCATATTTTGTTGTATAATAAGAGAAATACGTTCATGAAATCTTAGTCCAGGCATTTCCTAGCCATTCGTCATCGCCGATCTATCGTAACTTTGACTATATATACTTACGTTGTTTTCAGTGCGAGAAGGTACTAAGTGATAACCAAAGGTTACGAACCGTCTCGGCAAATTTTCTTTTTTCAAAGAAAGAAACTAGTTTGTTGATCCAACTGTTGACAGGGTTTACCTGCTTAAAGCTCATAAAAGACCTGTGGAAGGTGCATGTAAAACGAAACGTAAATAAAATGACTTACCAGCTATATTTTATAAAATTTATTTAATTTCCACAAATAAATTAGTTACAGAAATGAGCAGTATCCCTGATTCCATTTTCGTCATTTCAAAGATTTCAAAAATATTAGAAAAGAAAAAGATAGTCTTTTTAGTGAGTAGTGAGTGTGAGTGAGTAGTGAGTGAAAAGAATATTGGCCAGCTATTAAAGGGAAGCAGTGAAGGAAAGGGGTGGATGGCAGAAATAGTAAAAAGGAAAGGAAAAACAGGACAATAAATAAGCTTGTGGCTGGGTTGCATAAGGAATATGAAGAGAGAGGAAGTACTTAAAGAGGCAGTGAGGGGAAGCAGGAGAAAGAAAGAAGTAGCGAGGAAACAGTTAAACTTTAGTACAGAAAAATACAGGATTTTCGGAAAGGAGATAAGGACAAGAGGTAGATGACGGAGATAGAGGCAATAATAACATAGTAAAGGTAGAGAGTCAAGAAGAATGAGTAAAGTAAAAGAGTCAAGAGAAAATAGTAGGGATAGAGCGTCTATGCCTGTAATAGACATAAGTGGAGAAAACGAAGAGAGAAGGCAGGAAGGATAGTGAAAAGATAATAGAGGGTTTGTCGAAAGGAGACAAGGAAGCCAATAGGTGATAGATGAAGATACAGGCAATAAGGAAGGAGAAGCAGGAAACGGTTTGCCAAGAGGAGAGAAAGAAGACAGGAGGTGAGGAAAAGGTGAGAATGAAAGAACTCTAGCAAAAATGAAGGAAAAGGGTCAAGAGATGAAGAAGAAGAAAGTACTTTTAAAAATAAAAAGGTCTAGAATAGTTTAAGTTTAATTTCAAGTTGAAATTCTATGAAATGTATTAAGAATGTAGATTGTAAAGCCGAAAGGCGAACAACTAATAATAATATAATAATAATAATAGTAGTTAATATATGTAGTTTTAAATAATTTTTATATATTAAAAAATGTAATATTTACTTGTATTTTGGAATAGCAAGAAGGCTGAATAAGTCAAAGCCCAATAAATAAAGAAAATAAAATACCGAACAAACGTCATCGTAATAACGGGTGTATGATAGTAATGCAAAAATGATGCGATATTTAAAAGGATACCTATTGCAAAAGGACTATTTCTTAACAGTAAATACAAAAGAAATATTTCTAAAATAGAAATTCAAAAGATAGTAATTTAAACTTACCTCGAACATGTATTTCCTGATATGTTATTAAAACCAAGAATATCATTAATGTTATCCAACTACACATCAACATGATTCTTTAAATATATTTAGTTCGTTAAAATTCAAGTAATTTTAAAAAATTATACATAAAACAAAAATGTGTTTAATATGAAACATTGGCAACAATCGGTTTACCTATGACCTTAAAGTACTATTGGCTGAAAACTGACCATATGCATCGCTAAAAGCTTAGTGTTGCTTATATCAACTTGTCCTCATCACAAAAAACAAAAGTACTTTTATATTAGTTAGAACTGTCAATTCTTCAAGGTTATGCAGATTTAGTTACTGGAACCTAAAAATCCAATGTTGAGACATTTTTTTAACTATACAATAATATCTGATTATTTCAGTAAGGTACACTTAATGCGCCTTCTGAATCGGCTTTGACCGGAATGGATACTAATCATTGAGTAATTAGTAACAGTGAATCAGAAGTTTATCAGAATCAGTCAAGTGAATTTATGTTTTATGTTTTTTTTATTGTTGAACTTTTTATTTATATTAACACCTAAAACATCAAAGAAAACCAGCGCCTGTCGCGAAGCGACGTTTATTTAATATTCGTGATTACTCTTAAAATTAAATGTTAACATAGTGTTAATGCAAAATAATATTTTTACGTAATTGTTCGCTGTAATAAATGTTTTTTAAAATGTTTCTTTTCCCATTTTGCTCTAAACCTACTTTAATTAGGCACACGAATAGCTTCATAGCTTTCTATCGTTCGCGTTCTTGAATTTTAATATAAATTTCTCTGTACTGCTGTCCCTTCACGAGTTCTAGCACCTTAGCATATAGTTCGTACCGCAGCTTTTCTCTGCAGCATTCGCCCATCACCTTACGCAATCTTCTGCGCATCTAATTTAATATCTTCAAGCCCAACAGCAGATTCCTCTATAATATTACTTTCATGAACACAATTATAAATTAATTAATATGTCATTATTTAAATTTTTACAGTAGCCACTGCTTATGTTTGTTAGTGAATTTATAATACAAACTTTGTATGCAGCAATACATTGACTACACGTCGGATGTATGTTGGCGCTTCCCATCTACCGAATTTGTCCAAAGAAATTTTAATTTTTAATTAATAGATCGCGAAATAAACTTATAAATGCCTTTTACTTTTAAATTCTTAACTATTTCAATCATGTCTGTTATTGCAACATTTTAACCATCTCCGCATTGTATATTTCATCGTTATGTTGTTGAATCAATTTTTAACCCTGTTATTTGAATAATGGTGAGAAATAACTGCATGATTTTTTCTATCTATTATCTCAATTTCTGTATGTGGATAGTATTTCTATTAATTTGCTTAAAAGTACTCGTTTCAAAAATAACTAATAGCCAATATATTTTTTTCTTTTAAATTCTTCATTGACGATTTTTTTATTTAATGTTTATATATTACTTCTTTCGTGAATTTCATTTGTTTTTCGAATAATTCTTCACAAAACACATTTTCGTCTCTTTCATCCTCTACATCCGAATTTTCTAAATATTATAAAAATTTATAATAATGTAGTTATTTTACAAAAGGTTCGATGATGAGCTTCTTTGGGTAATTACTGCTCACCTTGAGGAACAAAAATTAAAATAAGTACATCGGATTAAAATTCATTACAAAATAATATTGTTATAACAAAATACTGTAGTAAATACCGCAAAATATTGTTAGGTCACAATCAAGTATAAGATCAATAACATTGAGGTCTTTTATTGATCCATTTTAAATGACAAATGAGGAATTTAGATAAGAATTTAGATTTTTGTAGAAAATAGTTAAAATGATAATCGCAACACTAAAACCGCACGCGCTAAAACAAATTTGAAGAAGCAAGGTAAGAAGTTACATTGATTGAAGATATAGTTTTATAATAGAAAATATATCTGTTTGTTATTCTAATGTTTTACTTCTTTGCCGGTCTACAGTTCTTTAGATGAGGGTCAACAAGTTGTAGGAGGAAAACACAATGTATCAGTTTCACAGATGATAATTAATAAAAGAATGCATCTAGTCTATGATATGATAATTAATTACTTAATGCTGAAATACATCAGATTCTCACAAACTATAAATGAAAAGAATAGTGTAGTTGAATTAAGTTATATTGTAAATAATAATAGTTTGTATTATATATTTTCAATAATATTATGGATTATACTTACACAATTATTATAGTATAGTTAATTAATTGCAATACATGTCGTATTTATTTCCTGTAACTCTAGGTGCCTGATTGTCATTTACGCACTTAATCATTAAATCAGTTTTAATACAAACGTTTGTACTGTCTAATACAAGTTTATTTTTATTTACTAATTATGAAATTTTGAATTTATTTCTATTAATTTTTGATGGTAACTATAGGTAAGTTTATAAGCAATCCAATTTCACGTTTGATAGTTACCAAACACTTAAGATGGGGTCTTCAAAATAACTAAATCGTTGTCACGATATCAGGCCGTCTTAAAACAGTCCCGTCGGATACAAATACGAACACGACATCATTTCTTCATCTGACAGAGTTACAAAATAAGCGTCTTTAATTCAGCTATAATATGAAGTATTTAAAGTGCTTATACTTATACCATTGCAAGAGAAAAAGAGAATTTGGAAGATATTTAAAAATGTATAAACATCATGGACTTTCTGGTTATTAGCAAGATCACCAAAATACAGAGGTAAATACTCCATGTATACTACACATAACAGCAAATTCTGCACCAGTTTCAATGAATTAAAATTTAATTATATGTTGCAAGGAAAGTTTTAAACAAATGTCAGTATAATATTTCAGTGCGGCAATTACATGATTATGAAAAAACATACGTTTTCAAACAATTTTAACACTAGAACTAAAATTAAATTTCATCATGGTTCCTTTGCAAAAATTGGAGTATTTAGAAAATTTAAAAACTACATGTATTCAAAAAGATAACGCTGCTTTATTATTTGCATATCAAATATTTATTGAAACTGATGCAGATATAACAAGTACAACAGCTATTGCTATTGCCAGCTATTGCATTGCTATAACAAAGCTATTGCAAGTAATTACATATTTTGCAGGCTATTGCAGTTATGCTGTGTTAAAAACATTTAAATGTGCTCAGTTTAAACAAAAAATAGCAATAGACAGGACAATTAACAAGTTAATTAAAGTTTAATTAAAAATATAGATCATGGTAAAAAACCAAAGATACTTTATTGAAAATAGTTTTTACATTTAATTGCAGTTTGTTTTAAAATCAACAAAAAGTTTTATTAGATATTTAACTTTATACGTTACTAGAGTTTACCCCCGTCGCAAAGCGACGTCTTTTTGGCGTGTATTATTTGAATCCAATAAAATAATTTTTAATTCCATTTCACATTGAATTCTATTTTTAAATTGATATAATAAATAAACTCGCACACATATAATAAATTGAGTAAAAAAATATATTTTTTTTATCAAAATAAAAAATATTTTCAATTTATGTGTTATATAATTATTTTAATTTTTTTTTCGATTCGTAAATAAGTTAAGTTTATTCGTAATAGTTATAAGTACCAAGGTTAGCCTATATACAAAATTTCAACTTTCTAGCACAATTTTTACTCTTGGCAAATACTGCCCCCTTGCCCCCAAATAAAATTTTGAAATTTGAAATTTTATTTTATTTATAATATACTTAATTATTATAGAATCCAGAATATAAACTTTCTCCAAAGTTCCGTACCGGTCCCTTTTTTAATTTTGGAATTTCTAATGTTTGTCAGCATTGTCAGTAATGTCAGCATTCAATACCCTAATACACATGCAAAATTTCAACCGTCTATCTTTTACGAGTTAAAAGTAATACAGCAAAAAAGATCTCACTTTTTGTCCAGTTTTTCCAAAATTACGGGTTTCCAGGAAATTCAGGGAAAAATCCGGGGACGCCAAAAGTCTTAAGAGTTTTTTTCTACCAAACATATAAGATCATAACATTATATGATCCTAAATATACACCTGGGACATTATAATATAGGATAGACGATAAGACGTAATATCTTACGGATTATTTCCTGGCTTAGGAATCATCAGATTTGTGCTGCCTTCCATTGTAGATGGAAGAAGTTAGTTATTATAATAGCATTATAAAGCTGAGTCAAGTTGTATTTGTATCCTATGTTATGTAGTTCTTTTAGAATTCTACTTGTTATTAGACCGTGACCTGGAGATTTCCTATGGTTTTGATCAGTTAGAACTATGTCTTTGTTTTCCTTAATGCAAAATTTAGCTATTTTAGCTCCGAGTTCTAGCTGATGTGCCGTTCCTAAATATTCATGTATCCTCTTCCGCTGAAGTTCGTATTTCACTGGGGTGGGAAACAAAAAGTTTTTCCAGTTGTTCAGCTTCAGCTTCTTGATAGCTTTCCAGAGAGAGTATTGAGTGGTCTGAGTTGCGTTTAGCTTTCCTCAATATCTCACTATCCAACAACTCTCTTATTTCCTTGGTAGCTTCATTTAACATTCTTTTGTGTTCAGGTAATCTTGTCAATTGCCACAGCTTTCTTATTTTACGCTTAGCAACAAGTTTTTCTCTCACAGTCACAGAACAAGAGTCTATTATGTCTTATGTTAAACACACACATTAGTGTTGAATTCCAAGCTGTTTGTTGAATGCATGTGTTGAAATTTTCGACGACTTCTGTATTGTCATCTTCTGTCTTTAGGAGCATTTTGATATTGAGAGAGTCTTCTAACAAAGCCCGAAAACATTTCCACTTTGTTCTTTTGTTGCATAGTACAACGGATTGTTCTTCTTTAACAATTGGCTACTCATTGCCATAGTGATAGGAGAATTATCCGATGAGAAGTCTAGATAGGTTGAGACGTTGAAGTATTTTTTTGACATACCGTAGATTATAAAGAAATCTACAACATGCATGGAATTTTGCTTGTGTCAGTTGGCGAGTAGGTAGGTTCGGACGTGGTGATAACTTGTAGATTCATGTTAGTAGCTATTTTGTACAGTGTTCGTCCTCCAGCTGTTGTCAGTATAGAACCCCATTGTGGGAGTTTAGCAATAAAGGTAAACTTTAGCACCTGATATTTATCGATCGAAGAGTTGAAACAGATCTGAAAACTGACTTTCTAATATAGAGTGTTTCGGTGAACAATAAGTTGCTGATATCGTGACAGGTCCATTCCAATCCTCTATGACCGGGTTTGTAGCTTGTATGTGTTCCTGCTTATATTTGCCTGCTTCGCGGTGTTTAATGCAAGACCTTACAATGATAGCTGTTCCGCCATGAGCAGTTCCATCTGAATGAACTGTGTGGTACGTTAAGTATATTCTTACATGCATGTGGTTTTTTTTTTTGTAAAATGCGTTTCGGATACTAGCATTAATCTATCCAAAATAAACTATTTAACTAATTCAAAACATCGTATTTATTAGAATAACTTTTTATTGTATGAATTACATTCTTACAAATAATCCATGTACTTTGGATCATCAGGATCATCAAAATAGAGAAACATTTATTAAAAAGGAAAGGTATTAATATCGAATGAGACAAAATCATTTGATAAATTGAGAGCATCCGTACCATACTCATTACAAGGACCATCAACTCTATCCCTCAATTGATTCGTTGTCTTCTGAAAGTCACCAAAGATATTTGAATCTAATAGGACGGAATGATCCGATGAATTGGGATCATTACTGGCAGGCGTAAAAGAAGAAAAGTTATTTAAATTTCTAAACCTTTGAAGTATATCCGAAAAACTGCGCCTCATATTCTCCTCCATTCGATTAATATTCTCCATATGTAGATTTAAATTCATCAAACTCCCTGCATCTTCTTCCTCATTGCTTTTTTCTTCTATTTCATTTACCAAAACAATCTGTCGGCAATTAGGGCACCTAATTTTATTTTTTAACCACTTGTCGATACATTCTTTATAAAAGACGTGACTGCAAGGTAGTTGCCTGAAAAAATAATTCGAAAATTAGTTAAAAATGTTCATTGGTAATAGTAGATTCGGTCATATCTTATTTTATGTACGTCTCGTATTTGGGTTGTAAATGTTTGTTGTGTAGGAATTGTGTAGGTTCTGAAAGGTTGTCTTTAATGTCTATAAAACTGTAAAATGAAATAATCTATTGTTATCATATTCACGCCAAAATTCAACACCATTTCTCTTAATTGATAGTTGTGACAGTACGACAGTGACTTTAAATTTATCTACGTGATAGCATGCACTCATGACAACAACTGACTCATGTATTTGAGCCTTTATATCTATGAATACGTTTGCTTGTTGAGCACACAGTTACCTGACTACTGCACCACTTTTAAGTTCCTCCATGCAGATTGAACATTTTTCTTTATTTTCCCTTGGACGACCATCTGTTGCACAATATTTACAGGATGGTATGTTCTCATCTAAGAAGCTCTTAATTCTATTCACTCGCAAAACTCTACGTACTTCCACGGGTACATTAACTGGCTCAAGATGATCCATCTAAAATAAAATATAAATGTATTAGTCAATGGTGGTGCGTGGAATGTTGTTTCAATTTAAAACCAAGAAAACTCTTTTCTGAGTTTCCTGTTTAATTTATATATTTTTTTATATAGTTTATTTATATAGTTATATTATTATATTGGTACCGGATAAATATCGTTCTATCGTTCTATCGTCTTATCGTTCTATCGATAAGACGTTCTGTCGTACTATATATATAAACACGCGTTCTTATAGGTTATTCATATAAACGGTGAAACATTTTGACAACTACGAACATTATAATAGGTAGGTTTATGGGCTGATACCTTAGTATAAAGCAGTTGGTTTACTGACTAACGCCAAATTCAGTCACATTGGCGCAACTGGTATGCTCTGAAATCTGATGAAATATCCGAAATAATAATAAGAAGAGTTTTTGACTGTTTTTTTGTTTGACTATACTTGACTGTACTAGTTTATATTGTTTACAAGTTGTTTGAATTGAAAAAATACATGTACTCTTATATCAGTTCCATAGAAAAGAAAAATCAGTGTATCAATTTTGTTGTTTGTTGTCAGCAAGCATTTCATTTAATATATTATTCTTACAGACTTTTTTCTATCATAATAATAATAATTGTTATTAATATTATTTAAAATGGTTTTAAAGTGCTGTGTACCAAATTGCAAGTCGTCTAATAAAGCATATGCTTTTCACAGATTTCCAATTGATGATGATGTAAGTAACTTTTATTAATAATTTTGTCTAATATTGTGCACTACAATTTATTTGATTGTATGTATTTACAGGTATATGAAGCATGGTTAAAACGCCTAAACATTCAAAGTCTTTTTAAAATGGATAAGGAAAGGGTATATGCACTTCGACGATTATGTACCATTCATTTTAGTGACCATTACAGATTTCCTGAAAATAATAACAGTACTTCACTTAAACAAAGAAGCTTGCCAACACTGTTTTTGCCAAGTGAGTAAAAATCGCAACGACACACTTTATTGATAGAACGTGAAAGAGTATTAACAATATGATGATTTTTTAGATTTTCATGAAGCACCCACCATCGAAAATTCTATTTTGCCTTTTACTTCTCGGCCAATTTCAGAAAGCATCAGTAATAATAAAGTTTTAAGTGTTGAGATTGCGAAAAAAGAGAGTGTGGAAACTGGGATTAAATCAAAAGAAATTATTAATATTGAAAAAACTCAGGTTCAGTTTGAAACAGGTAAATATTAAATTTACAAATAATATATTTAACTATAATTTAAATTATTCTTGATACATTGCTACTGATAATAGTTATAAAATTTATTTCCAGGTAAAAGTATTAAAGAAAACGTCCTTTACTGAGATCTAAATTGGAACTGCTTCCAACTATCCTCTTATTCGCACCGCCAAATAAAATTACCCAGGAAATTAATGCTTACATAGCGGGATATTTGGCGATATTTGCCAAGTAGCACATTACTACTTACCATCATTATCAAATAAGGCAAACATATTATAAAAACTATGCAACGAAACGATAAAAGTGCTTGTTGTTAATAATGTTTTTACATGTAAGCAACATGATCTACAAGTAGAGTTTGTAAAATTATTTAGCAAACATTACCTACAAACGTGGGTTAAAAATGTAAATAAAGCCCTAAGAGGTGAAAAAAAAAACTCAAAAGATGAAATAAGTAATGCAGCTTATAAATATTATGAAAAATTTAAAATTAAAGCATCTAAAATAAAATGCATGAAACAATTACAATAAAAGTTTATTGTAAACGAAATGTTTTATAAAACAAAGCCATCTGATGGCGAAACGGAGTTCGCCGGGTTTGCTAGTTCTGTATATACTTTCTTTTCTATGGGTAGGTTATTTTAATTTTGAACTAGTTAAATATTTTAATTTGAAAATAGAATTAAAATTTGAAATGAAATTACGAATTATTTTATTTAATTCAACGCACTCACACTAAACATATGTCGCTTTGCAGCGGGGGTATACAACAGTTTAATTAATTATAAGAAGTTATTAAAAAACAATTGGACATTTAAGGTTCTGGTGAATTTGATCAATGTATAGTACAGTTTTATAGAAATTAACATATATTACAGAATGTAATATTTATTTGTATTTTAGAATGGCAAGAAGGCTGAATAAGTCAAAGCCTAATAAATTAAAATTATATTAGAATATGTATACTTACAATTACAACAAACACAAATTATATATAAATAAACAAAAAATCGAGCTTAAAAATGAAGCCGTAGAGGCAGATACAATATCTTCCAACTGATTTAATACTTCTTTAAAATGTGTTTTGAAATACTTGTCTTCACTTTTAATAAGTAACTATTAACAGGTTATGAAAAACTTAACTCTTTATGGAATTTCTCCCACTACTTTTTAAGTTTATTAATTATTTGTTTTTTTTTTCTATTGGTTAAATTTCAGGGGGTGGTTCACGCCCTTGCCAATGTGTGACATTTCATATTAGATATATTAGTCATTTTGGTACCAACTTGCCCATTTCCATAATTATTTATTTACTGATGTACCTACCCTTGAACAGAGCCGGACTGAAAAAAATATGTGAGTCGAATATTATTAATAAATAGAGAATTATTATTATTAATGATTAAATATATATAAAAATTCAGCCTGCGTATGTTTGTGCTCGTAAAACTCGTAAAATAGTTGGAGGATTGGCTTGAAATTTTGACAGGATGCTGTATTCGAGTTGAATTCGAGTTATGTTATGTGGTGAAATTGAGCTAAAGTTATGAAGTAGGCTGTTTTAAATTATTTCTTAAAAGAAAACTGTGAACAAAACTAAAATTTTGAGACAGCACTTTTTTTAACTATTTTTATCGACCATGTAAACTCCACGACATTTTCACCCTTTTACATAAAGGTATTTTACTTTAACATAAAATATTTGAGTATTTTATAACGAGAAATGTGCGCTAATTGTTAAGTGATGTTTACAACGGAAGTTAAGGCACGGGGCCCTATGCGGTTCCAAGAGTTGAACCATCTCCCGGCCGGCTCTGTCTACCTTTGATTTCATGTCATTAGAACAATGTTGTTTGTATTTGTTATGACTATTTTCTTGAATTACTTCTAAATATTATCAGCAGGTAACAAATTAGTCATCGTAGAAACAAACAACCATAAATTTATTGACCTTCTTAGAGAGGTATACCTTCAGGTTAGAAATACCGTTAGAAATCCATTAGCCCAGCGGTTCTCAAAGTATGGAACCCCAAGAGAGGCGCAATAAAGGATCAGGGAATCCCAAAGCTTGGTTGAAAAAATAATTAAATTTACTTAGAAAATAATAAATCAAACTTTTTATTTTTAAAATTACAACAAGTGTATAATTTTTAGTCAACGTCGTAAGAGTGCCGAAGCGCAATGGATTGAAAAGGTGAAAAGCTATGAAATAAAGCTAAGTTTGTACAAGGGCGGTCTGAAAAGTGACAATTTGGAGCTAATTCCTAATTTTAGAATTATGATTAAAGACATGGATCTCAAAACTATTCCAACCAATGCAAGGTAATGCTTTCTTAAACATTAAGAAATCCTCAAATCTCGTTTTGAAAAATATTTTAATGGGAGCTTGGATGTTTTCGTTTGGATTCAAAACATGTTCAAACCATCAGTCGATGAGTGCTCCCTCTACATGACGGAAAAAGAAAACCCCATTGACCTCCAAGGTAATACTGGGCTGAAATGAAGTTTAAAGAATCTTCTCTCACATCCTTTAGGATAGTTGTACAAAAGGAACACCCAATTTTGAGTGAACTTACTCCATGAAACTGGGTTTTCTGGTCTAGCTGCCATGAAGAGTAAATATCGCTCAAGACTGGATGCGACCAAGGAACTCAGAGTAGCGTTAACAGAACTAACACCGCGCAAAAAAAAAACAACCACTTCCTTCACACTGAAGCTCTTTTTAATAATATTGCTTTTAGTTACAAATAACAATTATGTACTATAGTATCTAAAATAATTAAATAAGTTGTAATTGTTTGTATAGAATTTGTTGTTTGATTACGATTAAACCTATTGCCCCATTAGAGTATGCATAGAATGTGCAAAACTTAACTAAATAAAAATTGACTGTAAAATGTCAAATGCGACTCCCTTATAACATATAGTACGCTTACATGTAGGGGGCCCGGCTTACAGCTGGTTTATGCAAGGGGCTCGAAGTAAAAAGTTTGAGAACCAATGCATTAGCCAATTGAAAAAGGTATAATTTGAAATTGAGCAAATAATAAAGGATGATTCACGTATGTTGTGTTTACAATGTTTTGCAGTTTAGTACTATAGTAACAGATAAAACTAAGCATAGGCATTTCCACAGGTAAGCTGTTAAAGCCCAGTGCCTATTTAGTTCTACATTTTTATAGAGCTCATTCGAATCGCAGTAAGCATTACTAAACGCAGTAAGTAAACTGTATTATATTATAACCTCCAAAATGTATAAAATCTATCAAAATGTTGTAGGATTTATTTTTAAAAGAAGTTCAATATCAGTTTGTCAAAAGAAGAAGTATAAATAATTTTTAATTAGTAATTGTTATTGAAAACATATAACCGTTATATATTTAGATAATTAGAATAAGTTAGATAATCTGAATTATCCCTCATTCAGTTCTGTTCAACTGTCAAAATTTATATTTTTAGCGACACGTAAATTAAATATCAAAACAGTGAGTGACTTAACAGTATCAGCGGTTCAATTTTTTAACGTCATTTTGAGACAATTTTTAACAAAAAATACTAAAAAAAAAAGGCACTTGCGGCTTTGTGGTTGTCTGTCGCTTGAACCGAACGCTACCGACTTTTCATGTTGCCACCCGAAGTGGCACATTCTGTATTTAGACATTAAGGTGCATAGTATAAGCACACGTGGTGTTTTATAATCTCAAATGTAAAGAAAAAACAAATGTTTGATATATATGCTTTGTCCGCCACATTATACAAAACGAAATAAAGGTAATTAATAAATAAGTATTAGGTTTATTATTGTGTTTGTTAAGTAAGTATTATTAAGTAACAATAATTATGTTTTAATTAAAAGTGTTTTATTGTTATTGCACACAAATTATTTAACTTGATTAAAACTTATTCATACACCTAAACTTTTTTTAGAAATGTTTTTAAATAGAATACAGATTTTTAATTAAAACAAAAAGTTAATATTGGTTCATTAGAAAATCGTACGGCTAAATTAAAATTAGATTTACTCTTAAATGCTATATCCCTGTGGTTTATTTATTACATTACTATTAGTACCTCAATAATAAAACTTATTAGGCAGTGGTATTGTTTATATACAAATATGAATTAAAAATCATTTTTTACACGATTTTCTTAAATATTTCAATGTATATATATATACTAGTGTCGCAAGCGACGACTGTCTTTTGTGTATGATTTGAATTTCATTTCAAATTTTATTTACATTTTAAATTAAAATATTTAACTCGTTCAATATTTTACATATAAAAACAAATAATTTTTCATTTAAACCGACTAAAAAAAATATATTTTTTTCAACAAACTAAAAAATATCTTCTATTTATTCGATTTTTGACCAACTTTTTTTCAAAATTTGGAAATATTTTGTTTTGATTTGTAAATTAGGTACTAAATGTAGCCTATATAAAAAATTCTAACTTTCTAGCACAATTAACCTCGACAAAAACCACCCCCGAGGCTGCTAATTAAATTTTGAAATTTTTATCATTTTTTTTTAATATTATATTCAATTATTACACAATCCAAAATTTAGGCTTTCCCCAAAGTTTCTTACCGGGCCCGTTTTATATAATTTTGAAGTTCTAAGTTTTGTTATATGTTCGCAATAGCGTAATACACATGCAAAATTTCACCTTTCTATCTTTTACGAATACAAAGTTATACAGCAAAAAAGGCCTAAACTAGAATTCTAAGGTAAAAATTGAAAAGAACATTCCTTTCGCAACCACTGACAAATACATTTCAACTTTATTTCAGATGGATGGTTTGGATCCGGTATCAAATTACCCCTGGCAAGACGACAGATTTATTATCATAGACTTTGATGAAATGAGCTATAGTACTTACAATTTTCATATACCTTCACTTGATACAATTGTTCAACCTCGGAATGCCAAACAGACCGGAAATAATAGAAACTTGCGTCTGGAGAGAATTAAGAAGTTTCTTGATGACTCCATGTCTGCGTATAAATATAACAAGTCAGATTCACGTGAAGAAGATGCTGAGAATTGTTCCATCTGTATGGAGGAATTTGGGATCGGTACAGAAGTTCAGCAAGTTTCTACTAAAAAAGCAAACGTTTGGATTTGGATTAGGTAAAATTGTTTGTAGAATACTTCAAATTTTTATTGAATCATTCGAATAGGTTGATTTGTTTTCAAATATTTATAAAATACGAAAATTGATAGCGTTATTAGCATTTATTATTTATAGATTGCTTTGATTGCTAATATTTATAGGTTTTACATAACAGCTCTATAAATAAACTATTGCATTCGTTGTAACTTAATTAGTTCACTACTTTGTAAGCTATTGTAATAATTATTGTCCTTTTACATTTCGATTAATTTTGTTGTGGATCTTGTTGTAGCAAAAGCAATTTATGTAGCCTTAGCTTCTCCTTAATTAAAGAATTGCAGATTTTGTATATCTAAATTACTATATTTTATTTAATTTAGAATAAAAACTTAGAATACAATGTTGAAATGAGAATGTATGTTGTATTGATTGAGCTAGAGATATTGTTCTAATTAGATTATACACTGGTCGTTAGTTTGCGCCACCTAAAATTAATTATTAAGCACTCGTTGCTGATTTGTTCAGTATTCTTAAGTTCTAAGTTACTTCAGTTGTTTAAGCTCATTTCGTATTGCGTCATACTACACCACCTGCTATGTACGATTCTTTATATCAACAAAATGGCAATTAAAAGGCATTTGAAGTAACTTTTTAATTGTTCTTTCAGGCGACTTACGTGCAATCACGTGTTTCATAAAGAATGTATCGACAAGTGGTTTGAAAAGAAAATTGACTGCCCTCTGATCCGACGGATCGTTTTGGTGTATGAAAATGAATTGATTGAATAAAACAGGTTCCATCCGCGAGCTGTATTTTGAAATATTGTTTAAACATAGACAAGTGCGGCTAGAAAAAACGATTTGTAACTAGGAAATGGCATAAATTGTAGCATAGACAAATAAAAAATTATATTTCTAGTACAAATAATAAATTCATGTTTTATTAAACAATATACATTTTATATACAAAATGCACATTCATTTTTCTTCAAGTAAAACAGTTTTCGGTATTTATTCGATATAGCTGCCACTTTTGTTTTTCACTTTGTAAAAAAACTACTGCATATTTTTAGGTTTTATTATGCTTATTGTATTCTAAAAACATGTCAAAATCACTACGTAATATTTCTTTTACCACTTTTTATTAAGAAATAGAAGATATTGAGGGTTAAAGTTGAAATTTCAAAATTGAGGTTGTCATTACATTTATGTGTATCAATTGACAGATTTTTTGCATAATACTGGCTTATTTGGATTCAAACCAAATCATTTTACTAGGATTCGTACCATATGGTTTAAAAATATAATTATCATTTTACTAGGATTCGTTCCATATGGTTTAAAAATGTAATAATTTATATACGGGCTGTATATATTATGAAAGAAGACATTTTTAACAGAAAATATGATATTTTGAAATATATATGTTTTCATTTATTTCTTTTATCGTCAATTGTCAAGGCATCAACTTTGAGAAAAAGGACTCCTGCAAACATTGTGAATTACCGTTCTTTGAGGGAGGGGTGAGGCGGGTAGAAGGGGGTGGGGGCGAAAAAGAGAAAGGAATGGAATGGCGATCGAGGAGACAGAAAGAAGAAGAGAAGGAGGCGCAAGTGGGAAAGATAAGCTAAGGAGAAAGTACAAGGAGATACAGCAACAGGAAAGAATGGAAAAAATCGAGAAGAGCAATAACACCACAAGATATAAAAGGATTTGTGAGAGAGAGATACCACATTACTTAAGAGAAAAAAAAGACAAAAACATGAGAACGATTGCCAGACTTAGATTGGGAAACGAGGAGAAAGGATTCTTATATATATTCAAACTTAAAACTAAACTTTATTAATTTCTTAAAACTTAAGTATATATACCTAATATATATTTAAATATATATATATATATATATATATATATATATATATATATATATATAATATATGTATGTAATAATATATAAGTTATATGTATTTAAAGACTCTAAATTACTTTAAATACATATAACTTATATATTATTACATACATATATTATATATATATTTAAATATATATCAAGTATATGTACTTAAAGAGATTTAGAGTGAGAAAAAAAATTTTTATACCAAAATCGCCTTTTCTTATAACAAAAATTTTTTTCTCACTCTAAATTCTTCACTTTTGGAAGTGGCACAAGTCTTGAATAATTTTAAGTTTTAATAAATTAATAAAGTTTAGTTTTAAGTTTGAATGTATATAGGAATCCTTGTTCCTCGTTTCCCAATCTAAGTTTGGCAATCCTTCTCATGTTTTTATCTTTTTTTTCTCTTAAGTAATGTGGTATCTCTCACAAATCCTTTTATATCTTGTGTTGTAATTACTCTTCTCGATTTTATCCATTCTTTCCTGTTGCTGTATCTCTTTGTCCCTTCTCCTTAGCTCATATTTCACACTTGCGCCTCCTTCGCTTCTTCTTTCTGCCTTCTCGATCGCCATTCCATTCCTTTCTCTTTTTTAAGCCTCCCCCTCTCTTTTCCATCCCTCCCTTCTTTCTACTCCCACCACATCTGCTATATTTATCTTTATCTTTATTTATATCTTTTTATCGAACTAGTGTAAACCCTACATCTATATAATTACTAAATTAGAAACATGTAAAATTAAGTATTTAAAAGCACCGCGCTTTTTTGAATATTTGAAATCACATATTTAAACCATTTGTAAATTTATTTTATCATATATTCAAACACATCACATATATTTATAGTTGGTTTGAATCTTGGGAAGTAAGTATTACACTGGCCAATATTAACGAAATGGGCTTGTGTCCTCATTTTTTAGTGGTCGATTTTTCAATTGTTGATTGAAATTGATGTTAATAAATGTGTATTGGCGTGTCTATTTTATTAAATATCTAAATATTGACGGAGATATAGCAATTAAAAATTTGAATTGTAGTTTTAGCGCTAGAAATGGTTGGCCATATTTGTATGACATGGAATGCATTTTAACGTCAGTTATTTGTTGAGTAGGTCAGTGTTGTGGTAATGTTTTGTAGCTGTTGGTACTCAAACAATCCAGTCAAGTCAAAGAATAATAAGTTTTTACTTTATTTAACCCTGTTAAGGCAGACATAATATTGAAATTTTATTGTTCCTTGAAATAACTGTAAATAATATTTGATATTTTGATATATAAATACATAGAGCAGAGATTTATGATCTGTAAGGTTGGTAACCTTACACAAGGTTTGTGATGTCACATGCATTTGGAGTTTGTACAACGTTGAATCCCTTTAATAATTAAAGAGACAAAATGACTTTTTTAATTGTTAATATCTCCTAACATATATGGAGTTATTAAAAAATAATTGAACATTTGAGGTTCTAGTAACCCACTTTATCAATATATAGTACAGTTTTATAGAAATTAAGACATAGGACACAAGCCCATTATGTGTAAAATGTTGTCAAATATCACATTTTTTGGTCAAATTTAACCCTCAATATCTTCTATTTCTTATTAAAAAGTGGTAAAGGAAATATTACGTAGTGATTTTGACATGTTTTTAAAATACAATAAGCATAATAAAGCATGAAAAACAAAAGTGGCAGCTATATCGAATATTTACCCAGTTTTCTATAACGTTCATTTAGAAATCGAAATTATACTTAAACTAGTGAAACCAGTTTTCTACAAAATTTAATAAAAGTTAAATGTGATGATTATTTATTTATATTAAAGTACAACATATTAAGTTTATTGTGTGAAAATTTCCAGTCGATTGGAGTAAAACTGTCGGAGATATAGTATTAAGTATTAAGGTTTCACCTCTCTGCTCCGGTTTCGTTTTTCTTTGAAACTTTTAAACGCGTTTTTCTCTCACTTAGCTTTTTTAGAGTCAGTGCCTTCTCTAACTTAAAATCACCGATCCTTTAAAATTTTGCAAACTATTTTTTTACGTAAATGCCGAGGTAACGCTATCGAGTTTTGTTTCAATTTTTACGTATTTTAAAATAACAAAGTTTCTGATTTCCTTCAAGAAATATCGGTATTTCAACTTCAAAGAGCTGTACAAAATTTAAATATAAATAAAAAGTAAAATTGAGGTTAAAATGAGGAAAAATGAACTTTTTAGTTTATATTTCAAACGTATTTTCTAGCGTTGTTTTTCATGCTGATTTCAAAACTAGACAACATTTTTAATATCTGTATTATTAACGCCTCAACATTCTGATTTTAAAAACAAACACACACAAAATGCAAATTTGGAATCAGTAATAACTTATTTTCAAAATTAAAAATTACTTTGCACAACCCCCATTTGGTGTCTTTGCTGCATGAAAAAGAATCTGTGTAAAATTTCAATTTAATTATTTAAATTATAGTATGATTTATGTTATGATTTAAGTTGAATAAAAGTGAGCCTTTTTTTGCTGTATTACTTTTAATTCGTAAAATATAGAAAGTTGAAATTTTGCATGTGTATTAAGGTATTCAATGCTGACATATCTCAAGAATTAGAAATTAGATTTATTTTATTTTTTATTTGTAATAATCGTTTAACATATGATAATATGCAATTAGCTTCTCTCTAATAAAAATTTATTCTCGAAACTTTCTAAGATATGACAGTTCAGTGTTCTTCGTTATCGACTTTATTGAATATAATATAAGGTGAAATGATACTTGGTCATTTTTTCTAACGAAATATAGATGGCGATACTATGCAGCAGGTTAAACATTTAAAAAAATACCATGTTTTTTTATGTTTAAATCGTTTTATTTAAGGAACTATAAACCTGAATCCAAATCTAACGCGTTTGTAGCTTGTATGTGTTCCTGTTTATATTTGCCTGCTTCGTGGTGTTTAATGCAAGACCTTACAATGATAGCTGTTTTGCCATGAGCAGTTCCATCTGAATGAACTGTGTGGTACGTTAAGTATATTCTTGCATGTAGTTTTTTTTTGTAAAATTCGTTTCGGATACTAGCATTAATCTATTCAAAATTACCTATTAAACTATTTCAAAACATCGTATTTATTAGTATAACTTTTTATTGTATGAATTACATTCTTACAAATAATCCATGTACTTTGGATCATCAGGATCATCCAAATCGAGAAACATTTATTAAAAAGAAAAGGTATTAATATCAAATGGGACGGAATCATTTGATAAATTGGGAGCATCCGTACCATACTCATTACAAGGACCATCAACTCTATCCCTCAATTGATTCGTAGTCCCCTGAAAGTCACCAAAGATATTTGAATCTAATGGGACGGAATGATCCGATGAATTGGGATCATTACTGGCAGGCGTAAAAGAAGAAAAGTTATTTAAATTCCTAAACCTTCGAAGTATATCCGAAAAACTGCGACTCATATTCTCCTCCATTCCATTAATATTCTCCATATGTAGATTTAAATTCATCAAGCTCCCTGCAGCTTTCTTCTCATTGCTTTTTTCTTCTATTTCATTTACCAATACAATCTGTCGGCAATTAGGGCACCTAATTTTATTTTTTAACCACTTGTCGATACATCCTTTATAAAAGACGTGACTGCAAGGTAGCCGCCTGAAAATATAATTCGAAAATTAGTTAAAAATGTTCATTGGTAATAGTAGATTCGGTCATATCTTATTTTATGTACGTCTCGTATTTGGGTTGTAAATGTTTGTTGTGTAGGAATTGTGTAGGTTCTGAAAGGTTGTCTTTAATGTCTATAAAACTGTAAAATGAAATAATCTATTGTTATCATATTCACGCCAAAATTCAACACCATTTCTCTTAATTGATAGTTGTGACAGTACGACAGTGACTTTAAATTTATCTACGTGATTGCATGCACTCATGACAACAACTGACTCATGTATTTGAGCCTTTATATTTATGCATACGTTTGCTTGTTGAGCACACAGTTACCTGACTTCTGCACCACTTTTAAGTTCCTCCATGCAGATTGAACATTTTTCTTTATTTTCCCGTGGACGATCATCTGTCGCACAATATTTACAGGATGGTACGTTCTCATCTAAAAAGCTCTTAATTCTATTCACTCGCAAAACTCTACGTTCTTCCACGGGTACATTAACTGGCTCAAGATGATCCATCTAAAATAAAATAGAAATGTATTAGTCAATGGTGGTGCGTGGAATGTTGTTTCAATTTAAAACCAAGAAAACTCTTTTCTGAGTTTCCTGTTTAATTTATATATTTTTTTATATAGTTTATTTATATAATTATATTATTATATTGGTACCGGATAAATATCGTTCTATCGTTCTATCGTCTTATCGTTCTATCGTCTTATCGTTCTGTCGTACTATATATATAAACACGCGTTCTTATAGGTTATTCATATAAACGGTGGAACATTTTGACAACTACGAACATTATAATAGGTAGGTTCATGGGCTGATACCTTAGTATAAAGCAGTTGGTTTACTGACTAACGTCAAATTCAGTCACATTGGCGCCACTGGTATGCTCTGAAATCTGCTGAAATATCCGAAATAATAATAAGAAGAGTTTTTGACTGTTTTTTTGTTTGACTGTACTAGTTTATATTGTTTACAAGTTGTTTGAATTGAAAAAGTACATGTACTCTTATATCAGTTTCATAAAAAAGAAAAATCAGTGTATCAATTTTGTTGTTTGTTGTCAGCAAGCATTTCATTTAATATATTATTCTTACAGACTTTTTTTAATCATAATAATAATAACTGTTATTAATATTATTTAAAATGGTTTTAAAGTGCTGTGTACCAAATTTCAAGTCGTCTAATAAAGCATATGCTTTTCACAGATTTCCAATTGATGATGATGTAAGTAACTTTTATTAATAATTTTGTCTAATATTGTGCATTACAATTTATTTGATTGTATGTATTTACAGGTATATGAAGCATGGTTAAAACGCCTAAACATTCAAAGTCTTTTTGAAATGGATAAGGAAAGGGTATATGCACTTCGACGATTATGTACTATTCATTTTAGTGACCATTGCAGATTTCCTGAAAATAATAACAGGACTTCACTTAAACAGAAGCTTGCCAACACTGTTTTTGCCAAGTGAGTAAAAATCGCAACGACACATTTTATTTATAGAACGTGAAAGAGTATTAACAATATGATAATTTTTTAGATTTTCATAAAGCACCCACCATCGAAAATTCTATTTTGCCTTTTACTTCTCGGCCAATTTCAGAAAGCATCAGTAATAATAAAGTTTTAAGTGTTAAGATTGAGAAAAGAGAGAGTGTGGAAACTGGGATTAAATCAAAATAAATTAATAATATTGAAAAAACTCAGTTTCAGTTTGAAACAGGTAAATATTAAATTTACAAATAATATATTTAACTATAATTTAAATTATTCTTGATACATTGCTACTGATAATAGTTATAAAATTTATTTCCAGGTAAAAGTATTAAAGAAAACGTCCTTTACTGAGATCTAAATTGGAACTGCATCCAACTATCCTCACATTCGCTCCGCCAAATAAAATAACTGAGGAAATTAATGCTTACATAGCGGGATATTTGGCGATATTTGCCAAGTAGCACATTACTACTTACCATCATTATCAAATAAGGCAAACATATTATAAAAACTATGCAACGAAACGATAAAAGTGCTTGTTGTTAATAATGTTTTTACATGTAAGCAACATGATCTACAAGTAGAGTTTGTAAAATTATTTAGCAAACATTACCTACAAACGTGGGTTAAAAATGTAAATAAAGCCCTAAGAGGTAAAAAAAAACTCGAAAGATGAAATAAGTAATGCAGCTTATAAATATTATGAAAAATTTAAAATTAAAGTATCTAAAATAAAATGCATGAAACAATTAAAATAAAAGTTTATTGTAAATGTAATAAATATTGTTATGAAATAAATGTGTTGTTGTACTAAAAATTGTGTAATTTATAACTTTATAATATATGTTTATGAGGACCAATATTTTTTTAAAAAAAGTGGTTGTAAACCCGGGTAAAATAGTAGCGCAGCAGCGGCGCCTTGGTTTATCGTTAAAGAAAGTTCCCAAAATATAGCTGAGTTTCCATCTACTATATAAAAATAAGTCGGGTTTTCCTTCCTGACGTTATAACTCCAGGACGCACAAACCGATTTTCACGGTTTTGCATTCGTTGGAAAGGTCTCGGACTCCGTGAGGTTTATAGCAAAGAAAATTCAGGAAAAATTTCAACAGAAAAGCAGGAAAATCTTTTTTCACATACAGCGCCATCTCTGATACGTAGCATAGATACAAACCAATATTTTAAGTAGCGCCGGTGCGTGATACATTGTTTGACAGCTACTTATTGTTCTCTGCTCAGTTAATTTCATGTGACAAACCGGTATTGTGTTCACTGTGAAATTGTGAAAAAAAAGTTAAAAAAATAAGTTATTCGTTTCCTAACATTTCAATTGGAAACCATCAAATCAATCACGTGTATTGTGCAAATTTTTATTCAATTTCAACAGCAGGCATTTGTCTTTAAGGTGGTAAGTTGAACTGTGTAAATTATGTGGATCGTGCATTTCAGGTTACATTCACCACTCTGTCCATAGTCCAAAATGCCTAGAGGACGACGTGCGAACATCGGCCGCTGCACAAGACATGCAAGCCAGCAACAAGTGTATTCACAGAACTTAAGCGAAGAAAGACAAAATATAATAAGAGAAAATGCCCGATTGAGACAACGCGTGAGCACACGAAGATCATTGGCATCATACAATCGCTTGGCATTCCAATATGATCCCACTGCGAACTACAGTGATGATGAAAATTTAGATATTGGACCAACGACGACTATATGCCGATATTGCAATGCGTTAAAGTTCAAAAGAGAAACGGCTGGATTGTGCTGCGCAAGTGGAAAAGTCAAACTGGATCCATTACTTACACCACCACAGCCACTGAAACCATTGTTCGATGGAAGTGATCCCGATTCCAGCCATTTTCTTCAACACATCCTTGAATACAATAACTGCTTTCGCATGACTTCCTTTGGAGCTAATATCATTCGAGAAGGCGGCTTCATGCAGACTTGCAAGGTAAAAGATACAACACACATAACCAATCACTCACACCAACACAATGAATTGCAACACATAACAACTACATTTACACCACACACTACACCGTATTCTTCAACAAATGATTGTTTGCAATTACAGATACAAGGACAAATATATCATTTGCATGGTTCAATGGTGCCAACACCAGATGAACCGCATCAATTTCTGCAAATATATTTCATTTCGTCGATGGTGGATCAGCTGAATGTGCGGTGCAATATACAGGGAACACAACAGTTAAAGAGACGAATTATTGAACAGTTGCAAGCATTTTTTCACGCTAATAATGCTGTGGTTAATATGTTCAAAACAGCATTGGAACGAATGCCATCGAATACGCACAAATTTGTCATAAGAGCGGATTGTACCCCAACAGGTGAACATGTGCGAAGATTCAATGCACCCACCGTTAATGATGTTGCTGCAATTATTGTTGGCGATCCAATTAAATCGCGAGACATTGTCGTTCAGCGAAGAAGCAATATCATGCATCGTGTAAACAAGACACATCGTTTGTACTATGCGTTACAATATCCAATCATTTATTGGCAAGGGCAAGACGGATACGACATCACGTTGAAGATGGTCGATCCAATTACAGGTACAATATTCACACACTAATTATTGCTATTATTGCTATTATTGTTTTCCATTAACAATTCATTTAATTTTGCATTTTCAGGCGTATCAACGAATAAAAATCTAAGCGCAATGAATTACTATGCGTATCGTATGATGATTCGTACACATGAGGAGAATGTCATTCTGAAGTGCCGTCGGCTATTCCAGCAATTCGCTGTCGACATGTATGTCAAAGTCGAGACCGAACGTTTAGCGTTCATCCGAATCACCAAACGAAATGTTTTATAAAACGAAGCCATCTGATGGCGAAACGGAGTTCGCCGGGTTTGCTAGTTCTGTATATACTTTCTTTTCTATGGGTAGGTTTTTTTAATTTTGAACTAGTTAAATATTTCAATTTGAAAATAGAATTAAAATTTGAAATGAAATTACGAATTATTTTATTTAATTCAACGCATGCACACCAAACAGATGTCGCTTTGCAGCGGGGGTATACAACAGTTTAATTAATTATAAGAAGTTATTAAAAAATAATTGGACATTTAAGGTTCTGGTGAATTTGATCAATGTATAGTACAGTTTTATAGAAATTAACATATATTACAGAATATAATATTTATTTGTATTTTAGAATGGCATGAAGGCTGAATAAGCCAAAGCCTAATAAATTAAAATTATATAAAAATATGTATACTTACAATTACAACAAACACAAATTATATATAATTAAACAAAAAATCGAGCTTAAAAATGAAGCCGTAGAGGCAGATACTATATCTTCCATTTGATTTAATACTTCTTTAAAATGTGTTTTGAAATACTTGTCTTCACTTTTAACAAGTAACTATTAACAGGTTATGAAAAACTTAACTCTTTATGGAATTTCTCCCACTACTTTTTAAATTTATTAATTATTTGTTTTTTTTTTCTATTAGTTAAATTTCAGGGGGTGGTTCACGCCCTTGCCAATGTGTGACATTTCATATTAGTTATATTAGTCATTTTGGTACCAACTTCAGCTCATTTCCATAAATATTTATTAACTGATGTACCTACTCTTGACCAGAGCCGGTCTGAAAAAAATATTCGCGTCGAATATTATTAATAAATAGAGAATTATTATTATTAATGATTAAATCTATATAAAAATTCAGCCTGCGTATGTTTGTGCTCGCAAAACTCGTAAAATAGTTGAAGGATTGGCTTGAAATTTTGACAGGATGCTGTATTCGAGTTGAATTCGAGTTATGTTATGTGGTGAAATTGAACTAAAGTTATGAAGTAGGCTGTTTTAAATTATTTCTTAAAAGAAAACTGTGAATCAAACTAAAATTTTGAGACAGCAGGTTTTTTAACTATTTTTATCGACCATGTAAACTCTACGACATTTTCACCCTTTTACATAAAGGTATTTTACTTTAACATAAAATATTTGAGTATTTTATAACGAGAAATGTGCGCTAATTGTTAAGTGATGTTTACAACGGAAGTTAAGGCACGGGGCCCTATGCGGTTCCAAGAGTTGAACCATCTCCCGGCCGGCTCGGTCTACCTTTGATTTCATGTTATTAGAACAATGTTGTTTGTATTTGTTATGACTATTTTCTTAAATTACTTCTAAATATTATCAGTAGGTAACAAAATAGTCATCGTAGAAACAAACAACCATAAATTTATTGACCTTCTTAGAGAGGTATACCTTCAGGTTAGAAATACCGTTAGAAACCCATTAGCCAATTGAAAAAGGTATAATTTGAAATTGAGCAAATAATATAAGATGATTTACGTATGTTGTGTTTACATAGTTTTGCAGTTAACTATAATAGTAACAGATTAAACTAAGCATAGGCATTTCTAGAGGTAAGCTGTTAAAGCCCGGTTGCTATTTAATTTTACATTTTTATAGAGCTCATTCGAATCGCAGTAAGCATTACTAAACGCAGCAAGTAAACAATATTGTTGTGAGTACGCACAATGTCGTACTTATCTTTTTATTTCTAATATAAATGTTATTTATTATATAAGAATTGTATTATGATAGCTTTAATTTTAATATTAAAATTGTAACAAATGATTATTTAAATTAAGCGCCTGTAAATATTGACGCTGGTCTGTGGACATTTTATATTGTTTTAATCCTAGGTAACACTGAAGCAGTGTTATATGATGTGAGCATGACTTGCAGATCGGTGATATACTGATTGGTACTGCAGTCAGAACGCCAGTTAGGTTCTAAACTCACAAGTATCAACAGTTTTGGTTCTAAAACCACAAGTACAACATCGAGTTATTTGCTATAAGCACGTTTTTACTATTAATCAATTATTACACAAGAAATTTATATTTAGTTATATATTTAGCATCTTTACTAGTTAAATAAAATACTACTGTATTTAAGTGTTTAGATGACTAAATACAATTAATAAATTACTTATTTTAAATAAAAGTGTTTAAATTAATAGTATTAAAAGATATCAATTGATCCAACAAGGTACGTTGTAACCAGGTCTACTTTAGCCGCTCGAAGTATTCTCAATTTCAACAATACTCAGTTGAACAAGCATTCTATTATTCAACGTAAAGAGCGCTAACTCTTATCCTGAAAACATTCAGTAATCAACGAGGTGGAAATCGCCCCAAAGAAGAATCTACATTCAGAAGGTAACAACACGACGTGGTGCATTACCCAAGCTGAGTAAATCTCCTTCCAGAACGAGCATCCGACCTTTTAATTATATCATTAATTGTCAGGAGTTACGTCCCGGCGACAATCCAACCTAGCATTACAACAATATTATATTATACCCTCCAAAATGTATAAAATCTATCAAAATGTTGTAGGATTTATTTTTAAAAGAAGTTCAATATCAGTTTGTCAAAAGAAGAAGTATAAATAATTTTTTAATAGTAATTGTTATTGAAAACATATAACTGTTATATATTTAGATAATTAGAATAAGTTAGATAATCTGAATTATCCCTCATTCAGTTCTGTTCAACTGTCAAAATTTATATTTTTAGCGACACGTAAATTAAATATCAAAACAGTGAGTGACTTAACAGTATCAGCGGTTCAATTTTTCAAAGTCATTTTGAGACAATTTTTAACAAAAAATACTAAAAAAAAGGCACTTGCGGCTTTGTGGTTGTCTGTCGTTTGAACCGAACGCTACCGACTTTTCATGTTGCCATCCGAAGTGGCACATTCTGTATTTAGACATTAAGGTGCATAGTATAAGCACACGTGGTGTTTTATAATCTCAAAAGTAAAGAAAAAAAAAGTGTTTGATATATATTCTTTGTCCGCCACATTATAGTAAACGAAATAAATGTAATTAATAAATAAGTATTAGGTTTATTATTGTGTCTGTTAAGTAAGTATTATTAAGTAACAATAATTATGTTTTAATTAAAAGTGTTTTATTGTTATTGCACACAAATTATTTAACTTGATTAAAACTTATTTATACACGATTTTAAAAACTTTTCTAAACTTTTTTTAGAAATGTTTTTAAATACAATACAGATTTTTAATTAAAACAAAAAGTTAATATTGGTTCATTAGAAAATCGTACGGCTAAATTAAAAATAGATTTACTCTTAAATGCTATATCCCTGTGGTTTATTTATTACATTACTATTAGTACCTTAATAATAAAACTTATTAGGCAGTGGTATTGTTTATATACAAATATGAATTAAAAATCATTTTTACACGATTTTCTTAAATATTTCAATGTATATATATATATACTAGTGTCGCAAGCGACGACTGTCTTTTGTGTATGATTTGAATTTCATTTCAAATTTTAATAACATTTTAAATTAAAATATTTAACTCGTTCAATATAAATTTTACATATTAAAACAAATAATTTTTCATATAAACCGACTAAAAAAATATATTTATTTCAACAAACTAAAAAATATCTTCTATTTATTCGATTTTTGACCAACTTTTTTTCAAAATTTGGAAATATTTTGTTTTGATTTGTAAATTAGGTACCAAATGTAGCTTATATAAAAAATTCTAACTTTCTAGCACAATTTTTAATCTCGACAAGAACCACCCCCGAACCCTTAAATAAATTTTGAAATTTTTATTCATTTTTTTTTAATATTATATTCAATTATTACACAATCCAAAATTTAAGCTTTCCCCAAAGTTTCTTACCGGGCCCGTTTTATATAATTTTGAAGTTCTAAGTTTTGTTATATGTTCGCAATAGCGTAATACACATGCAAAATTTCACCTTTCTATCTTTTACGAATACAAAGTTATACAGCAAAAAAGGCCTAAGCTAGAATTCTAAGTAAAAAATTAAAAAGAACATTCCTTTCGCAACCATTGACAAATACATTTCAACTTTATTTCAGATGGATGGTTTGGATCCGGTATCAAATTACCCCTGGCAAGACGACAGATTTATTATCATATACTTTGATGAAATGAGCTATAGTACTTACAATTTTCGTATATTCACTTGATACAATTGTTCAACCTCAAAATGCCAAACAGGCCGGAAATAATAGAAACTTGCGTCTGGAGAGAATTAAGAAGTTTCTTGATGACTCCATGTCTGCGTATAAATATAACAAGTCAGATTCACGTGAAGAAGATGCTGAGAATTGTTCCATCTGTATGGAGGAATTTGGGATCGGTACAGAAGTTCAGCAAGTTTCTACTAAAAAAGCAAACGTATGGATTTGGATTAGGTAAAATTGTTTGTAGAATACTTCAAATTTTTATTGAATCATTCGAATAGGTTGATTTTTTTTCAAATATTTTTAAAATACGAAAATTGATAGCGTTATTAGCATTTATTATTTATAGATTGCTTTGATTGCTAATATTTATAGGTTTTACATAACAGCTCTATAAATAAACTATTTCATTTGTTGTAACTTAATTAGTTCACTACTTTGTAAAATATTGTAATAATTATTGTTTCGTTGTAAATATTCATTTCGATTAATTTTGTTGTGGATCTTGTTATTGCAAAAGCAATTTATGTAGCCTTAGCTTCTCCTTAATTAAAGAATTGCAGATTTTGTATATCTAAATTACTATATTTTATTTAATTTAGAATAAAAACTTAGAATACAATGTTGAAATGAGAATGTATGTTGTATTGATTGAGCTAGAGATATTGTTCTAATTGGATTATACACTGGTCGTTAGTTTGCGCCACCTAAAATTAATTATTAAGCACTCGTTGCTGATTTGTTCAGTATTCTGAAGTTTTAAGTTACTTCAGTTGTTTAAGCTCATTTCGTATTGCGTCATACTACACCACCTGCTATGTACGATTCTTTATATCAACAAAATGGCAATTAAAAAGCATTTAAAGTAACTTTTCAATTGTTCTTTCAGGCGACTTACGTGCAATCACGTGTTTTATAAAGAATGTATCGACGAGTGGTTTGAAAAGAAAATTGACTGCCCTCTGTGTCGACGGATCGTTTTGGTGTATGAAAATGAATTGATTGAATAAAACAGGTTCCATCCGCGAGCTCTATTTTGAACTATTGTTTAAACATAGACAAGAGCAGCTAGAACAAACGATTTGTAACTAGGAAATAGCATAATTTGTAGCATAGACGAATAAACAATTATATTTCTAGTACAAATGATAAATTCATGTTTTATTTAATGGTAAATTTATTGGCATATCAATTACAAAATACACATTGACTTTTCTTCAAGTAAAACAGTTTTCTATAACGTATTTTAGAATCTCTCATAAAATGTTTTATTTATTTAGAAATCGAAATTACTGAAACCAGTTTTCTACAAAATTTAATAAAAGTTAAGTGTGATGATTATTTATTTATATTAATATACAACATACTAAGTTTGTTGTGTGAAAATTTTCAGTCGAATGGAGTAAAACTGTCGGAGATATAGAGAATTAAGGTTTCACCTCTCTGCTCCGGTTTCGTCTTTCTTTGAAACTTTTAAAAGCGTTTTTCTCACACTTAGCTTTTTTAGAGTCAGTGCATTCTCTAGCTTAAAAACATGGATCCTTGCAAACTATTTTTTTACCTAAATGCCGAGGTAACGCTATCGAGTTTTTTTTTAATTTTTACGTATTTTAAAATAACAAAGTTTTTGATTTCCTTCAAGAAATATCGGTATTTTAACTTCAAAGTGCTGTACAAAATTTAAATATAAATAAAAAGTAAAGCTAAGGTTAAAATGAAAAAAAAAATGAATTTTTTAGTTTATATTTTAAACGTATTTTCTAGCGTTGTTTTTTATGCTGATTTCAAAACTAGACAACATTTTTAATATCTGTATTATTTACGCCTCAACATGCTGATCTCAAAAAGAAAAACACACAAATTGCAAATTTGGAATCAGTAATAACAAGTGTATAGCCCATAGTGGCCCTTATTTTCAAAATTAAATATTACTTTGCACAACCCTCATTTGGTGTCTTTGCTGCATGAAAAAAAATCTGTGTAAAATTTCAATTCAATTATTTAAATTATAGTATGATTTATGTTATCATTTAAGTTGAATAAAAGTGAGAATTTTTTTGCTGTATTACTTTTAATTCGTAAAAGATAGAAAGTTGAAATTTTGCATGTGTATTTAGGTATTCAATGCTGACATATCTCAAGAATTAGAAATTTAAAAATAGAAAAAGTGGGGTTGAAGAAATTCGGGGACCCGGTAGGGAACGTTGGAGAAAGTTCATATTCTGGATTCTAGAATAATTAAGTATATTATTAATAAAAGAAAATTCAAAATTTCAAAATTTTAATTCGGAATTTGTGCAAGAAACTTAAAATTTTGTATATAGGCTAACCTTGGTAACTTATTTACGAATCGAACAAAAAAATCCCAAATTTTAAAAAAATGTTAGTCAAATAGCATAAATTGAAATATTTTTTATTTTGTTAAAAAAATTATATCTTCTTAGTCAGTTTATATGAAAAATTATTTACTTTTGTATGTAAAATTTATATAGAACAAGTTAAATATTTGAATTTAAAAATGAAATTTAAATTTGACATGAAATTAAAGCCATACACAAAAGACAGACGTCGCTTGCGACGGGGGTAAAAGCTAGTAAGCTTATAATATAATAAGCGATAACGAAATATTTAGAGCAAGAATACAAGAATAATTATTTGTTAAACAGCTAGCACATCAATTTCATTGCGCCTGATCAGTTTGCACTAGATGAAAAACAGAGTTTTAATAGAAATGCTTGGAAAATATATGGATTTTTGGTAATCGGAGTTCCATATTTCTTATTATGTTTGTCACACGTTAAATTAATAAATTATTAAAAAATATTTTAACATATATTAAAAATTATAAATTAATTTAAAATATCTGCCTGTTATGTAACCTCTTCTTTGTGAAGTCTTTTTGTAAAAGGTAAATTTATATTTTTTTTTAATAATGTAGTTTCTAATGCTGGTTTCAAAACATAAAATACTTTTTAATTAACACTTACGGTTTTACTTTAATTTGCTGATGTCTCGTAAACAATAACACTTGTCTAAAAGCTAATTGTAAATTTGAATTCAGCATTTGAAACTATGTTAAAAATCGTTATAATAATAGAAAATTAATATGTTTATTTTTATGAGAAGTAAGAAGATTATTTATAATATTCTTCTTAATTTTTGCCAAATAAAACAGTTCTTCTTTAGGTACATAATTTATGTCTTCTAACGAAGTTTTTATGTTTTTATCTATTAGATATTTGAGGTTTTGATAGGCAACATTATCAATATACAGTGTTCAGACGCTATAAAATTTATGTTCTACCTATTTACCAAATAATTATACGTTCCTGTAAATATATACCTGTAAAAAGCATTTTTTATTTTGGCACACGTTATATATTTTCTAACGTATTTTTTTATGTTTCAAGAAATAAGCATAAGTATGCGTGACTCACTTTTATGCGACCTTTTTCAAATTCATAGACTTTTTTCTCTAAAAAAATAGTTTTGATTTTTTTTTTAAGTTATCCATGTTTGTTGACGAACTTTCATATCCTGATTTTAAAACTCAAAATAGTTTTTAATTATCTTTATTGATTCAACTTTGATATGCTGATATCTCGTAAACAAAAACACTTCTTTAAAATTACTTCTATAATAGAAACTTCACAATTGATATCAATTTTTAATTATCTGTTACGGTTTTTGAATAATCAGTGTTAAAACATTATTTTGATCCAACAATAATATATTAATATATCGTAAACCAAAACCGAAAAGTAAAAATTATTTACAGAAGTGAAATCAGCATAAAAACTACGGTATAAAAATGTATTGTGTGTCAAAAGAAAAATATTTTTTTTTGTAGAAAGTAATCTGTAAGTAAAGTAAATTTTTATAAACTTGGTCTAAAATAATTTCTTATTTTCTTTTTCTAAGTTTTATTTGCAATGTATACATAAAATGAACTAAATTTTAAATAAATATATTAGAGCTTATTAAGACTGAGTATCGGGAGAAGGTTGCAAAGGCAGAGGGTGGATGCGGTAGACAGCAAAAGAAGATAGAAGGCTAAAATGAAGCTGACATGAAGCAAAAACTTATCAGTAACTTCGCGATAAACGAGTCAATGATCTATCAGTTTTGCTGCGAATCATCTACATCTTTAATAACATACACATCTTCAATCTTAAAGGTCATCTTAAATAAATAAGATGAATGTTCGGCAATAAGGACAATAATTGTGATGTTTAAACCACTCGTCGACGCAGTTTCTGTGAAACACGTGCTTACACGAAAGCCGTCTGAAAGAATAATTCAAAACTTGATTACAAATTGTATTTATATCACAGGAATTTAAAATTTTAAAACTACGCTACGCTAGTTATTTTATAAAACTATGTTTTTGTATGTTGGAAACTCTATTGTGTTCTATAACAGGAATACACAAACTTATTTGAAGAACGTAAATTTACTTAAGCAACAATGCTCGGACAGTATTTATACTCAGTATCAGTCAATTACTCAAATAACTTAATTACATATATAAGACAATTAGAGAAATTTATGAATCATATATTATAATGTCCCAGGTGTATATTTATATTCTTATGATCTTATATTCTTATATGTTTGGTAGTGAATTTTGTATGGCAGCGCGAAAACGGCTCCATGGAAGTTTTTAAAAATTTCCTATTTCGTAGAGAAAAAAATTCTAAGACTTTTGGCGTCCCCGGATTTTTCCCTGAATTTCCTGGAAACCCGTAATTTTGGAAAAACTGGAAAAAAAGTGATCCCTTTTTTGCTGTATTACTTTTAATTTGGAAACGATAGAAAGTTGAAATTTTGCATGTGTATTAAGGTATTCAATGCTGACATTTCTCAAAAATTAGAATTTCAAAAATAGAAAAAGGGGGGGTTAAAGAAATTCGGGGGACCGGTAGGGAACTTTGGAGAAAGTTCATATTCTGGATTGTAGAATAATTAAGTATATTATTAATAAAAAAAAATTCAAAATTTCAAAATTTTATTTGGGGGCACGGGGGCAGTATTTTCCGATAGTAAAAATTGTGCTAGAAAGTTGAAATTTTGTATATAGGCTAACCTTGGTAACTTATTTACGAATCGAAAAAAAAAATCCCAAATTTTGAAAAAAAGTTGGTCAAATAACGCATAAATTGAAAATATTTTTTATTTTGATAAAAAAATAATATTTTTTTAGTCAATTTATATGTGTGTATATGTGCGCGAGTTTATTTATTATTTCAATTTAAAAATAGAACAGTTAAATATGAAATTAATTTACGAATTATTTTATTAAATTCAAATGATACACGCCAAAAAGACGTCGCATTGCGACGGGGGTAAACTCAAGTATATTATAATGTCCCAGGTGTATATTTATATCATCCTATATTATAATGTTCCAACTGTTTGAATCTATTCTTATATTCTTATGATCTTATATGTTTGGTACTGAATTTTGTATGGCAGCGCGAAAACGGCTCCAGGGAAGTTTTTAAAAATTTCCTATTTCGTAGAGAAAAAAATTCTAAGACTTTTGGCGTCCCCGGATTTTTCCCTGAATTTCCTGGAAACCCGTAATTTTGGAAAAACTGGAAAAAAAGTGATTCCTTTTTTGCTGTATTACTTTTAATTAGTATAAGATAGAAAGTTGAAATTTTGCATGTGTATTAAGGTACTTAATGCTCACATTTCTCAAAAATTAGAAATTCAAAAATTGAAAAAGTTGGGGTTAAAGAAATTCGAGGGCCCGGTAGGGAACTTTGGAGAAAGTTCAAATTCTGGATTCTAGAATAATTAAGTATATTATTAATAAAAAAAAATTTAAAATTCCAAAATTTTATTTGGGGGCACGGGGGCAGTATTTGCCGAGAGTAAAAATTGTGCCAGAAAGTTGAAATTTTGTATATAGGCTAATCTTGGTAACTTATTTACGAATCGAAAAAAAAATCCCAAATTTTGAAAAAAAGTTGGTCAAATAACGCATAAATTGAAAATATTTTTTATTTTGATAAAAAAATAATATTTTTTTAGTCAATTTATATGTGTGTATATGTGCGCGAGTTTATTTATTATTTCAATTTAAAAATAGAACAGTTAAATATGAAATTTAATTACGAATTATTTTATTGAATTCAAATCATACACGCCAAAAAGTCATCGCTTTGCGACGGTGGTAAACTCAAGTGGAATTTAAATTTTTACATGAAGTTCAAGCCACACACAAAAGACAGACGTCGCTTGCGACGGGGGTAAAAGCTAGTTATTAATAATTACAGATCACAAACTGGCACTACGGTATTTGTGATCTGTGAAATAACACGTGAAGCCGCGTTACGCTCAGGAATTCTTAACGTGATAATCGACAACCATCAAGATATATCTCGGTTGCTGCACAAAATTAAACTCCCGCTAAAATCTAAATTGGCAACATATATCGTTTCTAATAAGCCGGAGCAAACAAAAGACGCTATATAGCCATCTTATGTGTCCTGCACTTAAGAACCCTTTATGCTGATTCTCAGAATGTTGTGAAGGTTTATTGTACATTAAGTAATTAGTAATGTCATCTCATCGACACGTGTATTTTTAAAGATTAGGTCGTGCTCATTGTCCGAGTGTCCACTTGCTAACTTAAATAATGGACTATCTAATTCTAGGACATTAAAGGAATTACAATGAAACAAAAAATTGGAATAAATCCGCTTACTAAAGTCCCGCGTACGTGATTTAATATTGAAAGAATGTAAAGTCTAACGACACACACATTAAATTATTAAAAAAAAAAGTCCCGCGGATGGCACTATATTCAATTAGTATGCCAAATGTATCAACACATTTGATTACATAAGGCTGAGTTCACACGACATTGTACTTCACGTTTTCTTGCAGTATAAATATTATCGAATAAATAGTAGCGCATACATTTTATATAGAATACCTATACATACACCTATATAAAATATATGAGACACTGTTTATTAAAATACACTGTAAATAAGTTTTTAATTATACATGGCGCTAATATTTGATTCACGACATTGTGTAAAGCTGGGTTCTAACGAGGCGAGTTGAGTGAATCAGTAATTGTAGATTCAACAAAATTTGAATCCGATTTAGTACACACATGAAATATGTGTCTTTAAATTTGTTACAGGTTATGATTTAACTTTTGTTAAACATATACAATTACTGATCCACTCAACTCGCCTCGTGAGAACGCTGCTTAATGGTTATTGACAAACAGCTATTGAAAAACAATGATTTTGCTATTGGGTTGTAAATTTATATAAAACTGAGCTGTATATTGATGAAGTTGCCTATCAAAACCTTAAATATCCAATTCGCAATATTATAGACGATAATAAAAATTGGAACAGTTATTTTTTCACTTTATAAATAAAAAATTTAAGGCTAAACATTTACAAAAAAGAGCTAAGTTTGCGACTTCATTGCTTCTTCAGCTTTTCATCACTGTTAAACAAGAGAAGTGCAAAAGAGATGCAGAATTTAATGACAAGGTTATAGCAGCACTTACGTCAACCTATAATGTTTCCAATACAATGTCGTGATGTAAAACGAAAAATTAGTAAGACAACTTATTATATTCTATTGAGTAGTAGACGTCATCAACTACTAGGATAACAACCGAAATATTTGTTTATTTTTAGATATTTAACAAAACAAAACTCGCAAGGGTTCACAATCCAATTAGCCTAAATATAGCGAACACAAATTTACCTGAAAGTTCACATCGTAAATAGAAATATTTCCATATCAATTTTTGGATTCCACAAACACGTAGAAACCAATAAAAAACTGGTGGTTTCATTATAGATTCAAAATATAAAACAGATAGAAAATGCTTTATCAGTAGCAGTAGAATTTTACCTTACAATTTCATCTATTTCTACGTTTTCTAAGCAAATTTCACATTCTACGTCACCTCCTGCCTGATATTCATAAGAAGGCGCGTTCTCATTAAAAAAGTTCACAATCTTCTCCAAATCGTATTCAAAATCATCTTCAGATTCTGCTGTATCTGTCTCCTCATCAGACCTGTAGGCATCTTCATCCTGGTCAGGTGAGATATTATTTTGATCCTCTTCTATATCCATCTGAAATAATATGGAAATTATTAGGTAATAGAATTGTGTTAAACGTACTTCAAAATTAACAACAACGAATAATGTGTATTAGGGGACAAAACTTCGCAGAAGTAGATTCTGTGCTAAATTAATTGGCGTATATGTATATTGTAACTAATGATACGAAGTTTTTAATTTGATGATTATGTATTTAGTGTCAGAATCTATTTGATCTTTGGTATGCCTACCTTTAAGCATTCAGATAAAGGATCTTACTGCATGTAAAAATGTAATTAAATTTACGATTAATTGCTCCAAGCAATACTACTCCCTTAAGCCTTCTTAAGGAGGTACAAGACGCACCGTCAATGCAAAAACTTTATTACAATAAAACGAATTACTAAATACGAAATATATGAAAATGAATTTTTCAATTGATATTTAAATCGATTTTTGTAATTTATTTAAAATATTACTATAATTAATGTCAAATTTTTATTAATTCAATTCAAATTCAACATAAATATTTTTTAAAAAAGTAATAATAAATTTGACAATGTATGATTTATTTATTTCTTGGAGTATAATCTCATAACCCACACTTACTGTTTCTAGCTGTTCTTATTTAATTATTTTCGTAAATAGGCATCCTATTGATAACTTTCTATTTTGAATAGTTAAAAAAAAAAATCTCTTATATACAGGTAGTTTTTGAAAACCGTTGACTATTTCTAAAAAGACTAATCATTTCTTAAAAGAAAACTTTTGCAGGTGTATTAGGGTATTAAATGCTAATATATTACAAACTTTAGATAATCAAATATTGATATATGTGGCGCTATGAAATTTATGGGGCCTTAAGGAAACTTTGGAAAATGCCCAAATGTTGGATTGTGTAATAATTAAATATAATATTTAAAAAAAAAAATTTAAATTTAAAAATTTCATTTGGGGGCACAAGTGCGGTTTTTGCCGAGGATAAAAATTGTGCTAGAAAATTGAAATTTTTTATATAGACTAACTTTGATACCTAATTTTCGAATCAAAAAAAAATCCCAAATTTTGAAAATAAGTTGGTCAAATAACGAATAAATTGAAAATATTCTTTATTTAGTTAAAAAATGATATGTAAAATTTATATACGCACCGTGACAGTGACTCGAAAGCAACGTGCTAAAGTTGTTAATAAGCAAAGATGAATTTTAACATGCCTAATGAATAAACTAAGTAACCCAAACTTAAATGCAAACTAATTTTAACTAAATGTGTTTTATCTCTTTCTGTCATATTCAAAAGTCATAATACTTGATTATATTGATGTTGACATTGTAATACATGACAGTCTACTTTATTTACTTAATTGTCTTTTGATGTTAACATAAAAAAGTTAAACTGTAATTGTTACATATTAAGAACGCTGCAAATCGATGATTGCAAAATTATGAGTGTATATGATGCCATAAATGAATTAAATAAAATTTTCCATAAATGATGCCATAAATGAATTAAACAAACGTTTTCAGTGAGCAATAATTCTAATGCAATTTTACACCACAGATAATTTTTATGTTTCACATGTAAATACTTTGGATCTTACAAACTGTATAAACATGGATTTGATCTCACTAATTTTTCGTCGTCCATTTTATTTATTTAATATTTTTATTATTATTATTTATTTATTTATTCAATATGTCCAATTGTGCAGCAGGCTTTAATTCACATACAAAAGACAGTCGTCGGGGGCAAACTCTAAATTATATATATATGTACTTACTATTTGTACTTACAATTACAACAGAAACAAACTATATATAATTTAACAAAAAAACGAGTTTTTTAAAATACTTGTATTCACTTTTAATAAGTAACTATTAACAGGTTATGATAAACTTAACTCTTTATGGAATTTCTCCCACTACTTTTTAAATTAATTATTTATTTGTTTTTTTCTATTGGTTAAATTTCAGGGGGTGGTTCACGCCCTAGCCAATATATGACATTTCATATTAAATATATTAGCCATTTTGGTACCAACTTGCTCATTTCCATAATTATTTATTTGCTGATGTACCTACCCTTGACCAAAGCCGGACTGAAAAAAATATGGGAGTCGAATATTATTATTAAATAGAGAATTATTATTATTAATGATTAAATATATATATAAATTCAGCCTGCGTATGTTTGTGCTTGTAAAATTCGGAAAATAGTTGAAGGATTTACTTGAAATTTTGACAGGATGCTGCATTCGAATTGAATTCGAGTTATGTTATGTGGTGAAATTAAGCTAAAAGTTTTGAAGTAGGCTGTTTTAAATAATTTTTCAAAAGAAAACTATGAACCAAACTAAAAATTTGAGACAGCACGTTTTTTAACTATTTTTATCGACCATGTAAACTCCACGACATGTTCACCCTTTTACATAAAGGTATTTTACTTTAACATAAAATATTTGAGTATTTTATAACGAGAAATGTGCGCTAATTGTTAAGTGATGTTTACAACGGAAGTTAAGGCACGGGGCCCTATGCGGTTCCAAGAGTTGAACCATCTCCCGGCCGGCTCTGTATACCTTTGATTTCATGTCATTAGAACAATGTTGTTTGTCTTGGTTATGACTATTTTCTTGAATTACTTCTAAATATTATCAGTAGGTAACAAAATAGTCATCGTAGAAACAAACAACCATAAATTTATTGACCTTCTTATAGAGGTATACCTTCAGGTTAGAAATACCGTTAGAAACCCATTAGCCAATTGAAAAAGGTATAATTTAAAATTGAGCAAATAATATAGGATGATTCACGTATGTTGTGTTTACATAGTTTTGCAGTTAACTATAATAGTAGTAGATAAAACAAAGCATAGGCATTTCCAGATCTTAGCTATTAAAGCCGTTGCCTATTTAGTTCTACATTTTTCTAGAGCTCATTCGAATCGCAGTAAGCATTACTAAACGCAGTAAGTAAACTATATTATATTATAACCTCCAAAATGTATAAAATCTATCTATCTATCTATTTAAAAGAAGTTCAATATCAGTTTGCCTAAAGAAAAAGTAAGAATAATTTTTAATTAATAACAATAATTTGAGTTATCCCTCATTCAGTTCTGTTTAACTGTCAAAATTTATATTTTTAGCGACACGTAAATTAAATATCAAAACAATGAGTGACTTAACAGTATCAGCAGTTAAATTTTTGAACGTCATTTTGAGTCAGTTTTTAACAAAAAATACTAAAAAAAAGGCACTTGCGGCTTTGTGGTTGTCTGTCGCTTGAACCGAACGCTACCGACTTTTCATGTTGCCACCTGAAGTGGCACATTCTGTATTTAGACATTAAACTGCATAGTATAAGCACACGTGGTGTTTTATAATCTCAAATGTAAAGAAAAAATAAATGTTTGATATATATTCTTTGTCCGCCACATTATAGTAAACGAAATAAAGGTAATTAATAAATAAGTGTTAGGTTTATTATTGTGTTTGTTAAGTAAGTATTATTAAGTAACAATAATTATGTTTTAATCAGAAGAGTTTTATTGTTATTGCACACAAATTATTTAACGTGATTAAAACTTATTTATACACCTAAAGCTTCTTTTAGAAATGTTCTTAAATAGAATACAGATTTTGAATTAAAACAAAAAGTTAATATTGGTTCATTATAAAATTGTACGGCTAAATTAAAATTAGATTTACTCTTAAAGGTTCTATCCCTTTTAAAAATTAATATTGCTTTATTTTCTAGTTAAATTCCAATTTTTATATGACTAATTGCAACTTTAGATTTTAATTCGCGTTTTATTACTTACATAAACGATTTAAACACAAAAAAACATGTTTTTTTTTTTGATAATATTTAACCTGCTGTAAAGTATCGCCATCTATATTTCGAGAGAAAAAATGGCCAAGTATCGTTTCACCTTAATTTAAAACCATTGTTTATTTGTAAGCTATTGAATTTCAAACCTACAAATACAACGTGTTATTCAAATATATATGTTTTGAGAACATTACTTACCAGTGATTTAAATTCATTTATCAGGAAACTTAATACCATTTTGAATTCTGAAATAAAACAAAAATATTTTAACTTATAAAGTTTTTTTAAATAAAACATAGTATTGAACAATTAACATATTTGTTACCTTTGTTTTGTCAGTAATTGGCAAACACGTGCCTTGTTTTGAGATTACAAATTGCTTTAATTAAATGAAGGGTTCAGGAGGTATGTTCTATACTCAGTAGTTTCGCTGACGTTTTTTAAAGGTATTTTTGAACAGATTTATTGCGCATTAAGTTATTATCCTTTTCAAATATTTAAGCAACAAATGAAAAAAAATCGTGTTATTAATTACAATAAGATTAAACATTGCGCTTATGTATTACTTAATTTCTACAAATCCAAAATTTAAAAAATTAAATCTGCGTGTGTTGTCACATCCTTTGTTTTGCCATCTCTTTTATACAACAGAGATGCATAAGAGTCTGTGTGTAATATGTCATTTACTATTACAGCTGCGATTTGAATTTTATTAAATTTTTTAATAAAAATTGTTGAGAGAGGAAAATAATAATCTTAATTGATTATTTCTTCTGTGACGTCATACGCAGAAGTTTCACAAGTGGGAAAACTAAATTTAAATTTTACATAGCTATATATCTGTCAACTTTCGGAAATTAAATATTGTTACTTGAGCAGAATTGTGTGTATTTTTAGCGCTGCGCAAAGTTGATTGAAGACTAACTTGGAAATGTCGCAGGAAAAAAAATCACACAAATATTACCCGGTTACAAATGTAAGTTGACTTGATTAAATAATATTTAAAAACTGATAACAATTAAACGCATTAAATTTAAATAAAAGAACAAGTATACCAAATGAACCACAGATGAATAACATTAAATTAGATCTTAATTAAACAAGATTGTTTTCAAAATAAGAGTTTAAGGGAGGGGTTAGGGTTTTTACTTTCAAAAAATCCAATTCTTTTTTTTGTTTTATCTTATTGTTTAACATTTCAAGAATATGTCCTTAAAATTTTAAGGCGATCTAAGCAATATTCTTGAAGTTATTGTCTTTCTAATCTCCTGGCCTTTAACGCTATAACTCTAACAGCAGCGGGCATTCGAGATAGCAGTGCAGCTGCCGACGCGTTTTTTTCAAAACTACTTTCTCAAAGTCCGTGTTCACTGCCATTTAAAAACTAATTCATTGATTCATATCAAACTTCGTACACATTTTCTACATATAAAATACCTCCCTTAACGTTTAGATAAAAAAAAAATTTTTACATTAAGGATGTTGCCCACCCTCAAAATAGCGCAATTTTTCGTGGAAAATAACAGTTTACAATTTAGATGGCCGCCAAAAATTTTTAAATGAAAAAAAATGTTATCAGAGATTGTTGGGGGAAAGATTTGATTATATTTTAACTAAATTTTAATGGTTTTTCATTTTGAGATAATTTCCGGCCGAGTTATAGTGAACACTGCAAATTGTCTTTTTTCATAAGACCTTCGGAGGAAGCTCTGTTACCGGCTTATGCTTCAATATTGCTGCATGATAAAATTATACAACATAGTCAAAAGTATGCTCAATAATGTACAAAAGGTTCGAATGAAATTGCTCAAATTATACTTTAGAAAAAAAATCGAAAAAAAAAGTGTTTTTTTTTTACGCTGAAACCCTAACCCCTCCCTTAACAATGTTAAAGTAGTATTCTTCGCAAACTTTATAAAATCTTTTAAAAATTATTTACAATTATAAATAATTTTATCAAAAGAATCAAATTCTTTAAGGTTAACAATTTAAAAACAAGTAATGATTAATCAAAATAATTGTGTGGCCTGTGACAAGGTTGTATTTCAATATTTTTCTTGTTATTTGAGAATTATTGGTTTTAATAAATAATATCCAACAAAATAAATTTACAGTTCTTGAATGTTTTATACCTAAGATATTTCAAAGTTAATAGTAAATAATGTTTCTAAAGAAATATTTTACTGATGTGACTAGAATATATCAATGGATTAATAAACTGTTTAATTCTTTGTCATGTAACGAAATAATTTAACAAAGGCTTGTTGAAATGTTTACAAAAATAATATTTGTGAATAAATACGCAATTTTAACAACATTGTATAAATTCGAATACTAAAGTAATGTAATTATTGCAATGCTAAAATCTAGCTTTTGATGCTGTTTTATGCATCTCACTTTCCTATCTTATCTTTTAATTTCCCACAGCTCTCGCTCCTACTCCAACAAAATATTATACCGATAAACGTGATCATGCAACTAAATATTAAACATTGGAAGTTAAAGTTAAAGAGAATACAGGAGTTAAAATGATTCAAAAATGAGCGTCGATTTCGGAGGCCTGTTTAATAGGAATGATAGTCCAGAGCGTTGCGCAATCATATGACACCCACATCGTCGATCTTCAGGGTATTCGTGCGCACGTTGATGTCTTCTTTCATCTGGACTTGGGTGCGCAGAATATAGCGCAAGGAAGCTTGCGACTACAACTAAATATGACATTAATTATTCTTTCAATTTTAGATCCTCCTTAAACAAAATAAAGTATCATTTCCGTCTACTTTCTTTGAGTTATTTTATTTTTTAATTGTAAAAATAGTTTAACATATGATAATATGCAATCAGCTTCTCTCTAATAAAATAATATACTCAATACTACAATTTATACTCAAAACTTTCTAAGATATGACAGTTCAGTGTTCTTCGTTATCGACTTTATTGAATATAATATAAGGTGAAATGATACTTGACCATTTTTTCTAGCGAAATATAGATGGCGATACTATACGGCAGGTTGAATATTATCAAAACAAACCATGTTGTTTATGTTTAAATCGTTTTATCCAAAGCTAAGATCTAATAAAAATTGGAATTTAACTAGAAAATATAGCAATATTTATTTTCAATAGTTATTTTTGTGGTTTCAACTCATTAAAAGTCAGTGGAAGAAAGCTTAAAATGTAGATACGTTATTTATCTAACTAATTGCAGCTTTTGATTTGGATTCAGGTTTATAGTTACTTAAATAAAACCATTTAAACATAAAAAACGAGGTTTTTTTGATAATATTTAACCTGCCGTATAGTATCGCCATCTACATTTCGCCATTGGTAGAGATTACAACGCGAAACATATCCATTAGGGATCATAAAGGTAGAATACGTTGTAACGCAGGTTTGAAGGATACATGATTGTTTTGTTCGACAGGGAAAGCGACGTACTGGCCTACAGATGCTAATAAAACACCAGACTTTATCGACTTTTTCATCACTAAAGGTCTTTTCAATAGCTGCATAAATACTGAAGACAGTAGTGACCTGAGTTTAAACCACACACCTGTTAACTAGGCTTACCGGTATTAATACAAATTAGGAAGGATTTACAAAGTCTTTTAAAAATCTTGTAAGACTAAAAGTACCTCTAAAATCTACCTAAAACTGGATCAACGTTTTTATTTTATTTCTCCTATGGTCTCCTTTCTCTTATGGTAATTAAGACATGTAAGAGAAACATTCAAGTGAATGCTCTTTTGTTTTTATATACATTATACTCGTACACATTGAACACTATTACCTATCGGGGACATAAAACTAAGGGTTCTCTGATTAATCACACGTTCAGAGGATTCGCAAACGCATTGGGGTGGTTAATTAGTCGATCACTATATTTTGCACTGGATTGGTATATTTCATCTTTGATGGATGAAATGTATTCCGAGATATTTAGCGTCATTGTATTGTGAAATTACACAATTATGTATTTTCATTGACGAGCAAGTTTCTGCGCGTGTGGTAAATGTTACATGAATTGATTTAAATTCGTTGACTCTTAATAGCCATTTCTTGAGTCATACTTGAATCATTTTAACGTTAACCTAAAAATTCCGTGATGCCGATACTGGGTGTGTATGTGTTGTTAATGTAGCAGTATCATCTGCATACGTAGCAACAGTAGTTTATGTTATAGTTGGCAAGTGTTACTAAATTTAAACGATTAATTTTATTTAAAGTCTGTCTATTTTTAGATTCTAAACTTAAAACCAGCAATCTATTGTTATGATTAGACAGCTACGTGAATTATTGAAGATATAAACAATTAAAATAGTCATTTAAAGAACCAGGATAATTAGAGGGACAAAAGTTTGCCAGAAATTAAAGATGTCATTTAAATATTATTTAAATTGCTGTTATCTGTGTTGCCATCAATTCAGGGGCATATCAATACAAAATAAAACACTAGCTGTGGTCAGACAATATTTTATATATTTACAAAATATTTACATAATTTAAATCAAATCTCAAAACAAAAATCACAATTAATTTATAAATTAACGCAAACAATTCATTTTTAGGCAGACGTTGTGGTTCTCGATTTGACTTCCGGTTCCTTATTTACAATTTTCACATGGATTCTGGATTCCGGAAGTAAAGCTACAGTGTACACTGGGTAGATTTTGCGCTACTGTCAACAATTGGTGCAACAATGGTGCAACAAGAGTTTTAAGTATTCACCTCTCTGGTCTGGTTTCGTCTTTTCTTGAAACATTTAAAGGCGTTTTTCTCACACTTAGCTTTTTCAGAGTCGGTGTCCTCTGTAGCTCAAAATCTACTGCACCGATCCTTGTGAAATTTTGCACATTCTTTCTTTACATAAATGCCGTTGTAACGCTGTCGAGTTTTCCTGATTATAGGGTATTTTAAAATAAACAAAGTTTATGATCGGTATTTTGACTCGACAGGGTGTCCTGCAGGAACTTATCAACTAATGAAATCATTTTGGTTTTTTGATTACAAATAATCCAGTCATGAGTTATGAGTTATTCTTTTGTAACGTCACCGGAGATTCGCTGTCAATGGCTCATTTCTTGATATTCATTTATGAAAATTTCACACAGTATTCTTTAAATTTTATTTTATCATGTAGTAATTATAGTAGTAATTATATATTAACTGTGACGTCAAAAAACATTATCGAAAATATACTTTTTTGTATTGATTTGACCTTAAGTTAAATATTAAGATTTAGGTTCTATTTAGAGGTTGTCACAGTCACACTAATCACACAATTTACACTGCACGCACACTGTTTACAAAATTCCACTTTAAACCTAATCTCACCTTAAACTTATCTTTAATCTCACTAAACCTTATTAATATCGCGCTTAACAGCTGGTCAAAACATTTGAAATGTTGTCAATTAAATTAAGGATACTTATATTTACGTCAAATTTAAATTGTAAGTGGTTTTACTGGCAAACTACCTTAGAATCATTTACTGTATGTAATGTAATGTATTGTATGTATTAATTATGTAACATTACATAAAAACAAAGTGTTTTAATACCGTCAGAAAATGTAAATGTAAATGTAACCTTACTTAACCTTAAATTAACGTTAGTACTCACCAGAAGATGTGCAGTTTTCTTTAACAATGATTATTCTATTCTTCGAGAGCCCCCTTCATACACCTCTTGAAGAAATCAATAAAGTAAGAGTCCTTGACGTGTCCCCACCCCAAAACCCATAGACACCAAATAATATCATAGTTTTTATCAACCGGTTCTGGACGTGTAACAAAACGCAGTCCTGTTTTCGTCCGGCCAAATTTTAGGACCTAAATCGCTCATAAATTGTTCCATTGTTATAACCCGGTGTGACCCGGTGATATTCCTTTAAGGCTTCGATTTTAAAATACGTGTCAAACGGATTTGAGTTGACTTTAGTTCGCCGAAACGATATTCTACCCATGGTGGAAGGATTAGGGTTCTGTTTAAATTATAAGCGAAACCAACCCAGTAAACAATTTAGTGAAGTGCCCTATTTAGTGATGTTTCTATCACTATATCACTTCAATTATAGTTCGCATCAACTTTATCTTCATTTGTACTCCGACAGGTGGAGTAATTTCGTCATTTGTATGCGATAAAGTAGTCGTTTTATATAAAAAAAATGTGAGAAACTGAACTATAAATGAACTCATTCATGACAAAAAAATCATGACGCATCTTCAATATGATGTCAAAGTGACTCCAAAATGCTTTAAAATGTTTACTAGGAAGAGGCCCTAAAAAATGATCTGCTTGATTTCTGAAACAACCTGTAATTTAATTTATTAAATATCGTGTTTTATAGCTTCATATAACCTAACTTTTAATTCACCGACAACTTACCCATGCACGGACAATAAGCTATATAACCATTTAGATCTATATCTACATTACCACTAATTGTAAATCATATTAAATTAACTAAGAATTTAAATAATTTAAAAGATAAGTTAAACATTTTTATTTACTAACAATAAATTATAAAAAACAATTCATAACTAATACTGTCAAACAGTATGTCATCCTGGACACAATATCAACTAGACTCTTCAAAACTTCTATATTGTTAATTCTATTAATTTATTAATTAATTACTTATATTATTAGATTATATTGTATATATTGATATTAATACAACATTTATTATTATTAAAATAAATACATCTCTTTAGTTTAAACAATTTAATATAGTTGCTGTATTGATTAGACATACAATATAAACTAGTATGTTATGATTTGATGTATTTTAAAATTGTAATTAAATTAATTTATATTATTAATGAGTTTTTAGTATTACATATATTAGTATTTAGTATTACTAGTTTGTGGAATACAGTATTTCTTAACCCGCTAAATTTAAATCTAGTAAATTAAATGCATTTTACTTGCTCAACAGAATATGAGGAAATAACCAACTAAATATAATATAACTAAGCAACGGACCATTCTATTTAGTGCGAATTTATCTTAGAGTCTATTCAATCTGCTATAGTCTACTATAAATTTGTTAAACATTGGTTGATGATGCCTCCGTTGACACTCTCAATTCTCAAATTCTATAAATGTATATTACATGTACTGATAAAGTTACCTATCAGGATCTCAGATGTGATTTGTTTTAAATAGTCGCAATATTATTGAAGATATAACCAATTAATATAGTCTTATATACAAATACATCGACTAAAATTCTTGCCATTGAACAATCTGCAACCAAACATACACCACCACACTTGGTTAAAAAGTCCAAGTTTTATACAGTCTTTTACTTCCATTGTTTTTGTTGTTTTTCACATCAATTTTTTTCAGTGTAAACTAATAGCTATTAGGGAATAAACAGTACAGGGTGTCCAACAGTCAACGACTACTTTAAATAAATAAAGTAAATGCACAAAGACCGTGAACAATAAATAATTTTAATTTGAAATATTTATTGCATTAAGTCTGAGTCACTTTTCGTTTAATTTTTGTAATTTACTTAAATAATCCATAAACTTATTAAAAACCATTAAATGACATTCGAGTGTAACGGTTTCTCGATTACCGTGACATGCCCGTTACTTTGTTTAAATTGCCTGCACTCTACTAATTGCGTGTTTTTTTCTCCGATACTTCAATCGTCTAGTGCATTCATTGTTTGGCTGCCAGCTCAACATTATTGAGTATTCTCTCAGACAGTGAAGTTCTCAAAGTGATTAAATTTTAGTGAAATTTTTAACATTTAAACAAATTGCAAGAATTCTAAAGAAATGAAAATGAAGATGTTAATGCTTGCTATCTTCGCAGTGTCTTATGCCTCAACCACTAATGCTTTGGAGAGTTTTTTTACTTTTATTTGTTTGCTTTGACATTATTCGCTCTCCTGTTCAGCACCTAAATTGTTTAAGTTCGAATATTCAATAAATATTCGTTAAAATTACTCTCGCATGCTTTATTTCGTACAATGTTCATGTAGTAGCGACCCTCCAAGGCAGATGTCAGCTGAGTTGTGATCATTATTTTAAACATATCAGCCTATGTGTCGCAATAAATTCAAAAGATCTGCCCACAAATAACGGTCTTGGTTTTTCAGTCGACAACCACTGAGTCCACAACCACAGAATCTACGACCTCAGAGACTACGGAATTAACAACCACGTCGGCTACTACCACTTATCCATCAGATGATTATTGTCCCATTAAAGAGTTAAAAACCTGTAAGTGATTAACTGGTTCTGCAGTACCTCTAATGCACCCCTGTTGCTAACATACTTTTATTTTTACAGGTGGGTTTAAATACGGAACTCCTGTAGCCAAAAGACAATTCCCATACGTTGCCTTTTTAAAGAGCAGATATGCATACAAAGTCCAGTAATGCAGCGGAAGTCTAATTCATCCTATATGGGTGCTCACTTCCGCTTATTGCACGCTCCCGTGAGTAATATGTCTGATGTGTTATTTCTTTAGGTTAGTAACTTACAACTAAAGTAACTCATTTGCCAGTGACTCAAAAGTTGAGGTCACCCTCGGGGCCTTCGTTCCGCGACAAGTGGACGGTAATTGCTCTGACGTCATTTTCTTCTAAGACATTTCCTGTTTACATACAGTGCTATATTTATTGGGTCGAGGGGAAAGTTTCACCGCTACGATCTACTTATCCAAGTATTCTAAGGGTTTATTTACCGAATAAAAACAGTATTTAATCAAGCAAAGAATAACATCTCGCTATACACAAAATGGAAATTCTTTTTAGGTAACTCCAACATTTCTTAGCTAGAAATTTAATGAAGATATTTTGCAGGTCATCCAGCAGCGCTTCAACAAGTCCGTTTACTTTTACAGAAACTATGCTAACTACACGATGGGAATTGGGCCGATATCTGGAAACCATGAGCTGGGACTGGAAAAAATGCACGAGGTGGGGACACGATTTGTTCTTATCCTTAAATTATACCTTTGTTTTTAAAGTGTCATTCAGTAATACCAACTGCACCGAACTAAACTCATAACCATCTGCTGTTAACTGTAAAAAGAAATGTGATCACAGTTTAACTGTTACTTTCAGTTGACGAAAAATGGTAAACATGAACTCAAGGTGGAAATGGAATCTCACAACTTAACCAGTGCATACGCCTATTATAGTACGTTAAAAGTTGACTCTAAGGAAACGGGATTCAAATTAACAATCTCTGTTTATTCTACACGCAAGACTTCCTGTACTGATTTCTTGTTCCCGTGGGTCACGTGGCCTACAAACTCGTTTGACATCCGGAGGTGTTTAGTCAGATAAATTGATCTACTGTATTCCTACTCTGGACACTTTCAAGGTCACGTTATCAAAAGTATCGTAGATACATAGCCGGATTATAGCATGAAACTGCCTGACTACGAGACAAAACTTAATTGAATAAAACTTATTAATAATTTACTGATGCGGCCCTGATATTCCTTAATAATTCACAAAAATCTTCTACTTGAAGTGAGCCATTAGCTTTGTATTCGGTGTTCAGAGTAATAGATACGTTAAAATGAACGGGCCTAGTAGACCATGGACATCCAATATTTCAATCCGGTACTGCATAGATACTAAGAAATAATCAGCGAAATGAAAGTGTCAAAAACCGCAGTACGACAAAACCATGCGATGTTCTGCAAAAAATGAATTGAAAACAAAAAATTCCAGCGCCTAATAGAAGATCAAGGTCATTGTCCAGGCGTTTTCGGTGGCGTTGATTCCGGGATAGAATAACGGGATCCCACTTGATTTCTAGTCCCGTAAATCCTAGGATTCCTTAATAAAACAAATCAATATCCTTGAACTCTCCTATATTATCCTTATATTTCCACAAATCAAATATTTTATAATTATTGTAAAAATCCTGGAAAATGCATAATTCTTTTTGTGTTAATAAGCCCAATGTTTGATCAATTAATATTACTTTGTGTAGTTGCATTTAGTTGCTGTCACACATTTGTTGCAGCTGCACAATTTGTCCTTACTTTGGTTTGTGTTTTTGTGCACAGGCTAACGTCCTAAGTACCAGAGTTAAATATGGAAAAGAAATAACAACGGCTAGGAAATAAAAGTTAAATGCAAATGCCATTGTTTCTTATTCTATTTTATTCTAGTTTATTATTTCTATTGATTTGCTAAATAATTGAACGTTTTGTTATTTCATAATAAATTGTTTTTAAAATATTACTTTTGACATCATATAGTTTTATGCTGTTGAAAATATGATCTTCTATGGATGTAATTGTTATATGGAGTAACGTCATTAAAAAAATAAAACCTTACTGCTGAAATGTATATAACTTATCTTGGGATTGACTCTTTTAAATCTCGAAATCCCGACTATAAGAATATTAAAAATATTAAAGAAACTAATAGAAAATAATTCACAACCAAATTGTTTTTAAATTATGTCCCCCTCCCATCACTAGACAAACCGGGCAACACCGGGTATTACGGTTTTATAACAAATAAACCTAACACATAACACACTTTGTGACGAGAACGTGTTACTAAATGTTAAATTATTGATTAAGTAATGTGGTTAACACGTTGAGGACGAAGCACGGAGTACGGAACACGTTGTGTTCTACTTTTGTTGAAAATTTAAATTATTTGACCTTAAAAACAACAGAAAAATTTATCTTTTGTTTCCCCATTGTCCATTGGTTGTAAAATAATCCCCCTGCGTCCCACGTCACGTCGTTAACATGTTAACAACGAATGGTTGTTGTTGTGTGTGCCCAGTTTTTGGTTTGTACTGCAGTGTTCTTGTTATTGTTTCAGGCGACTTCATGTACATAGCCGTCGTCAGCGGCTGGGGCCACCTGAACGAAATGAAGTTCACTACGTACGACAACGACCAGAACATGTTTTCGGCTAACTGTGCTGAGTTGTACCAAGGAGCCTGGTGGTAGAATGCTTGTTCGTACAGGTAACTATCTCCACCTGCGCTTGCGTCACGTGACGCGTGATGTGACGGTCCATTAGAGTGTAGAGGCCACCTCATCGGGTGCCCGAGCCTAGACACATTATCTCCAGGCCTCGGGATTACTTATTCCTACTCCGGGTCTGCGAGTTCTGTCACAAAACACACAATTATTCGTTTCCATGTTAAAACATTTTCTCCGCGGCAGTTCAGAAATATGAATACGTTAAATATTCAAGTTTTCATTAAATTTCAATAAACTTAATAAACTGAAAATAACACATTATACTTAAACTAGTAAAATATTATAGAACTTTTGCTTTAATTATGGTAGTTGTGCCGCGACAATAACTTCTATAGCTGTGTAACTCTTTCTAATACACGGCCTATATTTAGGTTAACTTTTTTACTTTAATGTAATGTCAGATTACATTAAGAAAAATATTTGTTTGACATAAATTTACGTTTTTTTGTTCACCGAGTGATTAGAATCAGTTTTATTAGATGAATTAAAAGAATATGCAGCAATCCAATGAAACTCCCATCGCTTTGTTGCGGACTTGCATTTTTGTAATTTATGATTTACAGTGCATTGACTTTGCATTGATCAAGTTTTATAATAACCTCTAACATATGGCACACAGAAAACACAATATTATCAAAAAAAAAAAAAGTAATTTTCATGATCTTTGGCTTCGAAAATTTTGAATCCTGATGGACACGTGATTATACAGGGTAATTGGAAGCAAAATGCAAAGTTAAGGGGATGATAGTTGAGACCATTTAGAATATTTTGAGCGATACATGTCTTAGGTGAAGTTTGATATTTTATTATTAAGTGTTTCTCTTATGTTATTTTTATAAAACCTAATTTCTGACAATTAAATGCCAATAGTGCCCCAAGTTAGGTTGGTAGGTAATTGTTTAATTTCTTGGGATTTATCAGTTATGTAGTTAATGTAATAAAGTTTCAAGCATTTGTGTTATAGAGAAAAAGTACTAGACGCTTTCGAAATCGAAAAAACTTTTAAAAAAACTGCGTGCCTTTATGGCGTTTACTAAAATAAATAAAATAACCTCGATCGTTTAAACCATTTTCAAAACATACTCGGTTATTGGCCTTTCTTTAAAGGTATTATTTAAGCTGATATCTTACTAATTCTCAGAATTACAGCTATAACTAGAACTAGAAAAATAGATAATTTTTTTAATTTTAACATCGGTTTAGAACCACAGAAGTTGATTGTTGTGTGGAAAACAATGCTTCTAGAAAAAAAATATCTTTTTCACGGCTTTTGGGGTATAAGATTTAGAGGAAGGAGATCCCGCACGAAGAATTCAGTTCTATAGATTTTTGTTGAATAATGACATTGAAAAGTATCCTATCGACCGGCGAGTTGAAGTATACGAGGGAGGGAATAACCAATTTCCATAATCTACTTCAATGGGTGGATACCGATAACAATCCCCTCTGACAGAAGCAGATTTTATTCTAGAGAAAATTTCCGTTATTGTGTGTCTGAAATTATTGGTAGAACTTTAATTGGGTCTTGTTTTTTACGCGATAATTTAAATCTTAATAACTATCTCAAATTTCTACAAAATGATATCCCTAAGTTTCTCGACGAGGCAGGCGTTCTGCAAATGAAAGGACCAATAACCTCCTAATAAGATGGTTTCCCATCACATTGGATTTTGATTGTTAGAAAATATCTCAGCAATTGTTTTGCGGAAAGCTGAATCGGCAGGGACGGACCAATCCTTTGGCTCGCACGATCCTCGGATATGACCCACCTGAATTTTCACATCTGGTGACGGGCAAAAGAGTTCGTGTACACAGGTGAAAAATTGCAACTAATAGAAAGAGTTACTAAGAAATTGCAACTAATGGATGGAGGAACTAATTCGTAAAATTAAAGATACCCTCAATGTCATGAAACAGAATATACAACTGAAAATAACAACGACAGAAGTAAGAAGAAGAACTTGTGCCTGTATAAGAAATTGAAGTTCACATTTTAAAAACGAATAATAAATTAATTTTACTAAAAATTTTGTTTCATTTACCTACTTAATATTTGAAATTTTTCTCTCTCAATTTGGTTTATAAGCTCTAATTCTAAGAATTGGTAAGATAACAGATTAAAAAAAACCTTAAAAGAAAAGGTTTGAACGATCAGTGCCATTTTATTTATTTTTCTAAATGCCATAAACTACGAAGTTTTTTTTTATTAATAAAAGTTTTAACAACTTCAAATGCGTCTAGTATATTTTCAAATAACACAGATACTTGGAACTTCTGACAAACCACAAATAATACAACAATTATCATATTAATCTAAATTGGGGTACTGTTGGCATTTAGTTGTCAGAAATTGAATTTTTTTAAATATAAAAATAGCACTTAAAAATAAAATATCAGACTTCGCTCAAAATGTTGTAAATAGTGTCAACTATCACCCCCTTAAAGCTTTGCACCTTGGTACCAAACACCCTATATACGACTTCTATGTCGACTTTTAAGTCTTTGTCAGGTTTATGCAAATATATCATTTTATTTTACATTATATGAACTGCACTATTAACATTATGAACATTTTTAAAATAATTTAAAGGAATGGATGAAAATGAAAAAAATGAAGGACTAAGAACCATAGACCTAGACATATTTATTTATATATATTTAATTCTCCTCTAATTGAATCTGAGTTTTTCTCAAGAAAATGTAATTTACTCAAAGTCAAACTAAAAAATATAAACAGTCTCATGCTTTCTCTGCAAGACTCCCAATATATCCATTATATTTTTATACGCCTTAAATTATTTTAACGTTTTTCGTAATACGGGTACATACTCTTCTCATTATAAACTCTGTCCTGTTAAATTTAATATTTAGATAATGATTTAAACTTTACTGTACAAATAAGACAGACTGTCAGCTCGAGAACAGAAGTAATAGTCTTACGAAGTCTGTATGCATGTCGTATAGTAGAACAACTTTAAACAGCTTCAGGAAGTTCAGGTGGTACATTAATAAACACTGCAACGACAGGTCTCAGTAGTTTTAGCCTTTCAGTTCATTTAATCTCTGAAACTAAAAAAAAATATTAGAATTTTAATTATGTATGATAAGGAGTTATCCATAAATTACGTCACACAAATGCCCTGCTGTTCTTAATCCAACTTGGTAATAAAATTGGTAACTGCTTTAAGAGGTTAAATATAGTCAGACTTTTCAAGCTTTTGAAACTTTAAATACGTTTTTCCTAAAACTGCGTTTTTAAAGTTGGTGACCAAGATTACTCGAAAACGTCTGAACCGATCAGTCTTATCAGTCTCACCAGAAGTTTCCTAAGTATATTTTTTAATTAATATTTGAAGGTTTTTTCTCACCGATAAATATTTTTTCTTATAAACAATTTAATGCCAAAATTTTGATAAGCCGCCATTTTGTCAAAAAAAATGATTTTGCTTATTTCTTCGAATAATTACTAGATTATATATTACTTTAACGAAATCCGTTTTTTTTTTCATTTTAGATGATTCAGTCTAGAGATATCATGGTCACTGCAAAATATCTTTTTTGAGAGGAACTCTGGGAGATCAGCTATGATAGCTTTAAAATTATAATTTTTACAAATACAAAAATGTTTCAATACAGTTAAAAGTTACCATAATATGGTTTTACAATAATATATTTAAAAATCTTTTTAGGAATAATTCTTAAAAGATCGCTTTTATGGGCCTAATAATTGTGTAATATAAACTCTTATTCTTATAGCTTCATTACACAAAGATTTACATAAATTCTCATGTTAAGTAATTTACCTCACAGAGCAAATTTATAGTCTAATGCAACAAACAAGTCCATATTCATAACGGGATATGAAATTTCTTTTTGTCGCATCAAAACACGTGCCTTCTTTTGAGATTAGGAATTGCTTAAATTAAATAAAAGATTCAGGAGGTATGTTCTATACTCAGTTGTTTCGCTGTTCACTTGACAATTACAGCATAAGATACTTGGCAGGTAGCAGCTTCTGTTATACTGATGTTTTCTTAAGGTATTTCTGAAACAGATTTATTGCGCAATAAGTTATTATCGTTTGCAAATATTTAAGCAACAAATTAAAAAAAATCGTGTTATTAATTACAATAAGATTAAACATTGCGCTTATGTATGACTTTATTTCTACAAATCCAAAATTTTAAAAATCAAATCCGCGTGTGATGTCACATCCATTATTTTGCCATCTCTTTTATACAACAGAGATGCATAAGAGTCTGTGTGTAATACGTCATTTACTACTACAGCTGCGATTTGCATTTTATTAAATTTTTTAATAAAAATTGTTGAGAGAAGAAAATAATAATCTTGATTGATTATTTCTTCTTTGACGTCATACGCAGAAGTTTCACAAGTAGGAAAACTAAATTTAAATTTTACATAGCTATATATTTGTCAACTTTCGAAATTAAATATTGTTACTTGAGCAGAATTGTGTGTATTTTTAGCGCTGCGCAAAGTTGAGTGAAGACTTACTTGGAAATGTCGCAGGAATAAAAGTCACACAAATATTACCCAGTCACAAATGTAAGTTTTTTTTATTAAATAAAATTTATAAACTGATAACAATTAAACGCATTAAATTTAAATAAAAGAACAAGTATACCAAATGAACCACAGATGAATAACATTACAGGGCCTTATTCTGTAAAGTATTTCCACCGGTGAAAAAATTTCATCGCTGAAAAATGACGCGATGAATTCTTATTTGGTATTCTGTAAGAAATTTCCAGCGATTTAATTTTTGTCGCTGGAAAGAAATCGACCAAATTATAAGGTCGCCTTCAGCGGTGACTTTAAAATTTTTCATTGCTGTATTTTTGAGAACTGTCAAACAATTTTAACAATAATTTGCTGTAGTTGAAGGATTCTACGAAAAAATAGAAAATAAGTTAGTATTTATATGTATACATATATTTTTTATTTTTTTATTGACATCCCAGAATATTACTATCTATCCATAGATATAATAATATGTATACATATGAATATATAAATATATCAGAAAGTGAGGTTACGTTGTTTGTCAATTATTGCTTCAGGTGAATGCTTTTTTTACATAATAATTAATTGTGCATGGCCATTTAAAATTCCATTTATAATAATTATTTCCCCACTGATTTTCCCGTTTTCCTTTTATAGATGCCATATTGACTTTTTTTTAACAGATTTTGACATGTAGGAATTATATAAACATCTGTCATTTAAAATATTTTATATTTTTTCTATTTAATACATTGTCGTGATTGGTCAAATATCTTTAATACCGTTTATACTCTTTCACCGCTGTACATAAAAAGGGCAATGGAAAATTTTGCATACAGAATACCACTTTAGATATTTTAAATACAGCGATCTTATTCTATCGATAAAAAAATTAAATATTTCCACAAATTAGGTCTATTTTTTGAAAAGTTACAGAATAAGGCCCTAAATTAGATCTTAATAAAACAAGATTGTTTTCAAAATATGAGTTTTACAATGATAAAGTAGTATTCTTCGCAAACTTTATAAAATCTTTTAAAAATTATTTACAATTTTAAATAATTTTAACAAAAGAATCAAATTCTTTAAGGTTAACAATTTAAAAACAAGTAATGATTAATCAAAATAATTGTGTGGCCTGTGACAAGGTTGTATTTCAATATTTTTCTTGTTATTTGAGAATTATTGATTTTAATAAATAATATCGAACAAAATAAATTTACAGATCTTGAATGTTTTATACCTAAAAGATATTTGAAAGTTAATAGTAAATAATGTTTCTAAAGAAATATTTTAGTGATGTGACTAGAATTTTTCAATGGATTAATAAACTGTTTAATTCTTTGTCATGTAACGAAATAATTTAACAAAGGCTTGTTGAAATGTTTACAAAAATAATATTTGTGAATAAATACGCAATTTTAACAACATTGTATAAATTCGAATATTAAAATAAAGTAATTATTGCAATGCTAAAATCTAGCTTTTGATGCTGTTTTATGCATCTCACTTTCCTATCTTATCTTTTAATTTTCCACAGCTCCCGCTCCTACTCCAACAAAATATTATACCTGTTATATTTAGCAGAAATAAACTATTATTTTATATTAATCAGGTTTATTTTATTAACAAAATGTACACTTGCATTGGGATGTCACAGAGTATATTATTACATATTACAGTATAACAGAGTACAGCATTACCTACAGTATTACCGAGTGTAAAAAGAAAGATAGAAGAGTAGTAGTGTCAGTCCCGAGAGGGCGCTAAATTTAAATCCAACAATACCGATAAACGTGATCATGCAACTAAATATTAAACATTGGAAGGTAAAGTTAAAGAGAACACAGGAGGTAAAATGATTCAAAAATGAGCTTCGATTTCGGAGGCCTGGTTAATAGGAATAAAAGTCCAGGGCGTTGCGCACTCCCATGACACCCACATCGTCGATCTTTAGGGTATTCGTGCGCACGTTGATGTCTTCTTCCATCTGGACTTGGATGCGCAGAAGATAGCGCAAGGAAGTTTGCGACTACAACAAAATATGACATTAGTCATTCTTTTAATTTTAGATCCTCCTTAAACAAAATAAAGTATTATTTCCGCCTACTTTCTCAGAGTTATTTTATTTTTTATATGTAATAATCGTTTAACATAAGATAATATGCAATTAGCTTCTCTCTAATAAAAATTTATTCTCGAAACTTTCTAAGATATGACAGTTCAGTGTTCTTCGTTATCGACTTTATTGAATATAATATAAGGTGAAATGATACTTGGTCATTAGCAAAATATAGATGGCGTTACTATACAGCAGGTTAAATATTTAAAAAAAAAACATGTTTTTTTATGTTTAAATCGTTTTATCCAAAGCAAAGATCTAAAGCTGCAATTAAATAAGTTTATACTCTATATATTTTAAGTCCTAATCGTAAGTTTGAGAACCATAATAAAGGTTATAAAATTTATGACAAATCCTTAGAAATGCTACCAGTCATATAAAAATTGAAGTTTAACTAGAAAATATAGCCATATTCATTTTCAATAGTTATTTTTGTGGTTCCAACTCATTAAAAGTCAGTGGAAGAAATCTTAAATAGTAGATACGTTATTTTTCTAACTAATTGCAGCTTTAGATTTGGATTCAGGTTTATAGTTACTTAAATAAAACGATTTAAACATAAAAAACGTGGTTTTTTAATAATATTTAACCTGCCGTATAGTATCACCATCTATATTTCGGTAGAAAGAATAACCAAGTATCGTTTCACTTTAAGCTACAATCTGTCGTAAGTAAAATTACTTACGAAAAATGTTTTTTTAAGTTTTAGAAAGCTCAAAATATTGTCTTATAAAACTGAAATTGACATGCAATTATTTCTTATTTAAATAATGACGCCGTAGCTGGTACTAAAAATCCAAGCTACTAACTACTAATGCCACCTATTGATTACCAGTTCAACCAGATTATATATATATTATATAATATATATATAAATTATATTATATATATATATTATATTACATTATATATATATATATATATATATATATATATATATATATATATATATATATATGTATATATTATCTTGTAAACATTACTATAAGAAATTATTTAAATTCTTTGTAGAATTTTTTTGATATTTTATCAACCGTTATCATTTCAAAAGATTTTATCTATACTAATATTATAAAGCTGCAGAGTTTGTTTGTTTGTTTGAACGCGCTAATCTCCGAAACTACTGGTTCGAATTGAATAATTCTTTTTGTGTTGGATAGTCCAGTTATCGAGGAAGGCTATAGGCTATATAACATCACGCTACGACCAATAGGAGCAAATATATAGTGGTAAATGTGTAAAAAACGGGAGAAATTATTTCATCTTTGAAGCCTTCCGTTGCGTGCGCCGTGAAACTGTTCAAGATACACAAAAAATATGTATTAAAGAATAATAGCTCTTTTAATGATCTAAAAAACAGTCCGCGATAGTATATGTCTATCTTTTAGGATTAACTCACAAAAACCGTTTTTATGGTACCTAATTTGTTCGAAATAATTTGTTTAAGTTGTATCAACATAATAATATTAATCTTTATTCAAATAAATATGTTTTTGGTTAAGAGTACTTCATTGTGAATAAAATTGTCTTTGACATAACTTAATTTCAACAAAAAACTTTAAAGATTACAATGATAAATAACTCCGAAACAAAACCAACTCGCTCTCTGCGCTGGCCGGCGCGGCGGGAGAGAGGCGGTGCTTGCGGGCAAGCCGGGAGGGGGGTGTAGCTGAACGAGATACCATGCCGCGCGGCTCACTCGCGCGGTCGGCTCCCTACTGAACGGTTGAATGCAGCGCTAATTTGTTTATGCGATATAATTATCATCGTAATATTACTTTTTAAACACAGTTTCATTTTGTAGTTGTTTTCTATATAGTAGGTACTTTATTTGTTTTAGGATAGTATTTAGTTACACATTAATAACACTTTTTTGTTTTCATGTAGATTAATAATTTATATATATAAATTACGTGTCACTGTGTTGTCCGCTATGGACTCCTAAACTACCTAACCGATTTTAATGAAATTTGTACACCGTGTGCAGTTTGACCCAACTTGAAAGATAGAATAGCTTACATCTCAATTTATTTATCTTATCAATTTATTTATCTTATTGCTAATTATTTGTCTATTAAATATCTGTATATGACATATGACATCGGGCGACGATGATGGCGACATCTGTTGACTAGATTGAGTAAATATTCTGTTGAGTTAATCAAAATCTGTTGACTAGATTGAGTAAATATTCAATAGATGGCGCTATGTAATGTAATATGACAAAAACGTTAGGCACAGCAACGCGTGGCCGGGACAGCTAGTATTTTATATTTACATAACTCTGAAGTTCGTATTTCACTGGGGTGGGGAACAAAAACTTTTTCCAGTTGTTCAGCTTCAGCTTCTTTGTAGCTTTCTAGAGAGAGTATTGAGTGGTATCAGTTGCGTTTAGCTTTCCTCAATATCTCACTATCCAACAACTCTCTTACTACCTTGGTAGCTTCATTTAACATTTTCTTCTGCTCAGGTAATCTTGTCAATTGCTACAGGTTTCTTATTTTACGCTTAGCAACAAGTTTTTCTCTCACAGTCACAGAACAAGAGTCTATTAAGTCATATGTTAAACACACACATTGGTGTTGAATTCCAATCTGTTTGTTGAATGCATGTGTCGAAATTCTCGATGGCTTCTTTATTGTCATCTTCTGTCTTTAAGAGAATTTTGATATTGAGAGAGTCTTCTAACAAAGCTCGAAAACGTTCACACTTTGTTTTTTTGTTGCATAGTACAACCGGATTGTTCTTCTTTAACAATTAGCTACTCATTGCCATAGTGATAGGAGAATTATCCGATGAAAAGTCTAGACAGGTTGAGACGTTGAAGTATTTTTTATACCGTAGATTATAAAGAAATCTACAACATGCATGGAATTTTGCTTCTGTCGGTTGGCCAGTAGGGTTCGGACGTGGTGATAACTTGTAGATTCATGTTAGTAGCTATTTTGTACAGTGTTCGTCCTCCAGCTGTTGTCAGTCTAGAACCCCATTGTGGGAGTATAGCAATAAAGGTAAACTTTAGCACCTGATATTTATCGATCGAAGAGTTGAAACAGATCTGAAAACTGACTTTTTAATATAAAGTGTTTCGGTGAACAATAAGTTGCTGATATCGTGACAGGTCCATTCCAATCCTCTATGACCGCGTTTGTAGCTTGTATGTGTTCCTGTTTATATTTGCCTGCTTCGTGGTGTTTAATGCAAGACCTTACAATGATAGCTGTTACGCCATGAGCAGTTCCATCTGAATGAACTGTGTGGTACGTTAAGTATATTCTTACATGTAGTTCTTTTTTGTAAAATGTGTTTCGGATACTAGTATTAATCTATTCAAAATAAACTATTAAACTATTTTAAAACATTGTATTTATTAGAATAACTTTTTATTGTATGAATCTTCAGGATCATCCAAATAGAGGAACATTTATTAAAAAGGAAAGGTATTAATATCGAATGGGACGGAATCATTTGATAAATTTGGAGCATCCGTACCATACTCATTACAAGGACCATCAACTCTATCCCTCAATTGATTCGTAGTCCCCTGAAAGTCACCAAAGATATTTGAATCTAATGGGACGGAATGATCCGATGAATTGGGATCATTACTGGCAGGCGTAAAAGAAGAAAAGTTATTTAAATTCCTAAACCTTCGAAGTATATCCGAAAAACTGCGACTCATATTCTCATCCATTTGATTATTATTCTCCATATGTAGATTTAAATTCATAAAACTCCCTGCATCTTCTTCCTCATTGCTTTTTTCTTCTATTTCATTTACCAATACAATCTGTCGGCAATTAGGGCAACTAATTTTATTTTTTAACCACTTGTCGATACATCCTTTATAAAAGACGTGACTGCAAGGTAGTCGCCTGTAACAACAAATCAAAAATTAGTTAAAAATGTTCATTGGTAATAGTAGATTCGGTAATATATTATTTTATGTATTTGGGTTGTGAATGTTTGTTGTGTAGGAATTGTGTAGGTTCTGAAAGGTTGTCTTTAATGTCTATAAAACTGTAAAATGAAATAATCTATCGTTATCATATTCACGCCAAAATTCAACACCATTTCTTTTAATTGATAGTTGTGACAGTACGACAGTGACTTTAAATTTATCTACGTGATTGCATGCACTCATGACAACAACTGACTCATGTATTTGAGCCTTTATATCTATGCATACGTTTGCTTGTTGAGCACACAGTTACCTGACTTCTGCACCAGTTTTAAATTCCTCCATGCAGATTGAACATTTTTCTTTATTTTCCCGTGGACGACCATTTGTTGCACAATATTTATAGAATGGTACGTTCTCATCTAAAAAGCTCTTAATTCTATTCAGGCGCACAACTCTACGTTCTTCCACGGGTACATTAACTGGCTCAAGATGATCCATCTAAAATAAAATAGAAATGTATTAGTCAATGGTGGTGCGTGGAATGTTGTTTCAATTTAAAACCAAGAAAACTCTTTTCTGAGTTTCCTGTTACATTTATATATTTTCGGTGTGCTTTTTAAACACGCTGCTGAAATTTTTCTGAAGATTATGGCAAAGGGCGTTTTAAACCTACTAAATATACAATTAGGATTTAAGCAATAACAAATTGCTATTTTTACAAAAACCCGCTGATATTTTGATTGTTTGTCTAGAAAACTCTAACTAAAATCTTATCTGATACAAATACATTTAATTCCTAAACTAATTTCAAATAATTGATATGAATTTACCTATTGTACGAATTTTTTATTTATTTAAATAAAATAAATAGTTCATTTTTTGATTCGTTTGTTATTATTGTTTATTTTCATTCGTTTCATTGTAAGTCTACCAATTACATTACTTAATTGCTATTTTCAATAATGCATAGTCCCTCGCTCCTAATCATCTTATCTCTAGCCCTTGTCGTTCCTGTACTTGCACTTTCGATTTAATTTCTCTGCACCGCCGCCCACACTTTCAGCACCACAAAATATCAAAATTGGAAAAATTTTGTAGGCGCCGTTTAGAAGATACCATACAAAATTTTAGTACAGAATAAATATCGTTCTATCGTCTTATCGTTCTGTCGTAATATATATATAAACACGCGTTCTTATAGGTTTTTCATAAAAACGGTGAAACATTTTGACAACTACGAATATTATAATAGGTAGGTTTTTTTAATTTTGAACTAGTTCAATATTTCAATTTGAAAATAGCATTAAAATTTGAAATGAAATTACGAATTATTTTATTTAATTCAACGCATACACACTAAACATATGTCGCTTTGCAAAGGGGGTATACAATAGTTTAGTTAATTATAAGAAGTTTTTAAAAAACAATTTCTAGATGTAGTCGTCACTTCTGCTTCCTGATAAGGGTCCTGCAGCAATAGTATTTGTATTGGTTTTTCTTTTATGTGGTCCTATTTATGGATTCGTTATCTTCCCTCTTCTATCATTTCTTCTAATGTATACTTCTTGAATGTGTTTGTTTATATAGTCCCAATAGTATTTTTTTCTGATTATTTCTTCAATCATATTTTCCTCTGGTTTGTTGAAAATTGTTATACTTATATCATTTTGTTCATATGTTGGCTTATCATAATATTTTTCTTTTCTGTGAACATTTATCCACATAGTGTGTGCCTCTTTTTCTAAATCTTCTAGCTTTTCCGGTAAGCACTTAGTTTTGTTTTCCTTTTCAATTTTTCGTTCTATTTTAAATTTTTTAATTTTCTTATTTTCTGCTTTTTCTTTCTTTATACTGTATGACTTTTCTACCTCGGAATATTGCATATTTTGTTTTCCTGGTTCTTCTTGTTTCATGTTTTGTTGTTTCTCTATTTCAATATCTTGCATAGTTTGCTTTTCTGCTACTTGCTTGATTTTTTGTTGATTTTTAACTTTGAAATCTTGAAAGTTTTGATTTTTTGGTTGTTGATTAACCTTTTGTTTATTTGGTATTTCAAAATGTAGTATTTCTTGATTCTTTGTTTCTTGTTTGACATTTTGCAGATTTTTTATTTTGAAATCTTGCATGTTCTCATCTTTTGTGTCTTGTTTGACGTTTACTTCAACAATTGAAATTTCATCGGTTTTTATTTTAATAAATGTTTTAACATCTTTTTCTTTTTCTTCTGTATTCGAAACTTCATCTGTAGTGTTTTCACTCTGTACTTTGATTTCAGTATTATATAGTTCCAATTTATTTGAATTCTGAAAGTATATCAGTATCACGGTATCATTAATGGTTAACATCTTTTTATCGAGGTTAATATTAGCTCCAAGTTTTGTCAACAAATCCATTCCTAGTAATTTATCAAATTTATCACTACATTTAAACAAAAAGACTTTACAAATGTCTTGACTCTTAAATATTGGAAATATGGGGATGTGAGCCACTTTATTATGGTATGTGGTACCATGGGCCGTCTGAATACAAAAAGCTTCTTCAGAAATACATTGGGGTAAATTTCTGTATGTCAAATTGGGGTTAATTATGGTTTTGGATGATCCGGTGTCTATAAGTAATTTTATGTTGAGTTTGTTATCAATTATATAGGGTAGGAAATTACTTGATGTTATATTATTAATTGTTATATTTTCTCTGCTTCTAATCTGTGAATTAATTACTGATGTAGTATCCATAGGTGTCCACTGCTTCTTAATAGGTTCATTAGGGTATCGGTTCCATAAGTTGCTTTCTTTGGAGACCTTTGTATTTGGTGCTCGCCAATTTTGTTGATGGGGTTGTTGAAAATTGCTCTGTCTCCGTGATTGATTATCATTAAAATCGGATGTGTGGGAATTGTTAAAGTTTTCCGATTGTTTAGGGTTGTTGAATGTTCTTTGTGTCTTTCTGACTGGTTGTTGTACCAGATTATTATTCGTATTTTCTTGTCTTTGCCAATTCCTGTCGTTCTGTTCTTCTGTTACAATAGAGATTGCTTGTTCCAGTGTAGTGGGTGCTCTGGTTCTCAAGAATGATCCAAAAGGTTCCCTTAAGCCTGCTTTAAAAGATTTTAGAGCCACTTCGTCGTACATTTTTGTCTTCATATTTCTTTCTCCTATTGCTCCATTGCATTTTTTGTTAGCATATAATAATGCTCTCAATTTTCTACATTTTTCGTAGAATTCAAGGAATGTTTCATTCCTCTGCCTTATTTCCATCAGTTCTCGCAGTAATGACATCTCATCTCTAGGGTCGCAAAATGCTTGTGTCAATGTCATTTTAATTTCTGCCCAGCTCTGTATATCCCTTCCTTCTATTAGTGAGGCAGCTTTTAAAGTTAATTTTGCCCGAATCGCTTCTATTAAAGCGACGTTGTCGAAGCAATCTAATTTATTTTCATTGAAAAATTGTCCTAGTAACAATTCGCTTGTTCTGATGTAGTCCGGTAAGCCTTCGGATCTACCATCATACTCTTTTATCATTCCCAAATATTGTTGGAAATTATTATTAGTTGACGTTGTCATTTTTTCTTTTTTATTTATATTCAATTGTGTAAAAAGGTAATTCAATTGATCTACCATATATTAATAGATGAACCTTTAATCTTCTTGTAGTCCTTTGTCCTTGGTCCTTAATTATCAGTTCACTTCACTATATTTTACACAGCTTATTTTTAATTTTATTTAATTTTCGAATCTTCTTCCCTGGGGTGAGTAGATTTGTTCTTTTCCGTCACGATGCTTTGGTTTTGATGTTTGGCTTTATTTATATTAATAAATGCACTTTCTATATAATTATATATTTATTCTACGAAGATTACCTCCTCGATGGAGAGTAACTAATATACTTAAACAAATGAATTAATCAATTAGTGAAACAAAATTGATTTTAGTCAATGTGATTTAAATATTATCTGGTTACTTAGATAATAAAATATTTAGTTGTTGAAGAGAGGGAGAGAATTGTGTCGTCAGATAACTCCGTTAGAAACCCATTAGCTCAGCGGTTCTCAAAGTATAAGGCGCGACCCCAAAGGGAGGCGCAATAAAGGATCAGGTAATGCCAAAACTTGGTTAAAAAAATTATTAAATTAACTTAGAAAATAATAAATCAAACTTTTTATTTTTAAAATTACAACAAGTGTATAATTTCAAAGTCAACGTCGTAAGAGTGCCGAAGAGCAATGGATTGAAAAGGTGAAAAGCTATGTAATAAAGCTAAGTTTGTACAAGGGCGGTCTGAAAAGTGACAATTTGGAGCTATTTCCTAATTTTAGAATTATGATTAAAGACATGGATCTCAAAACTATTCCAACCAATACAAAGAAATGCTTTCTTAAACATTAGGAAATCCTCAAATCTCGTTTTGAAAAATATTTAAATGAGAGCTTGGATGGTTTCGTTTGGATTCAAAACCCGTTCAAATCATCAGTCGATGAGTGCTCCCTCTACATGATGGAAAAAGAAAACCCCATTGACCTCCAAGGTAATACTGGGCTGAAATGAAGTTTAAAGAATCTTCTCTCACATCCTTCTGGATTGGTGTACAAAAGGAACACCCAATTTTGAGTGAACTCACTCCATGAAACTGGGTTTTCTGCTCTAGCTGCCATGAAGAGTAAATATCACTCAAGACTCGATGCGACCAAGGAACTCAGAGTAGCGTTAACAAAACTAACACCGCGCAAAAAAAAACAAGCACATCCTTCACACTAAAGCTCTTTTTATTATTATTGCTTTGAGTTACAAATAACAATTATGTACTAAAGCATCTAAAATAATTAAATAAATTGTAATTGTTTGTATAGAATTTGTTGTTCGATTACGATTAAACCTATTGCCCCATTAGAGTATGCATAGAATGTGCAAAACCTAACTAAATAAAAATTGACTGTAAAATGTCAAATGCAACTCCCTTATAACATATAGTACGCTTACATATAGGGGTCCCGGATTACAGCTGGATTATGCAAGGGGTCGAAGTAAAAAGTTTGAGAACCAATGCATTAGCCAATTGAAAAAGGTATAATTTGAAATTGAGCAAATAATAAAGGATGATTCACGTATGTTGTGTTTACATAGTTTTGCAGTTAACTATAATAGTAACAGATAAAACTAAGCATAGGCATTTCCAGATCTAAGCTGTTAAAGCCCGGTGCCTATTTAGTTCTACATTTTTCTAGAGCTCATACGAATCGCAGTAAGCATTACTAAACGCAGTAAGTAAACTATATTATATTATACCCGCCAAAATGTATAAAATCTATCAAAATGTTGTAGGATTTATTTTTAAAAGAAGTTCTATATCAGTTTGTGAAAAGAAGAAGTAAAAACAATTTTCAATTAGTAATTGTTATTGAAAACATATAACAGTTATATAATTAGATAATTAGAATAAGTTAGATAATCTGAATTATCCCTCATTCAGTTCTGTTCAACTGTCAAAATTTATATTTTTAGCGACACGTAAATTAAATATCCAAACAGTGAGTGACTTAACAGTATCAGCGGTTCAATTTTTCAAAGTCATTTTGAGACAATTTTTAACAATAAATACTAAAAAAAAAAGGCACTTGCAACTTTGTGGTTGTCTGTCGCTTGAACCGAACGTTACCGACTTTTCATGCTGTCACCCGAAGTAGCACATTCTGTATTTAGACACTAAACTGCATAGTATAAGCACACGTGTTGTTTTATAATCTTAAAAGTAAAGAAAAGAAAAGTGTTTGATATATATTCTTTGTCCGCCACATTATAGTAAACGAAATAAAGGTAATTAATAAATAAGTATTAGGTTTATTATTGTGTTTGTTAAGTAAGTGTTATTAAGTAACAATAATTATGTTTTAATTAGAAGAGTTTTATTGTTATTGCACACAAATTATTTAACTTGATTAAAACTAATTCATACACCTAAACTTTTTTTAGTAATGTTCTTAAATACAATACAGATTTTTAATTAAAACAAAAAGTTAATATTGGTTCATTAGAAAATCGTACGGCTAAATTAAAAATAGATTTACTCTTAAATGCTATATCCCTGTGGTTTATTTATTACATTACTATTAGTACCTTAATAATAAAACTTATTAGGCAGCGGTATTGTTTATATACAAATATGAATTAAAAATCATTTTTTACACGATTTTCTTAAATATTTCAATGTATATATATATACTAGTGTCGCAAGCGACGACTGTATTTTGTGTATGATTTGAATTTCATTTCAAATTTTAATTACATTTTAAATTAAAATATTTAATTCGTTCAATATAAATTTTACATATTAAAACAAATAATTTTTCAAATAAACCGACTAAAAAAATATATTTATTTCAACAAACTAAAAAATATCTTCTAATTATTCGATTTTTGACCAACTTTTTTTAAAAATTTGGAAATATTTTGATTTGATTTGTAAATTTGGTACCAAATGTAGCTTATTTAAAAAATTCTAAGTTTCTAGCACAATTTTTAACTTCGACAAGAACCACCCCCGAACCCTTAAATAAATTTTGAAATTTTTATTCATTTTTTTTTTAATATTATATTTAATTATTACACAATCTAAAATTTAAGCTTTCCCCAATGTTTCTTACCGGGCCCCTTTTATATAATTTTGAAGTTCTAAGTTTTGTTATATGTTCGCAATAGCGTAATACACATGCAAAATTTCACCTTTCTATCTTTTACGAATACAAAGTTATACAGCAAAAAAGGCCTAAACTAGAATTCTAAGGTAAAAATTGAAAAGAACATTCCTTTCGCAACCACTGACAAATACATTTCAACTTTATTTCAGATGGATGGTTTGGATCCGGTATCAAATTACCCCTGGCAAGACGGCAGATTTATTATCATAGACTTTGATGAAATGAGCTATAGTACTTACAATTTTCATATACCTTCACTTGATACAATTGTTCAACCTCGGAATGCCAAACAGACCGGAAATAATAGAAACTTGCGTCTGGAGAGAATTAAAAAGTTTCTTGATGACTCCATGCCTGCGTATAAATATAACAAGTCAGATTCACGTGAAGAAGATGCTGAGAATTGTTCTATCTGTATGGAGGAATTTGGGATCGGTACAAAAGTTCAGCAAGTTTCTACTAAAAAAGCAAACCTTTGGATTTGGATTAGGTAAAAGTGTTTGTAGAATACTTTAAATTTTTATTGAATCATTCGAATAGGTTGATTTGTTTTTAAATATTCTTAAAATACGAAAATTGATAGCGTTATTAGCATTTATTATTTATAGATTGCTTTGATTGCTAATATTTATAGGTTTTACATAACAGCTCTATACTTAAACTATTTCATTCGTTGTAACTTAATTAGTTCACTACTTTGTAAGCTATTGTAATAATTATTGTCCTTTTACATTTCGATTAATTTTGTTGTGGATCTTGTTATAGCAAAAGCAATTTATGTAGCCTTAGCTTCTCCTTAATTAAAGAATTGCAGATTTTGTATATCTAAATTACTATATTTTATTTAATTTAGAATAAAAACTTAGAATACAATGTTGAAATGAGAATGTATGTTGTATTGATTGAGCTAAAGATATTGTTCTAATTGGATTATACACTGGTCGTTAGTTTGCGCCACCTAAAATTAATTATTGAGCACTCGTTGCTGATTTGTTCAGTATTCTTAAGTTTTAAGTTACTATAGTTGTTTAAGCTCATTTTGTATTGCGTCCTACTACACCACCTGCTATGTACGATTCTTTATATCAACAAAATGGCAATTAAAAAGCATTTAAAGTAACTTTTCAATTGTTCTTTCAGGCGACTTACGTGCAATCACGTGTTTTATAAAGAATGTATCGACGAGTGGTTTGAAAAGAAAATTGACTGCCCTCTGATCCGACGGATCGTTTTGGTGTATGAAAATGAATTGATTGAATAAAACAGGTTCCATCCGCGAGCTGTATTTTGAAATATTGTTTAAACATAGACAAGAGCGGCTAGAACAAACGATTTGTAACTAGGAAATAGCATAATTTGTAGCATAGACGAATAAACAATTATATTTCTAGTACAAATAATAAATTCATGTTTTATTAAACAATATACATTTTATATACAAAATGCACAATCATTTTTCTTCAAGTAAAACAGGTTTCTATAACGTACTTTAGAATCTCTCATAAAATGTTTTATTTATTTAGAAATCGAAATTATATGTAAACTAGTGAAACCAGTTTTCTACAAAATTTAGTAAAAGTTATATGTGATGATTATTTATTTATATTAATGTACAACATACTAAGTTTGTTGTGTGAAAATTTCCAGTCGAATGGAGTAAAACTGTCGGAGATATAGTATTAAGTATTAAGGTTTTACCTCTCTGCTCCGGTTTCGTCTTTGTTTGAAACTTTTAAACGCGTTTTTCTCACACTTAGCTTTTTTAGAGTAAGTGCCTTCTCTAACTTAAAACCACCGATCCTTTGAAATTTTGCAAAATATTTCTTCACGTAAATGCCGAGGTAACGCTATCGAGTTTTTTTTTTTCAATTTTTACGTATTTTAAAATAACAAACTTTCTGATTTCTTTCAAGAAATATCGCTATTTTAACTTCAAAGTGCTGTACAAAATTAAATATAAATAAAAAGTAAAATTGAGGTTAAAATGAGGAACTTTTTAGTTTATATTTTAAACGTATTTTCTAGCGTTGTTTTTCATGCTGATTTCAAAACTAGACAACAATTTTAATACCTGTATTATTTACGCCTCAACAAGCTTATCTCAAAAACAAAAACACACAAATTGGAATCAGTAATAACAAGTGTATAGCCCATAGTTGCCCTTATTTTCAAAATTAAAAATTACTTTGCACAACCCCCATTTGGTGTCTTTGTTGCATTAAAAAAAATCTTTGTAAAATTTCAATTCAATTATTTAAATTATAGTATGATTTATGTTATGATTTAAGTTGAATAAAAGTGAGCCTTTTTTGCTGTATTACTTTTAATTCGTAAACGATAGAAAGTTGAAATTTTGCATGTGTATTAAAATATTAAATGCTGACATATCTCAAGAATTAGAAATTTAAAAATTGAAAAGGGGGAGTTGAAGAAATTCGGGGGACTGGTAGGGAAGGTTGGAGAAAGTTCATATTGTGGATTCTAGAATAATTAAGTATATTATTAATAAAAGTAAATTTAAAATTTCAAAATCTTATAGGGACACGGGGGCAGCTTTTCTCAAAAGTTAAAAATGTGCAAAAAACTTGAAATTTTGTAAATAGGCTAACCTTGGTAACTTATTTACGAATCAAACAAAAAAATCCCAAATTTTTAAGAGTTAATCCAAAGTTAGTCAAATAACGCATAAATTGAAAATATTTTTTATTGTGTTAAAAAAATTATATCTTCTTAGTCAGTTTATATGAAAAATTATTTATTTTTGTATGTAAAATTTATATAGAACAAGTTAAATATTTGAATTTAAAAATGAAATTTAAATTTGACATGAAATTAAAGCCATACATAAAAGACAGGCGTCGCTTGCGACGGGGGTAAAAGCTAGTAAGCTTATAATATAATAAACGATAATGAAATATTTAGATCAAGAACGTACAAGAATAATTATTTGTTAAACAGCTAGCACATCAATTTCATAGCGCCTGAACTGTTTGCAACCTTTTTTACACTAGATGAAAAACAGAGTTTTAATAGAAATGCATGGAAAATATATGGATTTTTAGTAATCGGAGTTCCATATTTCTTATTATGTTCGCCACACGTTAAATTATTAAAAAATATTTAAACATATATTAAAAATTAAAAACTAATTTAAAATATCTGCCTGTTACAGGTAAATATCATAAATTATAACGTAGTTTCTTATGCTATTTGCAAAACATAAAATACTTTTTAATTAACACCTACGGTTTTATTTTAATTTGCTAATGACTCGTAAACAAAAACACTTGTCTAAAAACTAATTGTAAATTTGAATTCAGCATTTGAAATTATGTTAAAAATCGTTATAATAATAGAAAATTAATAATTTTATTTTTATGAGAAGTAAGAAGATTATTTATAATAATCTTCTTAATTTTTTCCAAATAAAACAGTTCTTCTTTAGGTACATGATTTATGTTTTCTAACGAAGTTTTTATGTTTTTATCTATTAGATATTTGAGGTTTTGATAGGCAACTTAATTAATATACAGTGTTCAGATGCTATAAAATTTATGTGCTACCTATTTACCAAATAATTATACCTTCTCTAATAAATCAAACGCTTGAGTCACAGATACGAACTAAACGTTATTCCAAATCTCACATTTACTACTCATATAAAAATACAGTATTACATAGTTAAAGGTAGATGGCACTACTTGTATAATTGACTGATATTGTCGATACAAAATAGACATAAAATAACACCCCTACTTATCGCAATATCCACTATTACAGATAAATACAAATTTAATCTAAACAAACTATCCCAAGAAGTAACATACATTTATAATGCTTTGCTGAACATAAACTTTTCGTTAAAATGTCAGCTGGCATATCAGCTGTTGGCACATATAGTACTTTAACAATTTTATCTTTTACTAAATCACGACAAAAATGATATTTGATATCAATATGCTTTGTACGTTTATGAAAGACTGGGTTTGCACACAACTTCTGTTATCATTGAATATGCTTATTGTATACATCTTATTGGTTATTTAATACTGTAATTCCTTAAGATATAATGCTTCTCTACATGCCTCAGATAGACCAATATACTCTGATTCAGTACTGGAGAGAGCTACACATTTCTGTTTCCTACATTCCCATGATATTACACCATGAGACAACAAAAAACACATCCCAGTATATGATCTCCTATCTTCAGAGTTAGAAGCCCAATCAGCATCAACATAGCCTCTTATTTCTGAGTTACCATCTTTACAATATTTTATTCCATAAGATTTAGTTCTTTTAAGATATCTCAATAATCTCTTTGCATATTCCCAATGCTGTTTAGTGTGGCAATTATTGAATTGACTCAAAAAACTTATAGAATAACTAATATCTGGCCTAGTTAAGACTGACAGGTACATCAAACTACCAATTAGTTGTTGATAGGGCACACATTTATTTACACCTACTTCACCTTTACTTACATTTAATTTGACCTCCATAGGTGTATCAACAACCTTACAATCACTTAAATTAAATTTGTTCAATAATTGATCAATATAAGTTTGCTGGCTCAAAGTTACATATCCTTTATCTTTGTTAAAGGTTGCATTCATTCCAAGACATAGTTTAACATCACCTAAGTCTTTAATGCTAAACTTATTAGATAAAATCTGTTTCAAGCTCTTAGTTTCAGTTTTATCGTTGGAAAATATAAAGAAATCATCGACATAGACTGTTACAATGGTCTTACATTTGTTATTATCCTTTACATCCATACATGGCTCTATTTTTGATCTTTCATAACCATTACTGATCAAACAATCATCTACCTTTTTATTCCAGGCCCTAGAGGCCTGCTTAAGTCCATAAATGGCCTTTTTAAGTTTTAATACTTTACTAACTGAACTACTACTATTACTACTACTAACAATCTGGCATTTTCATGTAAATGGTTTCCTCTAAATCACCATTTAAGAACGCAGTCTTAACATCTAAATGAGTGACATCTAAACCTAACTTTACAGACAATGCAAATGATAGTCTAAGAGTTGTATGTCTCACTACAGGCGAAAATGTTTCAGCATAGTCCACACCATGTTTTTTGGGTGAAGCCCTTTGCGACTAGACGAGCACGGTAACGCACATTGTTTTCACTATCGTACTTTTTTCGCAACACCCACTTGCACTGCACTATAGTACCATCTTTTGGAACATCTACGAGTTCCCACGCACTATTTCTCTCGAACGACTGTAGCTCTTCCTGCACTGCCGCTAACCACTGTGCTTTCTCAGATCCTTCCGAGGCTTCTTGCAACAATATCTCACCCGTTAACATCTGGTCATCTTCTATGCAAGCACTTGCAAATCCAAATCTGTCTGGCTGCTTTCTACGCCGAGGACCACTTATTGTGTTGACATTGTTGAGTAATATGGAGTCTTTACTGTCTGTTGCACCAGACTCTGAGCTAACTAATGTTTCATCTTCACAAGGTACATACATAGGTTTCTGGAACGTGGCGGGTATAAAAAGAAAAGATAAGGAATTCTGGAGATACATCAAAGGTTGGGATGTGATTGGGATGGTGGAAACATGGCTGGAAAGCAAAGAATGGGAAGAATGGGAAGACAAACTACCGAAAAACTACAGATGGGTGTGCCAAGGTGCTGTTAGGGAGCATAAGAAAGGGAGAGCAAGAGGTGGAATTATAATGGGGGTACGTAGGAAGCTAAAAGAGGAGAAGGTACCAGACAGAAGAGATACAGCAGTAAGGAGGACGATAAAACTAGAAGAAGAGACATGGGAAATTGTAACAATATACAGTAAAGGTAATATAAAAGAAACAATGAAAGAAATAAAAGAAATAATTAAGGATGAGAAACAGGAAAACCTATTAATTGGAGGGGATTTCAACGCGAGAATTGGGGAGTTGGGAGAGGTGGACGAAATATGGGGGAATAGAAAAAAGAAAAGAACAACGAAAGACAAAACAATAAACGCCGAGGGAAAAGAACTAATGGAAATGCTAGAAGAACAAGGATGGATAGTACTAAATGGGAACAAAGAAGGAGATGAAGAAGGAGAATATACCTATGTGGGAAGCAGAGGGGATACAGTAATCGACTACGTGGTGACAACGCTGGGAGGAGGACAGAAGGTAGAAAGAATGAAAGTGGAAGAGAGGGTGGACTCGGATCACCTACCGCTGGTGGTGGAGTTGTAGGCGAGGAGAGGTGAAAGAAAAGGAAACGAATGGAAAGAGGGCAGCGATTGGACGGAGGAAGGAAGAAAGAAGTTTATGGAGGAATTGGAACGGAGATACGAGGAAGAAGGAGAAACGGAGGAGATGGAGGAAATTGAAGAGAGGATGAAGGAAGCCACCCAAAGTAAAAGGTGGAGAATATCTGATAGAACGGGAGAAAACAAATGGTGGGATAAAGAATGTAAAGAATGAAAAAAAGAGGTAAAAAGGGAACTAAAGAGATGGAAGAAAGGAGAATCAAGTAAAGAAGACTTCAAGAGGAAGCAAAGGAAGTATAACGAAAGGATAAAAGATAAAAAGAATGAGTTCGAAATAGGAATAGAAAAAGAAATTAGAGATATAACAACGAAGAGGCAGGCATGGGATTACATAAATAGGGAGAAAAAGCGAAGGAAAGAGCCAAGCAAGGAAATAAAAATGGAAGAGTGGACGAAACACTTTATGGGAGTACTAGGAGGAAAGAAAAGAAACGAGAAAACAAAGAAGGGGATAAAAGAGAAGGAGAAAGTAAACGATATAAAATTAGGTGAAATAAAAACACAGATTCAAAAACTCAAGGAAAACAAAGCACCAGGTAGAGATGGACTAAAGAACGAGGCGTGGAAAGCTGGGCAAGAAAGGATAGAGAAAGGATTACTGACAGCGATGAACAAGATATGGAAAGGAGGAAACCTGCCAGACAGCTGGAGAGAAGGGGTAATAACGCCGATATATAAAAAGGGAAATAGACATGAAGCCAAAAATTACAGGGGTATCACACTACTGAACACAGGGTACAGGATTTATGCAGGGATTGTGAGAGAAAGACTGGAAGAAGAGGTAAAAGTAAAAAAAATACTTCCCGAGACACAAGCAGGCTTTAGAAAGGGACGAGGGACTTTAGACAATATATACGCACTGAACCATTTAGTTGAAAAAGAGCTAAGTGAAAAAGGAGGACAGATATATGCAATGTTCATCGACCTTAAAGCGGCGTTTGACATGGTCGACAGACAGAAATTGTGGAAGTACATGAGAAAGAAAAAAATAGATGAGGACATATTGGAATGTATTGAAGAAATTTACGAAGAAACAAGAATGGGAATAAGAGTTGGGGGTGAAGAATCAGAAGAATTCTGAACAGACAGACAAGGGGTTGAGGCAAGGTTGTCCTCTGAGCCCCATTTTATTTGCGATATATACAGCAGACTTGGAGGGGGTAATGGAAAGAGGACAAGATGGGGGGGGTGCTAATAGGAAGGCACTACAAGATATGGACTTTAGCATACGCTGACGATATAGTCCTGTTGGCAAAAAGGGAAGGAGAGCTGCAGGAGATGGCACACCGGCTAGGGAGGTATATAGACAGAAAAGGACTAGAGTTAAACGTGGAAAAGACAAAAATTATGGTATTTAAAAAAGGGGGTGGAAAAAGGAGACATAAAAGGTGGAAATACAAGACAGAGGACATTGAGGAAGTTGAAGAATTTAAATATCTGGGCTACACTTTTAAAAAGAATAATGGAGAAGAGGCGCATATAAGGGAGGTGGCAAAGAAGGCAGAGCAAGCAAAGCGACGGGTATGGGGACTAGGGGAAAAGGTATTTGGGGGGGACATACAAAAGAGAATATGGATATATGAGAGACTGATAGCCAGTATGATGTCGTATGGAGCAGAGGTTTGGGGGTGGAAGGAACAAGAAAAGTTGGAAAGAATACAGGTGAGATACATGAAATGGGTACTAGGGCTGGACAGGTGCACGCCAGGATACATGGTGATGGAGGAGCTAAAGAGGGATAAGATACGAATTAAAACAGGGGAAAGAGCGGTAAAATACGAGGAGAAATTGAACAGAGCGGAAAGCAAAATCTTAAAGAAAATAAGAGAGGATTACATAAAGAATGGGGGGGGGAGGAGGTCCAAAAAAGAGAAAAGAATACTTTGAAAGGAATGGAATGGCGATCGAGGAGGCAGAGAGGAGAAGAGAAGGTGGCGCAAGTGTGGCAGAGGAGCTAAGGAGAAGAGATAAGGAGACACAGCAGCAGGAGAGAAAGGAAAAAATAGAAAAAAGTAACTACAATAAAAGATATAAGAGGTTATGGGAAAATAATGTGCCTCAGTACCTTATAGAAAAAGACATAAAACACATAAGAAGAACAGCAAGGTTTAGATTGGGAAATGAGGAAAAAGGAAACAGATACTGGGAAAAGAGTGAGGAAAGAAAGTGAAGAATGTGTGGAGCGGAGGACGAAACACTGGAGCACATTAAGTTTGAGTGTAAGGAAAAAGTAGCAAGCGAGAGGAATATTGGCCAGCTATTAAAGGGAGGCAGTGAAGGAAAGAGGTGGATGGCGGAAATAGTAAGAAGGAAAGGAAAAACAGGAGAATAAACTGGTGGTAATAAGCTGGTGGAGAATAATAGAGAGGGTCAAAAGAAGAAGAAGCAGAAAGCACTTTTGGAAGTAGTAAAAGTCGAGAAGATTTTAAGTTTATTTTAAGTTTAGTTTTAAGTTTGGAATGTATATAGGAATGAAATGTATTAGAAATATAATACTGTAGATTGTAAAGCCGAAAGGCATACACAATTAATATATAATAAGGTACATACATTTCACCACTGTCATCCATGTTCAAGCTATCTGATTGTTCATGTGAATCTTCTTGAAGTGTCAAATCTTCTTCCCCTACTGGAACTGTATTCACTTCATCTGAACAATGTTCCTGTACCTCCAGAAGATTATTCTCTGTCTCTATCTTCTCCAATACTATAACATCCCTACTGGTAGTGATGACATTAGACTTCGGGTTGTAAATCCTGTACCCTTTGACATATTTAGAATAGCCGACAAGGATACACTTTTCAGCTTTTCTGTCCCATTTCAATCTCTTTTGTTTTGGCACATGTACCATAATTATGCTACCAAAAATACGTAGGTGACTTACATCAGGCTTTCTATCTGTCCATATCTCGAAAGGAGTTTTATAATTTAATGATGTAGTCACAGTCCTGTTCTGTAAGTACACTGCAGTGTGTGCAGCCTCTGCCCAAAACCTTTTCTCGAGACCTGCATCGATCAACAGACACCTGGCTTTCTCAACAATAGTCCGGTTATATCGCTCCGATAGTCCATTCTGTTCTGGCGTGTATGGGTTTGTTTTGTGATGTACTATCCCATGCGACATCAAAAAATCATCAAACTTGCTGTTGCAGAATTCTGCCCCATTGTCACTTCTCAAAATCTTAATCCTGCGATTAAGTTGATTCTCAACCTCTGCTTTGTATTGTTGAAAGCATTTCAACGCCTCATCCTTTGTTTTTAGGAAATAAATATATGTCATACGACTAAAATCATCGATGAACAGCATGAAGTATCTCGAACCACCTATTGACCGATTTTTCATTGGTCCACAGAGATCGGTATGCAAAATATGTAACAACTCAGTACTTCTGCTCCCTTCTTTGGGAAAAGGCAACCGGCTTTGCTTGCCCTCACAGCATGCGTCACATGATGACTTGGACATATCAATCTTACTATCAATTGTCAATCCCTCTACAGCATCTTGCATCTTGTTCAAATACTGGCTGTTGACATGACCTAAACGTCGATGCCAAACTTCACTGGACACTGTCATTGCAGTTGCTGAACAATATTCAGACATATTCAGTTTATATACACCATTCAACAGACATGCTGTAGCCACAAGTACTCCTGCCTTATTGAAAATCTGACAACCATTGTTGTTAAATAAAACTTTGTTTCCTTTGGATATAAGTTGACTAACAGACAACAGATTTGTAGTCAACTTTGGTATGCACAATACACCTTCCACTATAATATATATTATAATATAATATATATTAACTGATCGTGAACCAAAACTGAAAAGTAAAAATTATTTACAGAAGTGAAATCAGCATAAAAACTACGTTATAAAAATGTATTGTGTGTCAAAAGAAAAATATTTTTTTTTGTAGAAAGTAATCTGCTTCAATATTTATAAACTTGGTCTAAAATAATTTCTTATTTTCATTTTATAAGTTTTATTTGCAATGTAAACATAAAATGAACTAAATTTTAAATAAATATATTAGAGCTTATTAAGACTGAGTATCGGGAGAAGGTTGCAAAGGCAGAGGGTAGATGCGGTAGACAGCAAAAGGAGATAGAAAGCTAAAATGAAGCTGACATGAAGCTAAAACTTATCAGTAACTTCGCGATAAACGAGTCAATGATCTATCAGTTTTGCTGCGAATAATCTACATCTTTAATAACATACACATCTTCAATCTTAAAGGTCATCTTAAATAAATAAGATGAATGTTCGGCAATCAGGACAATAATTGTGATGTTTAAACCACTCGTCGACGCAGTTTCTGTGAAACACGTGAATAATTCTAATAATTTTCTGTGAATAATTCAAAATTAGATTACAAATTGTATTTATATCACAGGAATTCCAAATTTTAAAACTATGCTACGCTATGGCAACTCTATTGTGTTCTATATCAGGAATACACAAACTTATTTGAAGAACGTAAATTTACTTAAGCAACAATGCTCGGACAGTATTTATACTCAGTATCAGTCAATTACTCAAATAACTTAATTACACTTGTAAGACAATTATAGAAATTTATGAATTATTAATAATTACAGATCACAAACTGGCACTACGGTATTTGTGATCTGTGAAATAACACGTGAAGCCGCGCGACGCTCAGGAGTTCGGTACCTGATAATCGACAACCATCAAGATATATCTCGGTTGCTGTACAAAATTAGACTCCGGCCAAAATCTAAATTGGCAACATATATCGTTTCCAATTAGCCGGAGCAAACAAAAGACGCTACATAGCCATCTCATGTGTCCTGTACTTAAGAACCCCGTATGCTGATTCTCAGAATGTTGTAAAAGTTTAATTATGCATTTGATTGTACATTAAGTAATTAGTAATGCCATCTCATCGACACGTGTATTGTTTAAGATAAGGTCGAGTTCATTGTCCGAGTGTCCACTTGCTAACTTAAATAATGGAACTTTACTTATTTTATTCTATCTAATTCTAGGACATTAAAGGAATTACAACGAAACAAGCAATTGGAATAAATCCGCTTACTAAAGTCACGCGGACGTGATTTAATATTGAAAGAATGTAAAGTCTAACGACACACACATTAAATTAATAAAAAAAAAATACCCGCGGATGACGCTATATTCAATTAGTGTGCCAAATGTATCAACCCATTTGATTACATAAGGCTGAGCTCACACGACATTGTACTTCACGTTTTCTTGCAGTATAAATATTATCGAATAAATATTGGCGCATACATTTTATATGGAATACCTATACATACACCTATATAAAATATATGAGACACTGTTTATTAAAATACACTGTAAATAAGTTTTTAATTATACATGGCGCTAATATTTGATTCACGACATTGTGTAAAGCTGGGTTCTAACGAGGCGAGTTGAGTGAATCAGTAATTGTAGATTCAACAAAATTTGAATCCGATTTAGTACACACATGAAATATGTGTCTTTAAATTTGTTACAGGTTATGATTTAACTTTTGTTAAACATATACAATTACTGATGCACTTAAGTCGCCTCGTGAGAACGCTGCTTAATGGTTATTGACAAACAGCTATTGAAAAACAATGATTTTGCTATTGGGTTGTAAATTTATATAAAACTGAGCTGTATATTGATGAAGTTGCCTATCAAAACCTTAAATACCCAATTCGCAATATTATAGACGATAAGAATAATTGCAATAGTTATTTTTTTACTTTATTAATAAAAAATTAAATGCTAAATATTTACAAAAAAGAGCCAAGTTTGCGACTTCATTGCTTCTTCAGCTTTTCATCACTGTTAAACAAGAGCAGTGCAAAACAGATTTAGAATTTAATGACAAAGCTATAGCAGCTCTTACGGCAACCTATAATGTATCCAATACAATGTCGTGATGTAAAACGAAAAATTAGTAACACAACTTAGCACGTGGACTAAAAAGTCCCGGGCATAACACGTAGATGGCGCTAGTTTTATTGCAGTCACCTTTTCTTCAGTTAATACTAACCTTCAAAAGACAGCTGTTAAAATTTCATGATATTCTATTTAGTAGTATGTGAGTTATTGTGTTAAGAGTGACGCTACTTTTGTTATTTTCAAAACAATGGATCAAAAACAATTTCGTGTTTTAATTTTGCACTGCTTCTTGATGGGAAAAAATACCGTTCAAACGATGCAATGGTTTGAAAAGTGTTATGGGGACTCCGCTCCATCACAAACAACAATAAAACGTTGGTTTTCTGACTTCAAACGTGGTCGTAGAGACACCGATGATGCAGAACGCAGTAGACGTCCAAATGAGGCGGTAACACCAGAAAACATAAAAAAAATCCACAAAATCGTTTCGAATGATCGAAAAGTGAAGCTGCGTGAGTTAGCTGCCTTCGTAAAGATATCAGAAGAACGTGTTGGCTTTATATTGCATGAGCATTTGACTATGAGAAAGCTCTGTTCAAAGTGGGTGCTGCGTTTGCTTACTGTTGAATAAAAACGAGAACATGTTGATGATTCTCAACAGTGTTTGGCCATGTTTAAACGTAACAAACCGGAATTTTTGCATCAATATGTGACAATGGATGAAACATGGATCCATCACTTCACTCCGGAATCAAAACGATCGTCATTTGAGTGGACAGCAACTGGTGAACCTCGTCCAAAGCGCCCGAAACCACAACAATCGGCAGGAAAGGTTATGGCCTCGGTATTTTGGGATGTGCGTGGTGTAATATTCATCGACTATCTTGAGAAAGGAAAGGAAATGCACGAATGAAGAGGTTATCGCTGAAACTGAGGCCTATTTTGAGGCAAAAGATATATCGTTTTACAAAAGTGGTATTGAAATGTTAGAGCGGCGCTGGAATGATTGCGTTGCTCTTGATGGAGATTACGTTGATGAATAAAGCTAATTTTGAACCAAAAAAACTGTGTTTTCTTTGTTACGCCCGGGACTTTTCATCCCATGTGTTATTATTTTCTATTGAGTAGTTGACGTCATCAACTACTAGGATAACAACCGAAATATTTGTCTATTTTTAGATATTTAACAAAACAAAACTCGCAAGAGTTAACAATCCAATTATCCCAAATATAGCGAACACAAATTTACCTGAAAGTTCACATCGTCAATAGAAATATTTCCATATCAATTTGTGGATTCCACAAACACGTAGAAACCAATAAAAAAACTGGTGGTTTCATTATAGATTCAAAATATAAAACAGAAAGAAAATGCTTTATCAGTAGCAGTAGAGTTCTACCTTACAATTTCATCTTTTTTTACGTTTTCTAAGCAAATTTCACATTCTACGTCACCTCCTGCCTGATATTCATAAGAAGGCGCGTTCTCATTAAAAAAGTTCACGATCTTCTCCAAATCGTATTCAAAATCATCTTCAGATTCTGCTGTATCTGTTTCCTCATCAGACCTGTTGGCATCTTCATCCTGGTCAGGTGAGATATTATTTTGATCATCTTCTATATCCATCTGAAATAATATGGAAATGTATAGTTAATAGAATTGTGTTAAACGTACTTCTGAATTAATAACCACGAATAATGTGTATTAGGGGACAAAACATCGCAGAAGTAGATTCTGTGCTAAATTAATTGGCGTATATGTATATTGCAACTAATGATACGAAGTTTTTAATTTGATGGTTATGTATTTAGTGTTACCTTTAAGCATTTATATATAGGATCTTCCTGCATGTAAAAATGTATTTAAATTTACGAAGAATTGCTCCAAGCAATACTACTCCCTAAAGCCTTCTTAAAGAGGTAGAAGACGCACCGTCAATGCAAAAACTTTATCTCACGGTAAAACGAATTACGAAATATATGAAAATGAATTTTTCAATTGCCATTTAAATCGTTATTTGTAAGTTATTTAATTATTGCGGTTTATTAATTAAAATATTACTATAATTAATGTCAAATTTTTATTAATTCAATTCAAATTCAACATAAATATTTTTCAAAAAAAGTAATAATAAATTTGACAAAGTATGATTTATTTATTTCTTGGAGTATAATCTCGTTTTAATTTGAATTTTTCTCTCCATTTGCCATTTGCAACGTTCGCGGCTCATAACCCACACTTACTGTTTCTTACTGCTCTTATTTAAGTATTTTCGTAATAGATAATTTTCTATTTCGAATAGTTTCAAAAAAAAAATTTTAATATACAGGTAGTTTTTGAAAACCGTTCATCATTCTTCATGATTAAAAGTTATTTTATGTGATGGAATTGAGCTAAACGTTATGATATATGTGGAAATTGACTATTTCTTAAAAGAAAACTTTTGCAGGTGTATTAGGGTATTAAATGCTAATATATTTCAAACTTTAGATATTTAAATATTGATAAATGGGGCGCTATGAAATTTATGGGGCCCGTTAGGAAACTTTGGAGAAAGCCCAAATGTTGGATTGTGTGATAATTAAATAAAATATTTTATTTGGGGGCACGAGTGCGGTTTTTGCCGAGGATAACAACTGTGCTAGAAAATTGAAATTTTTTACATCCTTTGGTATCAAAAAAATCCTAAATTTTAAAAATTATTGTTCATTCAAAATATAGTTCATTATAGCTTGTTAAGCAGTGCAGACGTTCTTTCTTTCAAATATTCTATAAGTTATTTAATAAAATTGTTTTTAACTACTATTGTTCGTTATTATATTAACAAAAGAAGTGTTTAAAACGAATTGAACGAGTATCCGTTGGTATAACATGTGGATTTCTCCTCAAACTAAATTCATAGATCAAAGTGAAATTCCTATAAACAATGCAGTGCACAATCATTGTTCTAATAATAATAGTGTATTGTATTGTGAATAAATTATAATCAAATCTAAATTAATTGTTACCCAATAATTAATAAGATGGTGATTAGAAGTCCGCCGCAAAATACAGCAGCTTACGGCACTGATAAATCAAACATCTCTGATAAAACGGAGACCATCCCAGAGACTATACCCCATCCATCCAACCATGTACCAGTGAGTGTACCATCTCCATCCAACCGTTGGACAACCGTCCAACACAAGAAAAGACTAAGAAGTCCAGAAGTGCTGAATGCTAGGAAACAGACAAAACTAGCCGACTATTGGCTGAGTAAACCAATAGAAACAAATAACAGTTTTGAATGCCTGACAGAAGAGAAACGAGGAAACATAGAAACCACAAAGGAGACAAATACTAATAAATCAAGCAACACAACCACTATACCCAAACCTCCACCCGTAACAATATATAAGGTAGGAGTGATTCAACTCATCCATACACTGATGCAAAAAATTACGAGTAATTATACAGTCAAATCCACTGGCTTTGAAACAATTAAAGTTCAAGTTTTTGAGGCTGAACACTTTAAAACTCTTATAAAGGAGTTGGATGAGAAAAACACCCAATACCACACCTTCAGACCAAAAAGTGAGAAAACATTTAGGTTTGTACTAAGAGGCCTACACCACGAAACAGAGGTGGAAGCAATAAAATCAGCGCTCTTGGGTCTTGGCCACGAAGCAGTGAACATTCATAACATAAAACATAGAGTCACCAAATTACCTCTACCTATGTTTTATGTAGACCTAAAAACTAGTGGTAACAACAAAGAAGTATACAACATAGAAAAACTTGACTATATTATTGTTAAATGCGAACCACCACGTACCAAAAGAGTAATTCCACAATGTACAAGATGCCAGGCATTTGGGCATACTAAAGCATACTGTCGCAAAGTACACAAATGCGTAAAATGTGCTGAGCAACATGAGACAAAAAATTGCTCCCGCCAAATAAAAGACAACCAAGTAAAATGCGCTAATTGTGGAGGAAATCACCCTGCAAACTACAGAGGATGTGAAGTTCATAAACAATTGCAACAAAAATTATGGCCTACACTACGTAAAAAGAAGAACATTCAAACTCAAGCTCAACCTAGCCTAGAAAGCCAAATAAGAACTGGAGTATCATACGCCCGAGCTCTTAATGATCAAACAGTACCAACAAGCACCCAATCAGTCAGCAATATGGTTAAGCTTGAAGAAATGCTTGCCAGACTCATGGAACAGATGGGGACGATGCTCAACCTACTTACTGTCGTAGTTAGTAAATTGGCCTAATGACAGTACAACAACAAAACTATAAACAACAAAAGTATAAATTATGTATTTGGAACGCAAACGGTTTACACCAACACTCTCGGGAAATAAAAACTTTTTTAATTGACCAAGACATAGATATCATGATGGTATCAGAGACCCACTTCACTGAACGGCACTACATTAGTATTGCAAAATATAAAATATACCACACTAGACATCCGGATGGTAAGGCACATGGTGGAACTGCAATAATTATAAAAGATAGTATTGCACATCATGAAAGAGAGAAGTTTGCAATGGATTATTTACAGGCCACCAGTATTACTATTGAAAATGAAGTTAGCCCAGTAACAATCTCAGCAATTTATTGTCCACCAAAACACAACAACAAGAAGGAACAAGTAACAAATTTGTGGCAGGGGGTGACTATAACGCCAAGCAACATGGGGCTCGAGAATAACTAATACCAAGGGTAAAGAACTAGTAAAAGCAATGAATGCTAAAAATCTAAGATCAATTTCAACTTACGAACCAACTTACTGGCCTTCTGACGTAAAAAAAGTTCCGGATGTGATCGATTTTTGTATCACTAAAGGTGTTGACCCGAAAAAGTGTAAAGCGGAATCCTGTTTAGATTTGTCATCAGATCACTCTCCGGTGATTATTACTGTATACGAGGAAATACGCAGCAGAGAAACTGGGCCATCCTTGCACAATAATCGAACTAACTGGGACCTTTTTAGATCAAAGCTAAATGAGTCTATTTCGTTAAGTATACCACTGAAAACTGAAGTGGAAATTGAAATAGCAGTAGAACACCTTACCAGAAACATCCAAGAAGCAGCATGGTTTGCTACTCCCACGCATAAAGCTATCCAAGGGAAGAAGAATGATGTGCCCCTACTCATTAAGGAGAAAATAATGGAGAAAAGACATCTGCGTAAACAATGGCAACTATGCAAATCACCTGCTAATAAAAGAAAATTAAATAGAGCTATAAAAGGCCTAAAGGAATTGATAGTGGAGCATAATAACCAATGTATTCAAGAATATCTTGAAAATTTAACACCATCGGAAGCTACGGAGTACTCGCTGTGGAAAGCAACAAGGAAGATGAAAAGACCAGAGATACACAACCCTCCTATCAAAGATGACAAAAATTATAGGGCAAGGAATGATAAAAAAAAGGCTACGATGTTTGCTAATCATCTGCAGGAAGTATTCAAACCGTATCCTTCAGAAACGGCAGCAGAAGAAGAAAATGGTATTTTGGATTTTCTGGACAGCCCTTTCCAAATGGACTTTCCTCATAAAAAAATTGCAACCAAGGAAACTTGGGAAACAATAGTAAAAGAAATCAATATTAGAAAATCACCCGGTTTTGACCTAATCACAGGAAAGATAATATTAGAACTATCTAAGAAAAGTATAAAACTAATTACTTTCATTTTTAATGCAATTCTTAGAACCAACTACTATCCTAGTAGTTGGAAGGTTGCTCAAATAATTATGATTCCGAAACCTGGGAAAAAACCGGAAGAGGTTACTTCCTATAGGCCCATTAGTTTACTGCCGATACTATCGAAATTATTTGAAAAAATATACGTTAAGAGGTTAAAATGTATCATTAATGAAAAAAAGCTAATTCCCGAACATCAATTTGGCTTCCGCAATAAGCACGGTACTGTAGAACAAGTACATCGGTTGGTTAACACAATTAATAAAGATTTAAATGCCAAAAGATATTGCTCAGCAGCTTTTCTAGACATAGCCCAAGCCTTCGACAAAGTGTGGCATATAGGTCTTCAATATAAACTGAAAAAAATACTTCCGTACCAAGATTATCAACTATTGAGATCAAATATGACTAATAGGCACTTCATGGTTAAAATAGGTAGCGAATGCACTGAATTGAAACCCATCCAGTCAGGAGTCCCTCAGGGAAGTGTCTTAGGACCCACACTATACCTTCTGTATACTTCCGATTTGCCAACTACAACAGAAACTACCGTTGCTACGTTTGCAGACGATACTGCTATATTAGCATCACACACAGACCCAGTATTGGCATCACGGAATCTACAGACTAACCTTGATATGATTCAAGAATGGCTCAAGAAATGGCGAATAAAAGCAAACGAAAGTAAATCAACGCATGTAACATTTACCACGCGCAGAGAAACTTGCCCGCATGTGAAAATAAATAATTGTGTAATTCCACAATCCAATGACGCCAAATATCTCGGTATACATTTGGACAGAAGGCTTACCTGGCAAAAGCACATTTTTACAAAGCGTAAGCAGCTTGGTCTTAAAATCAGGAAAATGTATTGGATAATTGGTCGAAAGTCAAAACTCTCTCTGGACAACAAAGTACTTATATATAAAACCATTCTGAAACCCATCTGGACTTACGGAATTCAGCTTTGGGGCACTGCATGCAACTCCAATATAGCCATAATCCAGCGATTTCAAAACAAAGTACTACGACTCATTGTAGATGCACCATACTACGTCACTAACGAAGTCATCCAGAAAGACATCCCAATAGCATCCATCAAAGATGAAATATACATATCCAGCACAAAATATAGTGATAGATTAATCAACCATCCCAATGCGTTGGCGAATCAACTGAACGTGTGTGACAACAGGGAACCCCGCAGATTAAGGCGATATCAACCAATAGACCTAACTTTAGGTCCGCGATAGGGAATAGTGTACAATGTATGATATTTTTTTTTTTTTTTTTTTTATTTAACGTCGGCCTATTTCCGATGCTGAGTCCTATCACCGACGACCTCCTTCAATGTTGGCAGTATTTATGGTGTCGTGGCCTCATATATGTGGGCTACACCACTGCCTAATAACTGAACGATTATGTATGACCATAATCAATATAAGTTCATAATAACCAAACCCAGAAAATATATATCTGGTCCGGGGATCGAACCCGAAGACACAGCAGTCGGCGTCAAGCATCAATGTATGATATATTATAATAGATTATTGTATATAAAAACAAGAGGGCATTCACTGGAATGTTTCTCTTACATGTCTTAATTAATTATGTAAGTTATCATGTAAGAAGCTTATTGCCTACTTAGGCAGATTGCTGAAACAATAGGAGAAATAAAAAAAAAAATTAAAAATAAATTGGTCAAATAACGAATAAATTGAAAATATTTTTTATTTTGTTAAAAAATGATATGTAAAATTTATATAGATTATTCGTATTATTCGATTTACAAGAAATTTCATTATTATTACAAAATCTTTAAGTAATAAGCATGAGCTATCACAATGTTATTGCAGATTAGGAGAGGATATTAGATTTGATATTCAACCTAATGGGAATATGAGCGCCAATATTTATCTTTACAACGATAAAATTCAAGAAGCTTTTAGGAAAATGCAGCTAACTCACAAAACACAAGAATGTTCCGAAATAATAAATAATGGTGTGTCTTATAAAAGACATGATGGCCTTTTTATATCACAGAAAGGGTATCAACATGAAATTGAAGTTGGAAAAATTTCTTCCATATTATTCTATGAAAATAAAATATTTTTTATTTTAGAAGTAGTTGAAACCTTATTCCGGCCTTACCTTCGTGCTTATGAATTAGGAAAATTTATACGATACGCCAGTGCTGAAAAATTACATATTTATAATATAGGAAGTATGTTGTGTGTTAAACCTAATTATGGATTGGTTAATAAAACTTTCAATTCGTAAAATGTTTTTTTTAATGTAATTAAGAATAATTATTAATAATTGTAACTTCTTTATAATAATGGTTTTTATTTATTCAAATTCATTTAATCAATTCAATTCAAACATCTACTCATTGCCGTGCCAGATGTCTATGACAAATAAGATGAATAATACATACTACCATTTCTTAAGATGCTACTTACTTCATTAAATCAAAATAAAATCGCTTTTGTTTATAAATTTAATATAAATTCATCCTTTTTATATATTTGTTTTATTCATTTGTGCATATAATTAAAACGCATGGACCAATCTGTCAAAATAACAAAGACAAGCAAGCTAGTCTTATGTAAAAACAATTGAACACCACTGTCTTGAACTATCTGTACATCTCTGTGCAAGGAACTAACAAGTGACAATGCCTATATTTAAAATATATTCAACAAAGCAAACTAAAAAGGTTGCCGTGATAGCTTCCACAGTAGCGGAAGTTATACAAGCAGCTATAGTTAAACTTAATCTTCCGGCAGAAGAACACTTTCAGGTATTATTTATACTTACATTGAAATTAGAATTAAAATGTGTATGTGTTTATACAATTGACCATTAATGAGATATGTTTTAATATATTATAGATATTTTTAGAAGATAACACAATTGTAGATGACGATGACCTTCTTATTGCTCTTGCAAACGCAGCTCAAGATTACCTAGTTTTAGTAATTAAACAGCAAGGTGACGAATGTCCTGAAAAATATAATTTAAATGAAACTGCTAGTGGGTCTGGTGCGTAGAAATATTATGTTTAAATAATTATGTAAATTTAGAAAATCAATGTATTTGCGAATAAACCTATGCTTTTGTTTGTTTCAGATAATTTACCAAGTTTAGACTCTTCTTTAACATCAGAAAAAGAACAGCAAAGTAATGCCAATGTATGGCAACTCTTTTCTTATAAATTAAAAGAGAGCTGTGAAAAAGAACAAAAAGCTAGTCCGGAAGAGAGACGCCTAATTATAAGTAATATAGCCGACTATATGATTAATGAATTACGTCATGTAAGTCGGCTGTCTGCTAGGAGAATATCACAGGAATTATATAATAAATTTCCAAAAACATTCGGTGATACCGTAGTCGGTCAAACATATGGATCAGGATATGAATCCCTTGCAATGCAAATATACAATGCCGTCAATTATAGAAAAGACAAAAGATTTAAAAGGCAGAGTGAAAGTGTTGCTGATAACAGCGACAATGGCCCAACAACACATTTAAATTCTGGCCCTAAGCATGATGAGTATGGGTGCCTAGCATATGAGCCATTACTTTCAGGTGATGAAACTCCTTTATTACAAGAGGAGAAGAGAAGGAGGTTGTTGGAACTGTATGAATCTGATAAAGCTAATGACAACGAAGTAGATAAGTTAATGTGCGAAACATATCCCTCGCAACGTAAAGCTATTAATATCTGTAGTCCAATATCAGTAAATATATTTATACGGTGGCCATATCTCAGAAAATATAAAATGCTAATTAGCCACGCATCGATACTTTTAGACAAAGACGTAAGTATTGTTTGGAGCACGTCTTTGGAAAAGTGGCAAGATCCTATAAAAAAATATTTAAAAGCCGTTGAATGTTTGAAGCAAATAGATGCTATACGAAAAGATAATGCAAAAAACCAAACATTACAATTATTATATGTACAGACCATGCTATCTAATGCAGAACTTGAAGCACTTATTATGAAATCTGAAATTCCAAACATTGGAGTTATTTTTCCAATTTTAATTGATTGGATGGATGAAGACGCAAATTTTATCTATTTGTTAGTAGAGGTAAGTTTGTATAGCTTTTAATTGCTTCTATTTTGCAATTAAATAAATTTTAAATGTAATTTTTTTTTATAGGAGTTCTTAACCATTGAGGAAGCATGTTGTAAAATAGCTACCAACTATCCTATTTTAATAGTAAAAGGTATATTACAAAATAAGCTATTTATGTCTATTTATTAAAATATATTGTGGTAATTTTTATTAATAACTACTATAATTTGAATTTGAATTTCTACTAAATCGTATATTTTTAATCTACTGGAAAAAGTTTGTATGATTCCAGCGCAGAATATATTGTAGTTTTAGAATGAGAAATTTTACTATATGCATCAAACTTTTTAAATGAAGTACTACTAACCTTTTTGAGCTATTATATTTTTGGGTATTGCTATGCTCCCGAGGTGAAAAGAACATTGGAATTAATTCAAAGGTTTGAACTATAAACATTTATAGTACTAATTGTTATTATTAACTTATTTTAGTACTAATGGTAATATATGCTTCTGTTTTTCTAGGATGTTTCTTGAAATATATCCAACAACGGGAAGTAAAAATAAAGTCAAAAGAAGTAAAACTACATTTGAGCCCCGAGTAAAGAAGTTCATAGAAGAAGTTAACCGATTTAATGAAGTATTTAATCTGTAGATTATAAAAAAAAATAGTTATTGTATTATTATTAAAATTATTCACAATGTACTATTAATGTAAAATAAATTTCAATAAATGAAATAAATGTGTAATTTCAAAAATATGGTTATTAAATTTCATACAAAATTAATACAAATGTGTCTTAAATTTCAAAAATATGGTTATTAAATTTCATACAAAATTAATACAAATGTATCTTAAATTTTGAAAATATGGTTATTAAATTTCATACAAAATTAATACAAATGTATCTTAAATTTTAAAAATATGATTATTAAATTTCATATAAAATTAATACAAATGTGTCTTAAATTTTAAAAATATGGTTATTAAATTTCATATAAAATTAATACAAATGTATCTTAAATTTTAAAAATATGGTTATTAAATTTCATACAAAATTAATACAAATGTGTCTTAAATTTTAAAAATATGGTTATTAAATTTCATATAAAATTAATACAAATGTGTCTTAAATTTTAAAAATATGGTTATTAAATTTCATATAAAATTAATACAAATGTGTCTTAAATTTTAAAAATATGATTATTAAATTTCATATAAAATTAATACAAATGTGTCTTAAATTTTAAAAATATGGTTATTAAATTTCATATAAAATTAATACAAATGTATCTTAAATTTTAAAAATATGGTTATTAAATTTCATACAAAATTAATACAAATGTGTCTTAAATTTTAAAAATATGGTTATTAAATTTCATATAAAATTAATACAAATGTGTCTTAAATTTTAAAAATATGGTTATTAAATTTCAAACAAAATTAATGCACAAATGTGTCTTAAATGGGTTTAATACATTGGTATAGTAAACGAAATTAAGGCACGGTATATTAATTTTTTTTAATACCTGGTTCTCAAATTTGCTTTAGAACTTTTGTCTTAAAAATGGATCGAAAATTTTTAAGAGTGTAGTTTTGCAGTTAACTATAATAGTAACAGATAAAACTAAGCATAGGCATTTCCAGAGGTAAGCTGTTACGGCCCGGTGTCTATTTAGTTCTACATTTTTCTAGAGCTCATTCGAATCGCAGTAAGCATTACTAAACGCAGTAAGTAAACTATATTATATTATAACCTCCAAAATGTATAAAATCTATCAAAATGTTGTAGGATTTATATTTAAAAGAAGTTCAATATCAGTTTGTCAAAAGAAGAAGTATAAATAATTTTTAATTAATAATTGTTATTGAAAGCATATAACTGTTATATATTTAGATATTTAGAATTAGTTAGATAATCTGAATTATCCCTCATTCAGTTCTGTTCAACTGTCAAAAATTATATTTTCAACGACACATAAATTAAATATCATAACAGAGAGTGACTTAACAGTATCAGCGGTTCAATTTTTAAACGTCATTTTGAGTCTGATTTTAACAAAAAATACTACAAAAAAGGCACTTGCGGCTTTGTGGTTGTCTGTCGCTTGAACCGAACGCTACCGACTTTTCATGTTGCCACCCGAAATGGCACATTCTGTATTAAGACATTAAACTGCATAGTATAAGCACACGTGGTGTTTTATAATCTCAAAAGTAAAGAAAAGAAAAGTGTTTGATATATATTCCTTGTCCACTACATTATAGTAAACGAAATAAATGTAATTAATAAATAAGTGTTAGGTTTATTATTGTGTTTATTAAGTAAGTGTTATTAAGTAACAATAATTATGTTTTAATTAGAAGAGTTTTATTGTTATTGCACACAAATTATTTAACGTGATAAAAACTAATTCATACACCTTAAACTTTTTTTTAGAAATGTTCTTAAATAGAATACAGATTTTGAATTAAAACAAAAAGTTAATTTTGGTTCATTAGAAAATAACTAGAAAAACTAGTTAAATTCCAATTTTTATATGTATAATTGCAACTTTTGATTTTAATTCGCGTTTTATTACTTACATAAAACGATTTAAACACTAGAACACATGTTTTTTTTTTTTGATAATATTTAACCTGCTGTAAAGTATCGCCATCTATATTTCGAGAGAAAAAATGTCCAAGTATCGTTTCACCTTAAATTTAATACCATTGTTTATGTTGGAATTACAAGACATTCATTCCTAAATTAAATTACTTAAAACTTGTTTTGTTTTTGTTTATATAAAATAATAGCCTATTGTTATATTTCTTTTAAGACATTCAAGGTTGTTGTTTCATTGTAGCTGCAGTGAACTGGTTTTATTTTGTTTTTGCCAATTTGAATATAACTGAAATAACTTGTATTTGAATTAGGAGAGAAATGTTAGTCTTTAAGTAATTTTTGTCTGAGGACATTCTGTATAATTTTAGTCTGAGGACTTATTAATTAATAAAATATTTTATATAAAACTGCGCATTTAATATCTGCTTCAACAGGTTATGGGCCCAGATATTATATGGCTTTATTAGGCTTTAATTAAAAAAAATTAATATGATGACATCAGTGAGTGCTACAAGATTTGAGCTGTTGAGTAAGGACAATTATGAAGCCTGGAAAATTCATGTTGAGGCGCTATTGATCAAAAATGATTTGTGGGAATATGTCAGTGGTGAAAAACCGATTCCTTTTGCTGCGGAAAAGAATCAAGAAGAAAGAAATGGATGGATAAAAATTGATCGTAAAGCTAAGTCAGAAGTAATATTAGCAATTAGTTCAACGGAATTGCAGCATGTCCGAGGTTGTAATACTTCTCATGAAGTTTGGCAAAAACTTGCCTCAGTTTATGCTTCCAAAGGACCTGCAAGAAAAGCTTTATTACTTAAGCAACTTATGCTTCACAAGATGTCTGAATGTGGTGATGTCAGGGATCATGTAAACAAGTTTTCGGATATAGTTGATCGACTTGGAGCTATGGATATTGAAGTGAATAAAGATTTATTGTCTGTAATGTTATTATATAGTCTACCAGATAGCTATGAAGGTTTTAAATGTGCTATGGAATCACGTGATGAACTCTTGGAGGTTGAAGCTCTTAAGGTTAAGATACTTGAGAAGAGTGAAATTGGTTCAAATTCAGTTGTTGAGTTAGCTGGAAATGTAAGGGCTGAAAATCAACCGAGTTACAAAAATATTTTTAAAGGATATTGTTTTAAATGTGGAAAACAAGGACATAAGTCTCCTGAATGTCCAACTCAATTAAAACCAAATTTCAGAAGAAATAGACCAGATAGACAGAATAGATACACACAAGAAAACCAATGTTCTCAAGCGGATGATGATACTTTTGCAGTATTTGATGTTGAATTTGCTGGTAGTGTTCCAAGTTGTCGACCTTGGATTCTTGATAGTGGCTGTACAACACATTTATGTGGTGATAAACAATTATTTAAGTCTTTAAATGAAGAAATTTGTGGGAAAATAAATTTGGCTAATCAAGCAAATAGTGAAATCAAAGGAAAAGGTACTGTTAATTTGTCGATTAGTAATGGTAAACAGCTGAGGTCAGTAGATTTTTCAAACACATTATTTGTACCAGATTTAAGGTCAAATCTAGTATCAGTTGCTAAAATTACTAATAAGGATCATGAAATTCTATTTAAAAAAGATTCAGCTGTAATTATGGATATGACTGGAAATGTTAAATTTGTTGCTGAAAGGCGTGGTGATCTCTATTATTTACAAGAAGGTAATGAAGAAGCTTGTATTGGAGAAGATAAAGCTAATTCTGAGTTATTGATGTGGCATTGTCGTATGGGTCATTTAAATGCTAAGGATTTATTTCGGGTGATTAATCAGAATACTACAAGTAAAGTAACCTCTGAACAATTGAAATGTTTGTCAAGATGTGAAGTGTGTCTACGAGGTAAGATGACAGGGTTACCGTTTTCAGGAAGTGAACGACAGAGTGAAGAACTTCTTGAAATAGTTCATACAGATATTGTTGGACCGTTTAGGACACAATCAGTGAATGGAGCAAAATATTTTATTACATTTATTGATGATTATTCTCGATGGTGTGAAGTATACTTTCTTAAACAGAAGAGTGGTGCACTAGAAGCTTTCAAAATGTATCAAAATCAAGCTGAACGTATGACAGGGAAGAAGATTAAGTATCTTCAAAGTGATAATGGTAAAGAGTATTGTAATACTGAGATGGATTCTTTCCTGCGTAATCAAGGTATTCAACGTCGATTAAGTGTTGTAAGAACACCTCAGCAAAATGGTGTTGCTGAACGTTTAAATAGAACATTTGTTGAAATGGGACGATGTTTATTACTTCAATCAAATTTATCAGATATGTTTTGGACTGATGCTGTAGCTACAGCATGTCATTTGAGAAACAGATGTCCTTCAAGAAGTATTAATGGAGATACTCCTTATCAGAGATGGTTCAACAGGGATAAAGTTCATTTAAATTATTTACGAGCATTTGGATCAACTGTATATGTCTTAGATAAAGATCCAACAAAAGGCAAATTATCTGATAGATCAATGAAAGGAATTTTTGTAGGTTATCCACGTGAATCAAAAGGATACAGAATTTGGTTACCAGAAAAGAGAAAATTTATTGTTGCTCGTGATGTGAAATTTATTGAAGATAATGTTAATACAGTTTTAAAGAACCAAGAGATTAAACAGCTGATTATTAATGATTTTGAAAACAAGGATAAACCATGGATTGAATTGATAACAGGATTTAAAAATAGTAATGAGACAGAAATTTTAGATGGAATCCCAGAAGAAAATTTAGAAGATAATGAAGAAAATGAAAATTCATCTGGTATTCAATCATCTATTCAAGAAACTACTAGAAGAAACTCAAGAGAATATACTAGAGAAGAAAGAAGAGGACCAGGAAGACCAAAATTAATTAAAACAGGTTTGAAAGGACGTCCCAGAAAATTATTTTCAAAAGTTAATAATTGTGAAGTTAAAGAAAGGATTGAATCTGATTCTAATAAAGATGATAATGATAATGATAATATATTTGTTGGAGTAGCTGAAGTTAAATTGGAAGATGCTATTAATTTTCAAGAGTGTGCTGAGTGGAAGAGAGCAATTAAATCAGAAGTCATAAGTTTATTAAACAATGATACTTGGAATATTGTAAAATTACCTGAAGGTCAAAGTGTTGTGGGAAGTCGAATGATTTTAACAAATAAATTTGGATCAGATGGGCTTATTGAAAAAAGAAAAGCTCGTATTGTTGCAAAAGGTTATAGTCAGAAATATGGTATTGATTATGATCAAACTTTTGCTCCAGTTGCAAGAATGGAATCAATGAGACTTTTAATTGCATTGTCTGTGGAATTAAAACTTGTAATAAGACAATTTGATGTTGTAACTGCCTATTTAAATGGAATATTAGAAGAAAATGTTTATATGGAAATACCGGATATGCTACATGAAATTTTGATGTGGATAATTGATGATAGTCAGGTGTCTGAAGAATTAAAAAAATAAAGCTACAAAAATGTTAAAATGTATTGAAGAAGGAGGTGATGTTTGTAAATTAAAAATTCACTGAAGGATTGGGACTTCAAATTATTTAAATTGTTGAAATGAATGTCTTGAGGGGGTGTGTTGGAATTACAAGACATTCATTCTTAAATTAAATTACTTAAAACTTGTTTTGTTTTTGTTTATATAAAATAATAGCCTATTGTTATATTTCTTTTAAGACATTCAAGGTTGTTGTTTCATTGTAGCTGCAGTGAACTGGTTTTATTTTGTTTTTGCCAATTTGAATATAACTGAAATAACTTGTATTTGAATTAGGAGAGAAATGTTAGTCTTTAAGTAATTTTTGTCTGAGGACATTCTGTATAATTTTAGTCTGAGGACTTATTAATTAATAAAATATTTTATATAAAACTGCGCATTTAATATCTGCTTCAACAGTTTATTTATCAGCTATTGAATTTCAAACCTACAAATACTACGTGTTATTCAAATATATATGTTTTGAGAACATTACTTACCAGTGATTTAAATTTATTTATCAGGAATCTTAATACTATTTTGAATTCTGAAATAAAACAAAAATGTTATAACTTATCAAGTTTTTTTAAATAAAACATAATATTGAACAATTAATATATTTGTTATCTTAGTTTTGTTAGTAATTGGCAAACACGTGCCTTCTTTTGAGATTACGAATTGCATTAATTAAATGAAAGATTCAGGAGGTATGTTCTATACGCAGTAATTTCGCTGACGTTTTCTTAAGGTATTTCTGAAACAGATTTATTGCGCAATAAGTTATTATCGTTTGCAAATATTTAAGCAACAAATTAAAAAAAATCGTGTTATTAATTACAATAAGATTAAACATTGGGCTTATGTATGACTTAATTTCTACAAATCCAAAATTTTAAAAATCAAATCCGCGTGTGATGTCACATCCATTGTTTTGCCATCTCTTTTATACAACAGAGATGCATAAGAGTCTGTGTGTAATACGTCATTTACTACTACAGCTGCGATTTGCATTTTATTAAATTTTATAATAAAAATTGTTCAGAGAAGAAAATAATAATCTCGATTGTTTATTTCTTCTGTGACGTCATACGCAGAAGTTTCACAAGTAGGAAAACTAAATTTAAATTTTACATGGCTATATATTTGTCAACTTTCGGAAATTAAATATTTATACTTGAGCAGAATTGTGTGTATTGTGTGAAAAAAAATCACACAAATATTACCCGGTCACAAATGTAAGTTTATTTGATTAAATAATATTTAAAAACTGATAACAATTAAACGCATTAAATTTAAATAAAAGAACAAGTATACCAAATGAACCACAGATGAATAACATTAAATTAGATCTTAATTAAACAAGATTGTTTTCAAAATAAGAGTTTAAGGGAGGGGTTAGGGTTTTCACTTTCGAAAAATCCAATTCTTTTTTTTTGTCTTATCTTATTGTTTATTATTTCAAGAATATGTCCTTAAAATTTTAAGACGATCTAAGCAATATTCTTGAAGTTATTGTCTTAATAATCTCCTGGCCTTTAACGCTATAACTGTAACAGCAGCGGGCATTCGGAATAGCAGTGCAGCTGTCGACGTTTTTCTCAAAACTACTTTCTCAAAGTCCGTGTTCACTGCCATTTAAAAACTAATTGACCGATTCATTTCAAACTTCGTACACATTTTCTACATATAAAATACCTCCCTCCAACGTTTAGAAATTTTTTTTTTTTACATTAAGGATGTTTCCCACCCTCAAAAATAGCGGAATTTTTCGTGAAAAATAACAGTTTACACTTTAGATGGCCGCCAAAACTTTTTAAATGAAAATAAAAATTATCAGAGACCGTTAGGGGGAAGATTTGATTATAATTTACCTAAATTTTAATGGTTTTTCATTTTGAGATAATTTCCGGCCGAGTTATAGTGAATACCGCAAATTGTCTTTTTTCCCAAGGCCTTCGGAGGAAGCTCTGTTACTAGCTTATGCTTCAATATTGCTGCATGATAAAATTATACAACATAGTAAAAAGTATGCTCATTAATGTTCAAAAGGTTCGAATAAAATTGCTCAAATTATACTTGAGAAATAAAATCGCAAAAAAGTGTTTTTTTCTAACCCTTTCCTTAACAATGTTAAAGTAGTATTCTTCGCAAACTTTATAAAATCTTTTAAAAATTATTTATAAATATAAATAACTTTAACAAAAGAATCAAATTCTTTAAGGTTAACAATTTAAAATCAAGTAATGATCAATCAAAATAATTGTGTGGCCTGTGACAAGGTTGTATTTCAATATCTTTCTTGTTATTTGAGAATTATTGATTTAAATAAATAATATCTAACAAAATAAATTTACAGTTCTTGATTGTTTTAAACCTAAAAGATATTTCAAAGTTAATAGTAAACAATGACATTGACAATGAAACTGTTTAATTCTTTGTCAATTAACGAAATAATTTAACAAAGGCTGGTTGAAATGTTTACAAAAATCATATTTGTGAATAAATACGCAGTTATAACAACTTTGTATAAATTCGAATATTAAAATAATGTAATTATTTCAATGCTAAAATCTAGCTTTTGATGCTATTTTATGCATCTCACTTTCCTAACTTATCTTATCTTTTATTTCACACAGCTCTCGTTCCTACTCCAACAAAATATTATACTGATAAACATGATCATATTTTTTTCTAAATGAAGAAAACTGCACAAATTGTTACCCAAATTTTATTCTGCAATTAAATATTAAACATTAGAAGTTAAAATTAAAGAGAATACAGGAAAATACGTGCCAAGAATTTAGGTAAATTTATTAAAAAATGAGCGTCGATTTCGGAAGCCTGGTTAATAGGAATGATAGTCAAGGGCGTTGCGCAATCTCATGACAACCACATCGTCGATCTTCAGGGTATTCGTGCGCACGTTGATGTCTTCTTTCATCTGGACTTGGGTGCGCAGAATATAGCGCAAGGAAGCTTGCGATAACCAGAAAATATGACATTATTTATTTTTACAATTTTAGATCCTCCTTAAACAAAATAAAGTATCATTTCCGTCTACTTTCATAGAGCTATTTTATTTTTTAATTGTAAAAATCGTTTAACACATGATACCCAGTAAACAATTCGGTGTAGAACCCAATTTAGTGAAGTTTCTCTTAATATTTCACTTCAATTATAGTTCGCATCAACTTTATTTTCATTTGTATTCCGACAGGTGGATTAATTTCGCCATCTCAAGCCGATAAAGTAGACATTTTATATGAAAAAATGTGAGAAAGTGAACTATAAATAAACTCTTTTATGACAAAAACTCCACAAGTGACTCCAAAATGTTTACTGGGTAATATGCAATCAGCTTCTCTCTAATAAAAATTTATACTCGAAACTTTCTAAGATATGACAGTTCAGTGTTCTTCTTTATCGACTTTAACGAATATAATTTTAGTTGAAATGATACTTGGCCATTTTTTCTAGCGAAATATAGATGGCGATACAATACAGCAGGTTGTAGTTATCTTAGACTACTATATTTATTAAAACAAATCAAGTGCGTTTTTAACAGAATGTAAAGTTTATATTATTTATTTAATGAAATGAATGATTATTACAAGTGCGATACAAAACTTATAGTTGTAAGTTTGAAACGTGTCGTTGTAATGTGTAGAAGTCCGTGCTGGTCGCTAGTCGCTGTAGGAATGAACGATTAAACAGTTCTTAGTTATGTCGTCTATTCGCCTGTAGAGGCGTGACGGATGGCGCTGGGCCGCCACATCCACTCCCCCCTAAGTGGCTTTCAAGGTGAGTTTTGAAAGTCACTTTACGTTCGTAAGGGTTTGTCAAGGTTTGAGGTCCATTGATGTGGCTGCGTTGGCTGCGATATCGAGTCATCCTGGTGATCTGCATCTGTTTTGCTATTGTAGCATGGTTTTGAGTCTCTCTGGTGCTGGTGTAGCTGGTGCTGGTGTAGCTGGTGCTGGAGTAGCTGGTGCTGGCGTAGCTGGTGCTGGAGTAGCTGGTGCTTCTGTTGTTGTTTTATCAGTTGGATTTTTAGATGTTTTCGGTGTTGTTGGTTTTTCTGTTGGTTTATCCGTTGGTTTATCCGTTAGTTTATCCGTTGGTTTGTCCGTTGGTTTGTCCGTTGGTTTATCCGTTGGTTTATCTGTTGGTTTATCTGTTGGTTTATCTGTTGGTTTATCGGTTGGTGGTGTTGTAACTGTCGGCGGCGTTTCTGATGACGTGGAGAAAATTCTGAAGACTTCAGTACCTAGAGAAGGTAGAAGGCAGAAGGTATGTCTGCGACTGGTTGTCGTTTTTGAGAACACCGTCACAGTCTGGCGGACTGCTGTGCTCTTGCCGAGAGGGTACGTTTGATTCTAGCACGTGTTGCATTTTGTTGTAGCGTGGGTGAATGTAAATTATTAAATTTTAAAAACGTGTTTTAGAAAGTTTGTCACGTGTTTTAGAAAGTTAGTCACGTGTTTTAACACTTTGTTAAAAAACTTTGTGACGTGGGTTTGAACTTTATCACTGTATCTCGAGGTTTAAAACTTTAGCACGTGGATTAACACTTTGTAACGTGGGTTTAAACTTTATCACTGTATCACGAGGTTTAAAACTTTAGCACGTGGATTAACACTTTGTAACGTGCGTTTACACTTGATCACGTCGGGGTCACCAATGTAGTTATCTTAGACTACTATATTTATTAAAACAAATCAAGTGCGTTTTTAACAGAATGTAAAGTTTATATTATTTATTTAATGAAATGAATGATTATTACAAGTGCGATACAAAACTTATAGTTGTAAGTTTGAAACGTGTCGTTGTAATGTGTAGAAGTCCGTGCTGGTCGCTAGTCGCTGTAGGAATGAACGATTAAACAGTTCTTAGTTATGTCGTCTATTCGCCTGTAGAGGCGTGACGGATGGCGCTGGGCCGCCACAAGGTTAAATATTATCAAAAAAAACATGTTATTTATGTTTAAATCGTTTTATCCAAAGCTAAGATCTAAAGCTGCAATCAAGTATGTTTATACTCTATATATTTTAAGTCTTAATTGTAATTTTGAGAACCATAAGAAAGGTTATAAAATTTATGACAAGCCCTTAGAAATGTCACACTCATATAAAAATTAGAATTTAACTAGAAAATATGGTTCCAAATCCAGTGGAAGAAAACTTAAAGTGTAGATACGTTATTTATCTAACTAATTGCAGCTTTAGATTTTGATTCAGGTTTATAGTTACTTAAATAAAACGATTTAAACATAAAAAAACGTATAGTATCGCCATCTATATTTCGGTAGAAAGAATAACCAAGTATCGTTTCACCTTAAGCTACAATCTATCGTAAGTAAAATTACTTACGAAAAATATTTTTTTTAAGTTTTAAAAAGCTCGAAATATTGTCTTATAAAACTGAAATTGACATGCAATTATTTCTTATTTAAATAATGACGCTGTAGCTGGTACTAAAAATCCATGCTACTTACTACTAATGCCATCTATTGATTAACAGTTCAACCAGATTATATATATATATATATATATATATATATATATATATAAATATATATATATATATATATATATATATATATATATATATATATATACTAGCTGACCCGGCAAACGTTGTTTTCCCATATACGTTATTTCAATGAAATATCTTTTTAGGAAATATTTTTTTTTAAGAAATATTTTTAAAAATAGCTAACACTATAAGTGTGTGGGGATGTGATTATAATTCAAAGAGGAATGAAGCGTTGTAGACAATTAAAGTATACTTTATTTTAGTTAATAAATTATTCTTTATTAAAGTAACAAATATATATTAAATTACAATTATTGATAGCTATCTATACATCGAAAATAATTCGTACTTATACTACTACTTATTGGAATTAAAAAATAAACAAAGATTAATCTCTCAACGCAATGGAGTGTACAATATTTTTGGTCAGTCAGTCTTTAGCGAATACAAACAAACTGGATGGTTTACCCACGCGAGAACATGCCACATATAGTTGTCTGTGGGAAAAGCATGGTGTTCCCAAATGTAAGCCACAAATGATAATAAGACAATAATGATAAATTTAATATGAGAATAAAATTATCTTGAGAGTTGCACTGAAAAATTAAAATGATACGTATAACAGTCACTGAAATCCAATTTGAACACCAAAAAAAAAAAAAAAGTGGACGAAAACTGTGTAGTTAGTGAGAGAAAGGAAGCCGGCTTCGTTCTCATCCCTACTCCATGATGTTTGCTGGTTGAAAAGTGACAACGGGAGACATCTGGTGCGAAAAACTGATTGGTTGATAGAACTGTACATGAAAATTATAGTATACTACAATTATTATATTCGATTGCCATCTTGTGGATCTGTGGATGGAATAGAATAATATAAAAATCGCGATTAAATATCAGGGGTTGATCGTATAATGGTGAAAATTTAGAATTAAATGTATTTTTCAATGCTGAATGATGAAGGAATAAAAACAAAAAAAAATTGTCCAAAAAATAAAATATAAATTTTGGGGTGGATCACCCTTAACATTTAGGGGTACGAAAAATAGATGTTGGCCGATTCTCAGACCTACCCAATAAGCATACAAAATTTTATAAAAAACGGTTCAGTCGTTTCGGAGGAGTTTGGGAACAAATTCCGCGACACGAGAATTTTATATATTAGATATATATGTTATCTTGTAAACCTTACTATAAGAAATTATTTAAATTCTTTGTAGAAATTTTTTTGATATTTTATCAACCGTTATCATTTCAAAGATTTTATCAAATTTTCGATGTACTTTTTGGTTGTATTTTTATTCTCTATATATACGAGTATTACAGGCAATTGCACATCGCCTTTTACTATAACTGATGCGGAAATTTAACAGCCCTATATATTTTTAATTATTGCAAAATGCAATTCAACATTATATTGGTTTTCAAACAACTAATTTTATTGGGTATCTAATTATTGTCATTGTCTTTTCGATTGAAATTAGTTTTTCTATTATGTTTATCACCCTCATTTACCTGCATACATGAATGAAGTACTTCATTTGGAAACACCCTTTTTTGAGTGTTATATGTTTTTTTGTTGTTTTGAAGGTAAATTAATAATGTGCATACCATACCTAGTTCACATTCCAATTATTGTCATCTTTATTTGGTGTGAAATTAATTTTTTCAAGGTTTTTTATTAGGCTTATTTATCTGCAGATATAAGTAAAGCATTAACTTCAAAGACGCGTATCACCTAATCCTATAAGCTTCAGTTCTATTTTAATTAATGTCTTTGTAGTATGGTATGAAATTTTTTTTTAAGGTGCTTATTAACGATAATTACCTGCATATATGAAGCACTAACTTTAGAAATGCCTCCCTCCAGTTCTCATATGTTATCTTCATGTTACAATGAAAAATAATAAATGTTACACATACAAATTACTGCAAAATATTTACAGTCTCATACAGTCATAAAACATACACTCTCAATTTTGCATTAAAAAACATTGTTTTCTTTTATAATTTATTATTCATAATAGCATAACGAACAATAGTTATTAAACAGTATTAAATTAATAATTGAATATGTGAAGAACAGAGAAAAACGTCCGATCTGTTTTAAAAATACAATAGACCTCGGCAGGGCCTCGTAGAACAGATGCTTTTATTACCACTGATATTAGCAAAAGCTATGTATTATTTCAGAAACTGTCACATTTACTTATCGTATACAAATATGTAAAGGACCATGCAGATGTAATAACACAGACAGCAAAGTAGAATATGTTGATGCAGATCTGGACTCAGAACACTTCTGCTGTCTCTCTCGAAAACAATTAATTGTAATTATTCAGTTAAGATTTATAAATTGTTATAACAAATAAAATCAATATTTGGAACTGCTCAATATTACATTCACACAACAAAATTTCTTTGTACTCTCCTTAGCAAAAGATTATTTTTTCACCGTGTGTATGGTTTGAGTCGACTGTACTCGTTTTTATTCGAGTTATAACGGATTTGCTTTCGAAAAAATTGATGAGGTAAATTCGTCATGAACTCGAGTAGAATTTAAATTCATTTACAGCGCAGCTTATCACCATCTTGTAAATTTACAACGGTTGAACATATTATTTAATGTTAAATTACTAATCACATACTACATCGAGACTTGGATATACCTACAGTAAAAGAAGAAATAGTGCTTAGAACCAAAGTATACAAGGAGAGAATAATAGAACATCCAAACAATTTGGCCAGCTGTCTAATGTCCAATATTTCCACAGTACGCAGACTGAAAAAGAAGGTACCTCAGGACCTACTAGCAAAATAAACAGAATCTAGGATCTATTAAAATTGAGGGATGAGTCGATGGGCATATCCCGCGCAAGACATTTTCTTTTGACATTCCTTTCACTGAATGTCCTATAGGCAGGACAGATTGTAATAATCTGTAGTAATCAAAAAAAAAAAAAAATTATTAAGGTTATTTTAGTTAAATTATTGCGGGTAACTCGTTGAGGACGGAAAACAAAACATGTTGCTTTTTACTTTTGTGGAAAATTTAAATTATATGACGCTAAAAACATTAGGAAGTTTTATGTTCTGCTTCCCTGTTGTCCACTAGTTGTAAACAAATTCTTCTCTGAAGCCCCGCCGTGTCCCTTCGTGTTCCGTCATGTTCCGTCGTGTTCCGTTGTGTTGCGTCGTGTTCCGTTGTGTTCCGTCGTGTTCCGTTGTGTTCCGTCGTGTTCCGTCGTGTTTCTCCGTGCCCCGCCGTGTCCCATCGAGCACGTGTTAACAACGCAAGATTGTTTTTGTGTGAGTCTGGTTAGTTTGCTTGTATTGCAGTGTATCTAATATTCTTTTAGGCGACTCAATGTACAAACCCGTCCTCAGAATTTAGAATCCGAACGGAAAGAACTTTATTACACTTGATAAGGACCAGGACGAGTGGTCGTCGGGTAAATGTGCGGAGCTGTACCAAGGAGTCTGGTGGTACAATGACTGTACGAGAAGGTAGTAATCTCCTACTTTGTCTGTGTTACGTGACGCGTGATGTGACGGTCTGCTAAAGTTAGCACCTCATTGGTTGTCCAAGCCTTATTTCTACTCCAAATATGCGAGTTCTGTCACAAAACACACAATTATTTGTATCTATGTTACAACATTTTCTCTGTTCAGTTCAGGACAGTTCCGACACTTACTTCTATAGCTTTCTTACTCTTTGTAATACACTTTCTATATTTAGGTAAATATTTTTACGTTAATGTAATATCAGTAAATAAATCTTTTAGTGCATGATTACAAAATGTTACATTTTTAACATTTTACATTTATATTATGACAGTATAACAAAATTATGTTAAACTTCGGTAAATAATAATATGTAACGTTGTACTAAATATTACAAAACTTTTTTTTTTCACCGGGTAAATGAAAGTAGTTTTAATAGATGAAATAAAAAAAATATACAGCAAACCAATGAAATACACATCCCATTATTGCGGACTTACATTTTTCTAATTTATGATTTTCAGTGAGAAGATTCAAATATATTTCAGTGCAGGTTCATGAAAATATTCAGCTGAAGTCCTTTATGCCCGTTTATATTCATCCTCTGTTTTTGTGTTGGTACTTTTATAACGTTGTTTTTACGTGCTGCAATTTGAACAGTGTGTACAACAACACGGCCGTAAATAGTCACAAGACAATGCGCTGGTATTACAACTTTAGTAACTACGCCCTGAAAACTAAGCTAATGCTGATCAGAAGAAAATGAACAGTGTACAACTAGTCCACACAAAACCAAAAACAGAGACAGAGAGAAAGAAATAAAATTAATTAAACTATGAGACCAAAAGAAGGAGGAAGAGGACGAGAGAGAAAACAATGGAATTTTTTTTTGTATTTATTTAGTTTAAAATCTTTATGAATTAAAAATTCGACATATAAAACTAATTTGACATGTCTTTGTGATGAATTGTCCATAGGGCGTACTCTAATTTAATTTAAATAGTGTAAATGGAGAACCCAAACAATAGGGATCATGCTTGTTATCCAAAATTTATTAATTTACCTAAAATCCTGAAAGATTCTGTATAGTTCATTAGTAAGACCTCGCCGAAAAATCAAATATGGAGTTAATATGCAGTTTTATGTAAAATTATACCTAATATCTAATTCAATAATCAAATAACTCATAAAGACAACCAAACAAAATTGTCGAATATCGCTAGAGTGCTTGACACTCGAATATTAATTTTAAATAAATCGATACTTATTTGCGAAAAAATTTTATTTAAAATAATTTTTGATCTGATATTATTTTAGTTCGAGAGCCTACCAGGAAATAATTCAAACCACTTTTGCAAAGTTTTGACCCCATTCCACATATAAAAAAATAATTAAAATTAAAATTACAATTAAGAGAATTATTCTGAGACTTATTTGAAATTTTAAAACTCTCTCTTACACTGTTTTTCTCTATCACCATTTCAATACAATCTAACTTATTTCCTAGTATAATATTTCAATAAAGCTCGTTTTCTATACAAAGAATTTGAAAAAGCCGCCATAATGAATATTATTTTAAATATAAAATAAATGTTATAAATATATTATAAAAAAATATATTTGTGCAATATATAAATAAAAACTTATAAAAAAAATTAATCCCACCTGTTTTGCTTTCCAAGATCTTTAAAAACTAGCAACATGATAGAAAGTCGTCATAGTATCGAAAATAAAAAAACCAAAAATAAGTTTAAATTAAACTGAAACTGGATGATAATAGATAATTATTAAATAATCCAACGCCATGTTAAGATTCGTAATACAAATGAGAATATAAAAAAAAAATGGCGCTGTAGAGAAACATTCAAATCTCTGTCAATATTTTAGCTAAAGACCACGAGATAGCTCTATAATGTTCTTGAATATTCGCGTAACACGAAGAAAATAATAGTTAGTGTTAATTCTGATAAAGTACTTATGAATTGACAATTAGAAATTGTAGAAATAATTACTTAACAGAATCTTATGCGCCATTTAGAGATAAGAATCCCTCTCTCAAGAGAGGTTTTACATTTTTATTTAGCTATAATTTTGTCACCTTTCATCCCATCAGCATCTTTCTTCAACTTTGTGGGTTTCGTCCATGGCGTTGTCTATGCTCCAATAATTGTCTGAACTTGGTTCCATTATTTAAATTGATAAAGATTACGTTCATTCACCTTGATAGTACGTCCACATAGGGATGTTAAAAAATAATCGATTTTTCTTTTAATAGATTATTATTTTCGTATAATCGATTTTTTATAATCGATTTTCAAAGCCATATTAATCGATTTTTAATTAATCGATTAATAAATTACGCGATTAAATCGATTTTCATAAATACCACCATCTATGCGCCGAATGAAAAAACTCGAAGCATTATTATTTGCAAGTTAGTAAATAAAAAACGGTGCCATCTGTAGTTATGTCGGCGAGTTAAGTAGTTTCAGTTTAGTGAGTGAGATCTTCTGACTCAGATATCTTGCCGGCACATTATGAAAAAATAAAGGCATTGCCATGTAACTCGTCAATGGTTAACAATACCGAATTGGACTTATACTTTGCGGTACCGCTATCGGATCTTATGGTAGATCCTCTCAATGTCTGGCAGAGCTCCGAAAGGACTACTCCTAAGTTAACCGAATTGGCGCTGAAGCATCTCTCTGTGATGGCCACTTCTACTATGTCAGGAAATATGGTCAGGAAAACACGAAACCGTATTTTAGGAAAGAGATTATCAAAATTATTGTTTTTAAACTGCTTACCGGAAAAATTATGGGAATAATATTATTCTAATTAAATGTATCATTTTTTAGCATCATGTGACAACATGTTAACGTTGTCATTTAGCTTTTTTTACTTATCGTTTAATTTTATTTTAATACTACCCTTACATAAAACGAGAGTGAAAATTAGTGCCAATAATTATTTATCATTTTGTTGAGGTGCTCATTTAATTTATATTATAATAAAACGTTTAATGATACTGAGAATTTGTATCAATAATGATTTTTGGTTTTATTATTCCTTACCTTGAAAGTTTAAAAGAACATTAATTGCTATGATTTTTAGTTTTGAATTGTTTATTTTTTTATTCATATTATTTTATTTCATTTTTAATCTGATTAATTGTTAAAATGAATCTCTTAGGTTTATTATTGGAATATGAAAAGCATGGAGGATTTTAAATAATAGAAAAAAAATCGATTTTTTCGAAAAAATCGATTATTTATTTTCATTAAAATATTTTATAATATTAATTATTTATTAATTATTATTATTTATTATTATTATTAATTATTATTTTAAAATATTATTATTTGAATATGAAAAGCATGGAGGATTTTAAATAATAGAAAAAAAATCGATTTTTTCGAAAAAATCGATTATTTATTTTCATTAAAATCGATTATTGACAAATCGATTAATATATAATAAAATGAAATCGATTTTTATTAAATCGATTCTTTTCCATTCATCTCACATCCCTACGTCCACATGGTGCGTGAATGGTTCACAAACAAAAGGCTTGTTTAATATTGTTTAGTAAATAATTACTCTATACTACATACCAATAAAGTTGAGTTTGAGGACTAAGTTACAATAGTATATAAGATATTAGCAATTAAAGTAGTCGATATATGACGTCATGACACGCATCTAACGGCATCATAAATCATCTATTTTATTTAACGTTGTTTAGAATTATATTCAAGAACGTATTCATCGCATAAATATGCTATCTCTTTTGTGCTCTATTGTGTAACAGAGATAGCATTTGTATAAAACTACAAAAGGGAATATGCTTTTTTATATGAATGTATATCTGAAATCTAATAGTAATTAGTGATTAACAGTACAGGGTGTCCAACAATGAACGATTATTTTAAATAATTAAAGTAAATTCCCAAAGAACCTAAAAAAAAATAAGTTTAAATTAAAGGATTTATTGCAGTAGGTCACTTTTCGTTTTATTTTTATAATTTACTTAAATAATCCATCAACATATTAAAAATCATTAATTGTCATTCGGGTGTAACGGTTTCTGGATTAGCGTGATATGCCCGTTACATTGTTTAAATTTTCGGCACTCTACTAGTTGCATGTCCTGGTCTAGTATGACCCTGCATTGTTCGGCTGCCATCTCAACATTATTGAGTATTTTCTCATAGAATGAGGTTCGGTGTTTCTTGCGGGTCCATAAAGTAATTTAATTTCTGTTTGCTCCCATTTTTTAAAAATTGTTAGAGTTTCAATTAATTTAACATGAAGCTGTTACCTGTTGCTATCTTCACACTGTCGTTTGTGTAAATCTCTAATGATACGGTGAGGATTGTTTTGACATAATTTGCTGTTCTATTCAGCACCGGAATACTCGTATATAGGTTCAACGTGGTTTTCCTGAGGTTTTTTTTTTCTTAAAGAGCGGTGCATGGTGCAGCATTTTCTATTTTCTTAAGTATTTTTCAAGTTGTAGACGTGGCATCACTATTTGCTGATGTAGTAGCGACTATCCACGGCAGATGTCAGCTGGGTGGTGATCAGCATCTTATTTATTGAATATTTTGAATCTTTATTATTATACACGTTAGAATTAAAGTTTAGTCTTTTGTAAAAATTAAAAAGTTATCCGAAATAATGCCATATGAACTAAAAAAATTTACTTTTTCCGATTTAATTTTTAGCAGCAATTATGTGACAGCAGATGTCAGTATTTCTGTGTATCTGTGTTAACTCAGTTACAGTCTGTTACATAACAGAGATGGCAATATATTTAAATGAAGCTTTAATGTATTTATTAAATCAAATACTGATCACCACTAAGCTGACATCTTCCGTGGATGGTCGCTACTACATGAACATTAAGCGATGCCACATCTACAGCTGGAAAATTATTTAAGAAACTAAGAAATAGTGTACCAAGCAGCGCTCTTTAAGAAAATAGAAGTCCCAAGGAAGTCCATGTCGAACCAAGATATCTCGGTGCTCAATAGAAGAACGAATAATGTCGGAACAAACTAATAAAAGAAAAGAAACTCGCCGTATCTTTAGAGAGTTGGACACACGATAATGCGAATGAAGATGACAAAGAGAAGCATCTTGATGTTAAATTGTTTAATATTTTTACAATTTTTTAGAAAAATGGAAAATTCTTCACTAAAAATAAACACTTTGAGAACCTAAAGAATAAATCGAAATTAACTTTATGAGAAAACACTCAATAATGTTGAGCCGGCAGCCGAACAATGCTGGGTCACACTAATCGAGTGAGGGGGGAAAGTGTAGAGCGAAAAAAGTGGCATGCAATTAGTATATTAGTATGAGGCAATTTAATAAATGTAACAGAAATCTAGAAACCGTTACACCCGAATGACATTTAATGGTTTTCAATAAGGTAATGTATTAATTAAGTAAAGTACAAAAATAATACGAAAACTGATTCAGACATAATGCAATGAATATTTTAAATTAAAGTTATTTACTTTTCACGTTTTTGAAGCATTTAACATTATTATACTACAATACTATTATATTGCAAATATACATACAAAAAAGCACTTTCTCTCAAAAAGTTTTATACAAACTGCCACACAATAGAGCAAAAGAGATAGCACATTTAATGATGATTACGTAAATTATTATTTACAGCTGTCTTGCACAACACAAAACTATATGATATTATGAAATGCAAACAACGTTAAATAAAATTATTGACATACGACGCCTTGAGTTGCGGACCTTATAGAACGATTACTTCAATTGCTAATATATTCTAAAATATAAGACTAACTGTGACATAGCCTTTAAAGTCAACTTTATTAATGTATAAGGAGTAGAAATGTAATTATTAAACAGCATTAAAGTACTGCTGTGTTTGTCATTCATCATTGTGAACAGACTTCAAATTAATCATCCATCACAATGGAACTAAGTTAAGATAGTTATTGGAGCATGGACCAAGCCATGCAGCAAAACTGCTGGTGTGACAATAGTTGACTCTATAAAATTACACAACCTCTCTCAATTAGAGGTCTTATGTATCAGCGTGTGACATGGATTCTTGTCACTCTAAGGTCCTCCGCACATGGGGTGACTGATTGCAAACCTTAGCCCCAAATCGGCCCGAACCGAATAAGAATGGATCTGTGTTTTTAGTAAGAGAACGAACGTGTATGCGAATTTGCATATTTGATTTTTCAGAGATGTCTTACACATGAACTATATAGAATCTTTCAGGTTTTTAGGTAAATCAATGAATTTTACACTTTTTAAATTAAATTAGTGGACACCCTTTGATTACGCTGTACTGTTCATCACAAAAACATTACCAAATTAGCTTTATAAATGAAACTTATAATAAATAAAGATGTAGGACTAAATAAATTTTCAAATTATTTCCATTGTTTTGTTCCTAGCGCTTTCCTTTCTTCTTTTTGTCTCGTAGTTTAATTGATTTTATTTCTTTCTATCTGTGTTTGGTTATGGTTTTGTATAGCCACGATATACGATGGTCACTTTCTTCTGATTAACATTCGTGTAGTTTTAAGGGCACTAAAGTTTACAGCCGTGTTGTTGTACAGACCATTTAAATTGCTGCAACTAAAAACAACGTTGGAATAGTGCCAACACAAAAACAGAATTTGAAATCAAAAGTTTTAAAATATTTTATTAGCAAGACTTTGAAGTTTCATGTTTCTAAACTGCTGCGGAGAAAATGTTGTAACATGGAAACAAATAATTGTCAGTTTTGTGACTCGGAGTAGAGATACGTAACCCGTAGCCTGGAGATAATGTGACTAGTCCCGGACATCTGATAAGACGCAAACTCTATACTTTAAAAGACCATCGCATCACACGTTACCTGATGCAGACGCAGGTGAAGATAATTACCTGCCCGAACAATCTTCATACAACCAGCTCCTTGGTAGAGCTCAGTACAGTTATCCGACGATCACTCGTTCTAATCCTTGTAAAAGGTAGTGAATTTCATTTAGTTTAGGTTACAAATGCTGAGGATGGGTTTGTACATTAATTGCCCTAAACCAGAATCAAGGACACTGCAGTACAAACAAACCAACTGGGCTCACACAACAACAACTTACTTAATCAATAATTCAACATATCATAACACGTTTACGTCCTAAAGTGCGTGTTATGTGTTAATTTGGTTTTTTATTAACTCTTATTTCTCGGTGTTATGTTGTTATTTATTATTTCATATTTGTCTATTTGTTTATTTCATTGTTTAAATATTCATACAGAATTCTAAAGAGTTATAAGTAATCGATTCATATCTTCAAGACCATTATTTTGTAAATAGTTTATAATCAATTATCAAATCGGTCAGTCCTTTGCATTTAAGTTTCATGTCTCATCCGTACTTATTTTTTTTCCATATAAACGACTGATTTAACTCTGGTACGTGAGACTAGCCAATAACTCGGGTTCTCGGGTTCAATTCCCAGCCTAAACTGAGCTGATTTTTAAAAATAAAATGGCAAACAAATGTCAGCATCATAGTACTACAATTTTCGATCTAGAAACTTGTAAATTTTATGGAAATTGATTTATTTCTGTCGACAACGCTAATCAATGACATCAGACTCCACCCACCAAATTTTAAATATTTTTGATCTAACTTCAATCGTTGTTTTAACATGAAATTCGATCACCAACTTGTTGTCAACCAAGTTGGTGATCTGTAAAGCTCCTTAGTTTTGTATTTGCATAACATAAATAACACGCTAGTTCCAACTGCAACACTATTGCTAAATATTTGCAACAATTGAGAGAGAATATAATCTATCCGACTGATAAAATATTTGGTTAATATGCAAAGGCATTTAACTCAAACGATTAAAGCAAAAAATGCACGATTAAACGAACAATTAGGGCAATTAATGAAGACGCCTTCTTGGTCACGGCAATAGATATAGCACCGCGTGCTTATTACTGCCACTAAAACAAGATTAACGACTAAACCGGCCCCGTTTTGAATCTAGAAGAAGATTTATCTCTAACAGAATTCTAATAGTATCTAACTTCCTCAAAAGCCAAATATGATATAACCCAAATAAAGACGAATGCAGTCGCCTCAAACCATATACACGGTGGGTGAAAGAAACGTTAAACTTTTGCATAGGACATACCAACAAATTATATGCAATTACCATTTTACGTGTAGGATTCTAATTTTAAGCAGTTCTAAATATTGAACAATTTATAAATCTTTACTGACTAACTACAACGTAAGTAATAAATGACTTGAACACTTACAAAACAGAAGTGTTTAAATGAGAGACAGCATAAGTACTCTGAATCCACGGATGCATTACCATATTTTGCTTTAAGGTCTGTTTTAATACATCTGCATGGTTCTTTACATATTTATACGTGCTCAGCAAAGATAAGTGTTTCGGAAAGAATGAAAAGTTTTGCTGATGCCTATATTACCATTAGAAGTTTCTGTTCAACATGACCCTCTCAGTATTGCCAATATTTTTAAAGTTACTATTTTTCATGTTTCTAAGGTTCTTCTAAATATATTTAGTAAATATGTTTACCGTAGCTAACTTCTTCCCATGCCGCGAAGGTAATGTTGTCGTAAGGGATTAGTCCTGAGTCTCTTTTTAAGACAATAAAGATAATAGCTTCTGTAACAATCAACACAGTGAATGATGGTTAGGATGATGTTTAGTGAAATACAGGATCTGATGAACTTACCTGATTTCACCGACCTGGACATTTTAATCAAAGCTGTATCATTGGTAGGATTTTCATAAAACTAAATATACCCAGGGCGAACGTAGAGGTCAGGAGAATGCACGAAGACTCTGTCCGGATCTTCTTCATCGAACAGAATGTTGGCCCCGAGGGTGATCTCAACCTTTTAATAACTGGAAAATGAGTTACGTCAGTAGTGACTTGTTACCAGCCCAGAGAAATACTAAATCAAAAATTTCACTCTCGAATGAATTTTATTTCCGCCGCAATATTTGACCTGGAAATTATTTCTGTTCTTTAAAAAAGCAATGTTAGGGAACTTCCTTTTGGTTGCAGGAGTTCCGTATTTAAACCCGTCTATAAAGATTCTGTTAACAGTCCAATAATAACACAGATGCATTAGCGGTCCTGTAAAACCAGTTAAACACTTGCAAGTTTTAAACTTTTCAATGCGGCAATAATCATCTGATGGGTAAGGGACTAAAGGGGAGGTAGTAGATTCTTTGGTCTCGGTGGTTGTCGACTGAAAGACAAAGATGCTTTTTATGGACTGATCTTTTGATTTTATAAAGATACATAGGCTTATTTATGTCAATTTTTCTTAAATATCCAAAAATTGATATACATGTAATTATTTTAACTTTGGAAATCTGTTTTACTATAGCATTAACTACCACGATGTATTAGCCGAGATAGATGTAGTATCTGACGTTCAAATATGCGTCTCCTTGATACTCCATTGAACAAAAGAGACAGCAATACATTTAAGAGGTAGAAGGAAAAAAATGACTACTATAATTAGGACGTTTTCTTATAATACAGCGACTTATTAAAAAATAGTTGTAGATTTAAGATCATGGTAGCCATATTTAAAAATATACTAGCGCACTCCGTTTAAGCTAAGAAGGCAATAAAATAATTTGTAATTTCATTTCAACTTTTAATTTTATTTTTAAATTAAAATATTTAACTCGATTTTTATTAATTTTATATATAATTTTTTTTAACGAATAATAGCCCGGTCAATATAGACATTTAAAATAACAAAAACTCCCGGAGAGCCAAATATTGGTGGAGAGCTAGGGTTTATCATTACAAACAAAGTTTTTAACATCCCCATATAATGTGACTCTTAGAATCGCGATATCTCAGGAATGGTAACTCTTAGGAAAAAAACTTCTGTAGAGAATTTTAAGATCTACAACTTTGGTTTGTGGTTTTTTTTTTCTATAAAACTTACCGTTTTCGAGAAAAATCTGACGCCGAATAACTTTTGAAGCACACATAGAATCGATGGGGATTTTTAAAACTTTATTTGTAATGGTAAACCCCAGCTCTCCACCAATATTTGGCTCTCCGGAAATTTTAATTATTTGATCACTATATTATATATATACTATATACTATAAACTATATTATGATTAAATTGGCCGGATTATAATTTATCATATAAACTGACTAAATATATATATTTTATTTTAAATATAAAATATTTTTATTTATTCATTATTCATTTAACTTTCCTTAAAACATATAAATAACACATATAAACCAACCAAACCTAACCAATATATAAAATAAAACCAAACAGAATACTAGGAACCACTCCATATTAAAATACCATATAATATTGAAATTATTACTTAAAAACGATGTGGTTCCAGTGATGCCATCTAGACAACAAATTCAGGTAACAAATTTGGTAACGAATTCAGGAATTCCATTCGTCGCTAACATACTTTTATACAACAAAATATAAAATATTTTCAAATAATTCATCATCTGACTAACTTTTTTCCAAATTTGGGATTTTCTTTTCGATTTGTAACTTATGTACCTAAGTAACCCTACATACAAAATTTCAATTCGTAACACAATTTTTACCCCTGGAAAAACCCTTATGCCTCAATTAAATTTATGTAATTTTAATTTTCTTTTAATAATAAACTATTTCAGTATCAAAAATTTAAACTTTCTTTACAAGTTCTTAACTATCTAATAGCCGAAATATGTAAGCATTAAAAACCTTAATACACACGCAAAATTTCAACTTATTATCTTTTACAAATTAAAAGTTATCCAACAAAAAACAAAAAACAAATTTCAGATTTTCTATAATAACGGGTTTCAAGGAAATGCAGTAAAAAATTCAAAGACACCAAAAGTCTTAAAATCTTTTTCTCTACAAATTATGTAATTTCCACGGCTCCAAAAAAATTGATGAAGCCGTTTTCGAGGCACCATACAAATCGATTAATAAACAATAAACTTTCACTTGGAACCCATTGCAAACCACGACTGTCTTTTGTGTGTGAATTGAATTTTATTATAAATTTTAATTACATTTTTAAATTCAAATATTTAACTTGTTCTATATTAATTTTACATATTAATTCAACAAAATATAAAATAATATTAATTTATTCATTATTTGACCAACTATTTTTCAAAATTTGAGATTCTTTTTTGATTTGAAAATAGGTATTAAAGTTAGCCCATATACAAAATTTCAACTTTCTAGTTCCCTCAGTAAAAACCACTCCCGTGCCCCAAAATAAAATTTAAAAAAAAATATTATTACTATTTTCATTATTACATACTAAATTATTGTACAATCCAAAATTTTAACTTTCTCCTAAGTTCCCAGGCGGGACTTCCAACTTTTTTAACACCTCTTTTATCAGTTTTAGAATTTCCTTAATAATAATTTTAATTTTATTTTATTTAATACAATAAAATTTCAACTTCCTATCTTTTACGTTTTAAAAGTTCAACAAAAAGTAGTTTTCTTTGTCTTTGCAAAATTACGGGTTTCCAGGGAATTCAGAAAAAAATCGCTGGGACGCCAAAAGTTTTAGAACTTTCTCTATGAACTTAGAATTTTTCAAAAACTTCCATTTCGTTTTCGAGTCACAATACGAATCGCGTAAACAACTTATGAATATAAACAAATAGTGGTCCAGCTAATTAAATAATTGCCTATAATTTTTTTTAATATAAGGTAAGTATATTTGCAAATACGAAGTATGTTTTAATATTTTTTATCTAGTATATTTAATACTTCGACTTTAAAAAATTATAGGAAGGGTTATTTGACAAAAGCATCAAAGAATTATATTACTGTAGTTATTTGACGACAGTTTCGATGATGTGCTTCTTTAGGTAATTGCTGCATCAAGAATATCTAAGATGAGTAACATTGAGATCTTGTATTGATCCATTTTAAATTACAAATGCGGAATTTAGAGCAGAATTTAGATTTTCGGAGAAAATAGTTAAGATGATAATTGCAACACTGAAACCGTACGCGCCAAAACAAATTAGAAGATCTGTTGTATCTTTTGATAGCAAGGTTAGAAGTTATATTGATAGAAGATATGTTTTTATAATAGAATTAAACGATTGTCTTAGGTTTACTATCTGTGTTTTTATTTGTTATTCTAATGTTTCTTTTCTTTGTCGATCTACAGTTCTTTGCATGAGGGTTGTATCATCGAGTTGTAAGAAGAAAATACAATGCATCACTTTCACAGATGATCGTTATTAAAAATTTACATCATCAAGTATAAATTTTCTTTTTTAGTATTTCTAGATTTTATTGCTTAACTCCGTCGGCAACTGGAGATTTGGGGTTTTCATTCATATTCCCTTTATTACTGTCTACAGCGAGACTACGTACCAAATTTAAACGTTATTCTAACATAGACCGCAGAAAATCCTTGCAATTCTAACATACACCCCAGAAAATCCTGCCGTTACTGAACTTAAATTTCTGATTATCAATTACTGCAAAATGTGCAGAATTATAATCTCAATACACACTAACATTTTCAGTTATTCATCTTTTCTAGTTTATGAGATATTTGAAAAAGCATTGCTTGAAATTTTCTGGTTTTGTTACAGAATAACTTTTTTAAAATTTTTGTCAAATAAATGGCGTTCCTAACGCTAAACACGCGTTCTTGTCGATTTTTCATATACACCGTAGAACATTTTGACAACTACGAACATTTTATTAGGTAGATTATAGTACAGATTTATATCCATTAATTATGCCTGTACCCTTTATATATAATGGCATCTCTGTTATGCAAGAGAGGGCAAATGGGATGGATTATTCTATTATGTTAAAAGTATCACCGATAACTCGGACTTAGTGACATAAGCTATCACAAAATGGTGGCTACAAATTTATTCAGAAAGATACAAACTTCAAAGTTCAAATAGCAATATTTCGGTAAATAAACTTATTTTTTTCAAAATTTTAAAGTTAATCGACGTAATAACAATAAAGCTCAACATATTCAATAAATTAGATGCTAATCACCATCCAGCTGACATCTGCCGCTTATGGTCGTTACTACATGAACATGCTATATCTATGCCATATCTATGCCACGTCCACAACTGGAAAATTATTTAAGAAAATAAGAAATAATGCATAAAGCAACGCTCCTCAAGAAAAGAAAAGTCGCCAGGAAGTCCATGTCGAACCTAGATATTCAATATTGTCATAACAAACAAATAAAAGTAAAAAACTCACTGTAGTATTGGAGATTGGAACAAACTTGGATTCTTTATGGTACATTATTTAAAAATCTTATTATTTTTTAGAAATTGGGAAAACATAAATTTAAACACTTTAATAACCCGCAAGCAAACACCGAACTTTAGTATATAAGAAAATAATCAATAATGTGGTAGTTGAACAATTTAGTGTCACACTACACAAAGGAAGGGGCGGGCACGCAATTAGTAAAGTGCGGGAAATTTAAACAATGAAACAGCCATGACACACTTATCAGGAAAACGTTACACCCGAATGACATTAATTGCAAAAATAAAACGAAAAGTGACAGACCTAATGTAATGAATATTTTAAATTAAAATTATTTATTGTTACATATTAGTTTCATTGATAGCACTAGTAGTTTATGAATTACAACGAATAATATATATGCATGTATACATGAAGAAAATAAATTTTTGTAAATTGTTTTGTCAAATGCTAACTTTATTACTATTGCTCTGTACGCAAAAAATATTGCATAGTTATACGATGATTCCGTCAATTTTAATTTACAGCTGTTCCATGCAACAATAATTGGGCGCGTTTTTAAACACTCAACAGTTGTACAACTGTTGAGTAAATGTAGCGCTCGAACGTGCTATAGACGTCCGCTCACTAAACATGTTGAGTGAGCGGTCGCCATTTTTTCCATCAAAAATATTTTTCGTATGCGCGCATATATTTGAATTTTCCAGTTCAACTCCAATATGTACATTTTTTATCTTCTATCTAATTCAATACCCAGGATTTCAAAAATGAAATTAAAGAAAATAATAATTTTAAAAAAATACAGATAAACTTGGTGAATATCGCTAGAGTGTTTGAAAGCTGACTCTGCTTTCTAAACATTTTAGGTGATCGGTCATCATTTTTGTTAATTGAATATGAGAGCTGTCCCTGCTCTGTAAGCATTTTATGTGAGCGGTCGTTATTTTTTCCATCAAAAAAAATTGTCGCTACTGTTCTGATCAGTAAGTAGACCTTAACCCGGGGTTTAATTTCAAACTTGTCTGTTTAAAAATGAGTGAAGTATATTCTGCGAATTATATAAAGGATGGTGTTGAATACATTATAGCAGTTGGTCAAATATCGCATAAATTGAAAATATTGTTTATTTTGTAAAAAAGAAATATATTTTTTTAGTCAGTTTATATCAAAACTTATTTACAGATACACGTAAAAGTAATATAGAGCTATTCATAACATATCACTAATATTATTTCTTTTTCTCATAGCCTCATTATTTCTATCGTCCACATTGCTTTCATTGTGATCTGGTACATCCATATTTTCAATTTCGTCTATTACTTCTTCACTACTAGTTTCATTATGCTCAATAATCATTAGCAGCAGAAATCATCTCTTGACCCAAATCAAAATTTGAAATGTCAAGATATTTTAGTCTCCTAAATTTTCCTTTCAGTTGTCCAAAAGCCCTCTCAATTGTAGATCTTATGCAGCTCAGTTTTTTATTGTATGCACCTTGTTTTCTGCTCAAATGTCCATTATCTGTAAAAGGCGTAAGAACTTGTTGCATCAGTGGAGACGCTGAATCACCTATAATATGATAATTTTGTGGCAATAACATGTCAAGGTGGTTGAATATTGGGCTTTTCCGGAAAACTCTGGCGTCATGCATCCGTCCAGGCATACCAATAAATACATCAGTAAATTTTATTCTATGGTCACATATTCCTGAAAACATTTTAATGTTATTATTTCTCATATATTGTGAAAGAGTTTGAGTTAGTTGATGTCTTAACTGTGTAAATTAGAGTAATTAATTGTTTATGTTGATAACTTAGTGTTGTATTAAAAATATTTGAAATAGTATTGTTATAAACAGATAACTCTGTATACTGTGTTAATTAATAAGTTATAATCATTACCTTGTTGGATGATGGAATGAAACCCTTTTCTTTTATAAAAATCTGTAGGGTTACCAATTGGTTGCTTGCAGGGAATATGGCACCCATCGATGGCTCCTACTACGCCAGGAAATCCATAAGATGTTGTTTGAAAAATCTGTTAAAATATTTTACGATAAGTTGAGGAACATATTTATGTGTTTCTAACAAAGTATGACAGATTTATACATACTTTAGAAATAGTTTCATAATTTTTATATTCAGGCCATTTAATGAATTGTGGCATGAGATTTGAGAGTATTTTAATAACATATGCAATAATCCCATGCCCAGTGCTTTTGGAAAATCTAAATCTGTCTTCTGTAGATAAGAAACTTTCATACTGAAAATAATATCTTCTTGGGCAAAGGAACTTCCTCATAATGTTTGTTGTCAATTATTGTATTTCCAATTATATTGGTTAGTATCTAAAAAAAAAGTGGTTATGTTTATAATACCACTAGCAAATGTGTTTTACTTGGAATATATTTGTTTTTTTTGTACTTACTTCAAAACTTTCTCGAGACATTCGAAAATGTTCAATAAACATATCGTTTGTAAATTTTGGTATTGTTTTCTCGAAAAAGTTTTCCGTTTTTGCATTTTCTTCAATACCTTCCTCACCTAAATATTAAGGCATGCACGTATTTTCTACTATTCCTCAAAGTACACTTATATCAAAATCACTGTCTAACGCTACACTTAACACGATATCCATATCATTCGTATCCATTTTTATTATGATAATAACAATTGATAACAATCAAAGATAATATTAAATATTATAATTTTGTTTTGACAGTTTCGATATTTTTCAAACTCAAACATGCTATATTAGTGCGTTTTGGATCTTAATTTACCGCTCATATAGCGCTTTATGATAAGTTGTCCCTGGTTTACTCAACTGTTGAGTGTCCAGAACGCGCTCATTGATAAAAAAAACAAAAAGCTATCGTGTATTTATGTTGTAATAAATTTTGCTCCTGAAATTATTTTCAATTTATTAAATTTATTATACTTAATATAAATTATTTATATAATAAATACAATTTGAAAAGGAGTTTAAAAATAATAAAGTGTAAAAACGAAGTAATAGATTCTTTATTTATATATTAATTGTGTATGCCTTTCGGCTTTACAATCTACAGTATTATATTTCTAATACATTTCATTCCTATATACATTCCAAACTTAAAAACTAAACTTAAAATAAACTTAAAATCTTCTCGACTTTTACTACTTCCAAAAGTGCTTTCTGCTTCTTCTTCTTTTGACCCTCTCTATTATTCTCCACCAGATTATTTATTCTCCTGTTTTTCCTTTTCTTCTTACTATTTCCGCCATCCACCTCTTTCCTTCACTGCCTCCCTTTAATAGCTGTCCAATATTCCTTTCGCTTGCTACTTTTTCCTTACACTCAAACTTAATGTGCTCCAGTGTTTCGTCCTCCGCTCCACACATTCTACACTTTCTTTCCTCACTCTTTTCCCAGTATCTGTTTCCTTTTTCCTCATTTCCCAATCTAAACCTTGCTGTTCTTCTTATGTGTTTTATGTCCTTTTCTATAAGGTACTGAGGCACATTATTTTCCCATAACCTCTTATATCTTTTATTGTAGTTACTTTTTTCTATTTTTCCCATTCTCTCCTGCTGTTGTGTCTCCTTATCCCTTCTCCTTAGCTCCTCTGCCACACTTGCGCCACCTTCTCTTCTCCTCTCTGCCTCCTCGATCGCCATTCCATTCCTTTCAAAGTATTCTTTTCTCTTTTTTGGACCTCCTTTCCCCCCATTCTTTATGTAATCCTCTCTTATTTTCTTTAAGATTTTGCTTTCCGCTCTGTTCAATTTCTCCTCGTATTTTACCGCTCTTTCCCCTGTTTTAATTCGTATCTTGTCCCTCTTTAGCTCCTCCATCACCATGTATCCTGGCGTGCACCTGTCCAGCCCTAGAACCCATTTCATATATCTTACCTGTATTCTTTCCAACTTTTCTTGTTCCTTCCACCCCCAAACCTCTGCTCCATACGACATCATACTGGCTATCAGTCTCTCGTATATCCATATTCTCTTTTGTATGTCCCCCCCAAATACCTTTTCCCCTAGTCCCCATACCCGTCGCATTGCTTGCTCTGCCTTCTTTGCCACCTCCCTTATATGCGCCTCTTCTCCATTATTCTTTTTAAAAGTGTAGCCCAGATATTTAAATTCTTCAACTTCCTCAATGTCCTCTGTCTTGTATTTCCACCTTTTAAGTCTCCTTTTTCCACCCCCTTTTTTAAATACCATAATTTTTGTCTTTTCCACGTTTAACTCTAGTCCTTTCCTGTCTATATACCTCCCTAGCCGGTGTGCCATCTCCTGCAGCTCTCCTTCCCTTTTTGCCAACAGGACTATATCGTCAGCGTATGCTAAAGTCCATATCTTGTAGTGCCTTCCTATTAGCACCCCCCCGTCTTGTCCTCTTTCCATTACCCCCTCCAAGTCTGCTGTATATATCGCAAATAAAATGGGGCTCAGAGGACAACCTTGCCTCAACCCCTTGTCTGTCCAGAATTCTTCTGATTCTTCACCCCCAACTCTTATTCTCATTCTTGTTTCTTCGTAAATTTCTTCAATACATTTCATTATGTCCTCATCTATTTTTTTCTTTCTCATGTACTTCCACAATTTCTGTCTGTCGACCATGTCAAACGCCGCTTTAAGGTCGATGAACATTGCATATATCTGTCCTCCTTTTTCACTTAGCTCTTTTTCAACTAAATGGTTCAGTGCGTATATATTGTCTAAAGTCCCTCGTCCCTTTCTAAAGCCTGCTTGTGTCTCGGGAAGTATCTCTTTTACTTTTACCTCTTCTTCCAGTCTTTCTCTAACAATCCCTGCATAAATCCTGTACCCTGTGTTCAGTAGTGTGATACCCCTGTAATTTTTGGCTTCATGTCTATTTCCCTTTTTATATATCGGCGTTATTACCCCTTCTCTCCAGCTGTCCGGCAGGTTTCCTCCTTTCCATATAGATAATTTTCTTTTTATTAATTTTTGTTAAGTAAAAGTGAGGTTATAATTATGAATAACAGGTCTCATGAGAAAGACCTCTTTAAAGCAAAAAGGATAAGAACCAGCTATTATCCACATAGTTATTCAGGAGTGTGCTTGGTAATTCTAAAACCAATTTGTTACACTACAAACCCTGCCTTTATGCACAATATTTACGATTAAATTACAAGGAGATCAACATCATTGTTGTCAGCCTACCATTTCTGGCTAATAAAATTATAGAAGACGCCATAGTTCTAGCTAAATACAAGAGCATAATTTTAATGAATTTGGTAGAAGTGCAGGGACTAATCGACTTACACCCCGATAATCTGGATGACGTATTTCTACATGACGCAGTTGGTTTTAATAAAAATAGTAGACAGTTACCACCAAAAATTACCGATTTTATTAGATTTAATAGAATTGAAGAAGGCAAAAAGACTCCTACTTGGAAGTGCCTAATATCCTTTAGCGGGGATAAGATCCCGGAATATATAGCCTTCCAGGGTATCCTTTATCCAGTTTCAGCATATATACAAATAGTTAGACAGTGTCGTCGGTGCTGGAAATTTGGCCACTCCACTAATTTCTGCAGAAGTTCTAAATATTGCAAATTTTGTGGTGGAGATCACAGCTCTTTAAATTGCAAGAAAGAGAAGATAGTTTGTCGTAACTGTAAACAAGACCATAAAGCTGACGATAGATCCCGCAGCAAATACTTAGAATTGAAGAACAAAAACGAAGATAAAGCTAAAGGTACCTATACAGAAAAAATTAAAATTGATCGTGGGAAAGAGGTTTTTCAATTAAATCTCTTCGAGTTCCCTTCTTTGGAAGAGAGTATAAATAAAAAGAATATTACAGACTGTATCATAAGCGGTGAACCGGAAAGAAAAATTCGTAGAGTTTAAAAAATTTCAGAACACCGCAGATCCCCCCGAGAATTAAAGAAAGGAAAGCCTGATAATACACATAAGGCAAAGGAAAACGAACGCTCTAAGCCAATCTCCTAAATAAAACCGATAAAGTTAAAAAAACAGAGATAATTAAGAAATCAAAGTTAGTTAAGAAACCTGATTTAGAGAAAAATATTATTGAAAATTTGAAAGAGGTCAGAGTGGATAAACCATAATATTGACACTGACCAGGTAGTTTTACAAGCAGAAACTGTTACTAATAATTTGAAGCCAGAAATTGTAAATACTATTCCACCCCCAGATAATCAAAATATTGAAATGTTCTAATACAAATGTTAGTTAACAAACATAATAAATAATGTATAAAAATACTTGTATCATGCAATGGAACTGCCGCAGTTTAAAATCCAAATTGATAAATCTAAAACAAATAGTTTTTAAAAATAATATTGAAATAATCGCGCTCTCGGAAACCTGGCTTGATCCATCTTATGAAATCAAATGGAGAAATATGGAACTAGTAAGAGCAGATAGAAATAACAACGGTGGAGGCGTTGCTCTAGTAATTAACCATAACATTTTTATTGACAAAATTTTAATTCCTCTCTCAGGGGATATTGAAATTATAGGAGCAAAAATTAAATGGGGTAATGAGCATATTAATGTTGTATCTCTTTATGCCCCAGCAACAGCATCTATTACTACAGGAATATTGAATGCAATATTAAGATCTATTCCAGAACCAAGGCTAATTCTAGGTGACTGGAATGCTAAAGCCATTGCTTGGGGAAACACCTATGACTGTCCAAGGGGTAAAATTTTAAGTCAGGTGATGGACAATAACAACATGATGTTATATCATGATTATATCATATTAGTATAATCATATTATACATATGATTATACTTATGAATGGGGCACAAATTGGTCAATCAAGCAGAGGCAAGGAAAGATTTATAATAAATATTGTACCAAATACAATCGACTGGGATAATTTCTCTAACCAAATAGAAGCAGACTTATTGGCAAACCAAATTCAGTCCAATACTACGCTAGAAAAAAAGTACAATTGCCTCATTGACTCAATTGAATCTGCAGCTAAAAAGTGGGGGAAAAATATTGCAAACAATAAAATCTCAAAATATCCGCCAAATCCTTGGTGGGATGATGATTGCAAAAAGGCTGCGCAAAATAGAAGAAGAGCCTACAGAAGATACCACCGAAATAGTTCTGAAACGTCCAACTTACTAAAATTCAAGAAAAGACAAGCTTGAAGAAATCTTGCCGAAGAGTTAAACCATAATTTAACTACTAAACAATTATGGGGAAAAATTACTAGGATGAGTGGTTCACGAAAACAAACTCACCTAACTGTGAGGACTTGTTAAGTGAACTTTCACAAGTAATAGCACCGCGCTGGGTACCTGAGCAAGAATGCGTACTATATGAAGTAACTCAAGACGACTCTAGTAAAATGATGAATAAAGAAGTAGAAATGTGGGAGCTACAATCTCATCTTATAATGACGAAAACAACCACGCCCGGTCTAGATGGAATATCTTATGAAATGTTAAGCCATTTTCCATTAATCGCTAAAAAGTTATTATTAAACATATACAACACAATTTTGGAAGAAGAACTAATTCCTGAGTCCTGGAAAAATACTCAGATTGTTCCAATATTAAAAATAGATAAGCCAGTAAATCAACCAACCTAATATAGACCTATAACTCTCATTAATTGCTGCAGAAAAGTCTTTGAGAAAATATTGAAAACGAGATTAGAACATTGGTTAGATTCTAAGTCGTTAATACCAAAGCAAATTTTAGGGTGTAGAAAAGGTAGAAGTACCAGGGATGGCATAGTTGCATTATCAGCTAGAATTGAAGCAGGCAAAAAAAAGGCAATGTATCATTGGCCTGTTTTGTAGATTTAAAAGCAGCTTTCGATAATGTAAACATCGGAGTACCGAGACTAATAATTAATATACTAAAGAATTTACTAAGTGGCAGGAAAACTCAACTATGGTTTAATGGATTAATATTGGACTGGAGAATATGTTCCAATGGCATTCCACAAGGATCAGCACTAAGTAATCTCCTCTTTAATATGATGATTAGATCAATTAAACCGTATCTCAACCCAACAATATCATGGATATCATATGTGGATGACTTAGTTTTCTTATCACAAGAAAATGCTATAGAGGAGACTAAAAAACAAATGCAAAAGACTGTAAATAACTTAGAGAAATGGCTTAATGATGCTTGTTTAGAAGCATCAACCGAAAAATCTAAACTAATGATTTTTAACATAAGTTCAAAAATATCACAGCCACCTATAATAACTCTAGGTAAACAAAAATTGGAATACACAAATAATTATATATACTTAGGATTTCCATTTTCCACAAATAAATCCGAAAAATCAATAATACTCAATATTAAAAAGAAAGCTGAACCTGCAATCAATATACTCAAAATGTTTGCTGGACAAAGATGGGGACTAAATACATTTTCGCTATTAAGTTTATATAAATCATTAGTCCGCCCTCATTTGGAGTATGGTGCAGAGGTACTAATAATGTGTAAAAAAAAATACAATAGAATCACTTGAAAAATTGCAATATAAAGCTTTAAGAATAGTATTAGGAGCTATCTGTACAACTTATACCCTTTCATTACTAGCAGAAGCTTGTATGCCACCATTAAAAGAAAGATGGATAAAGAAAATGTCTTATTTTACGGCAAGAGCTTTAATGACAAATAACACATTAATAAGGGACGAACTTAACGAATTATTAAGAACAGGTTTAAGAAGTCATGAGCTTAATGCAATTTGGATAAATAAAAAAAGGAAATGGACAAAAAGAGGAACCCCAGTAGAAATACCAATTTTCGAACTAGATTATTATTACTCAGGTAGAGGAACTCCTGCAAATATAACTATTGGCAAGGAGCTAAATATGAATAACATATTACCTGAGCTAATAACTATAGACTTACAACAAAAATTAGATCAACAATTCCCGAATTATACAAAATTATATACTGACGGATCAAATCATTACTGATGACAGAGACAGCACTTTAAAATTATCCGACACGTTATCAGTCATACAGTCGTTAAGCAGTAAGGGAATTAATACAAAATTAGACAACAAAATTTATTATGTCAAAGAAAAAATTAATAGGGAAATAGATAAGGACCGAAATATTAAACTGATTTGGATACCGTCACATTAGGGAATTGAGGGAAATAAAAAGCTGATCAAATGGCCAAGAAGCTACTTCCTGTGATAAATATATTTCATATTTTATAAAATCAGACATGAAAGCAGAACTAGAAAAAAATGAAATGAAAATATGGCAAGACAAGTGGGATAATTCTGATAAAGGTAGAGAATTTTATAAAATACAACCAATACTGAGACGTAAGCCATGGTTTGCCAAACTAAAATGGCCAAAAAGATTAATAACAATGACCTCAAGACTAAAAATGAATTATACTGCAGCTCCGAAACATCTATCAAGAAACAAAATCATTCCAAACTCTAAATGCGAATGTGGTGAAGAAGAGGCAGACCCTGACCACATTCTGTGGCAATGTAAAAATACAGCAATGGCAAGAAATGAACTCCAACGGGCGGTGCTACAGACTTCGCAGACGCTTCCTGTTAACACCGCCTTTTTGATTGAGAACCGAAATTTATAACTGCAGTAGCCATGAATAGATCATTCTTGTTGTCTGGATATAACGTATAAGAAGAAGCAGAACAATATTAGGGGCGATAAAAGTCTACGTGCCTAGGAAGTCCGAGAGACTATATACAAAAAAAAAACAATAATATATTATAAAATTTATAAACATATAATAATGTCGTAATATCGTATTATCGTAATATCGTATCATCGTAATATCCTATCGTATAATATTATCGTTAATATCTTCTACACTATTGTGAGTAAGGCTTTAAAATCAACTTTATTCATATGTAGTACGACATAGTTAATTATTTGACAGTATTAAAGTAGTCCTTCGTTTGTAAATGTACAATGTCTCTTGGACCTGCCATCATTGTAAACAGTCTTCTACTTCATCATCCATCACAATGGAACCAAGTTAAGATAGTTGTTGGAGCACGGACAACGCAATGGAAAAGCGCACAAAGTTGAACAAAGATGCTGATGTGACGATAGTTGTCTCAATAAAAATGTACAACCTCTTGTAATGAAGACACCATTGAGATGTAAATCCTTTGTCACATATTTAAACCATAAATAATAACGAAATATGAAAACCAAAAATCTATTAAAAATGATAAAAATAAATCAATTTAAACTCAAAAATAGAATTAATCAGGTTTCCGATGAAAGAAATAAAAATAAGAAATAAAACTACAATAAGTAAATAATGCGTTCACGCTTAAATTGTGGGAAACAAATAATTTAATACAATGTTGCACCCAGAGATCATAGATTATGCAATAAGATAACCAAGAAATGATTAGAATAAGCAAACCACACCATAAATAAAGGATACATTCCGTAAAATTAATAAAATATCGTCAAACCTTGTTGGCCGTTGCTGAATAGGAAAGCGAATTATGTCAACCCAAATAAATGAGAGTAAAAAAACCTCACCCTATTAATGAAGATTTGGACACACGAGAGTGCGGATGAGAAAAACTTAATAAAGTTGAGCTAGCAGCCAAACAATATAGGGCCACACTAGACAATACAGGAGAAGAAGCAGGAAAGCAATTAGTAAAGTGCAGGCAATTTACATGGAGATAAGGTTTCTTAAGGTGAAATCTGCATTAAAAGGAACAAGATTTGAACCCGTTAAAGCTGTGAAAAGGAAATGACACACGTCCAGAATAAGTTGACAGATGAAGACTTCCAGCACTATTTCGAACAATGAAAGATTCGCATGGAGTGTGTATGGATAGAGAAGGGGTGAATATAGAAGCTGATAATAAGTAAATATGTATGAAATCAAAGGAAAATGTTTTACAGCGTCAGTCTCGTTATTTAACAGCCGCACTTCGTATATTGATTTCAAAGATGATAATAATATAGAATCGTTATACAGACCCATAAGTCTTCTTCCGGTAGTGTCAAAACTTTTTGAAAAACTTAACCTTAAAAGACTGAAGATCATTTTCAAAAATAGCAAACTAATTTCAACACATCAGTTTGGCTTTAGACAACAGCATGCTACAACTGAACAAGTACATCGAGTAGCCTGCACCATAAATTCAGCACTACAGGAGAAGAAGTATTGTTCAGCGGCTTTACTTGATATCAGCCAAGCGTTTGACAAGGTATGGCATCCTGGACTACTGTTTAAACTAAAAACTGCACTGCCAAATGACTTTTTACAAATCCTAAAGTCTTATATCACAAACAGAAAGTTTATGATAAAATATCAGAATGAAAAATCAACGATACGTGCGTGGCATTAAATCGGGCGTTACTCAAGGTAGTGTTCTCGGACCGGTACTATATTTATTATTTACTTCTGACCTCCCTACCATGCGTGAAACAACAGTAGCAACCTACGCTGATGATACCGCAATTCTGGCACTTCATGAAGACTCCGTCATTGCTTCCGCAAAACTGCAGAAACATCTACTACAGATTCAGAATTGGTTAAAAGATTGGAGAATAAAAAAAACAAAACTAAATCAGTTTACGTAACTTTCACACTAAAGATGAATTCTTGCCCCCCAGTCACACTAAATAATTTACAACTTCCACAGGCAGAGACAGTAAAATACTTAGGTATCCACTTGGACAGACGCCTAACATGGAGAGCGCATATCTGAAACAAACGGTTGCAGTTAGAAGGTAAAAGGAGAGATATGTACTGGCTCCTGGGCTGGAAATCTCAGTTATCAATCAGTAATAAACTACTGTTATACAAGGTCATACTGAAGAAAATATGTACATATGGCATAGAGTTATGGGGCAGTGCCAGCAATTCTAATATAGAAATCCTACAAAGGTTTCAAAATAAACTGCTAAAGCAAATCTTCAACGTGCCGCGATTCGTTCCAAACTGGTTAACACATCAAGATCTTGGGGTTCCAGACATAAGAAGTGAAATTAAGGATATCAGCAAGAAGTACTTACAAAGATTAGAAGTTCATCCAAATGAATCAGCTGTACAACTTTTCCAGCATAAACCGATTAGACGACTGAAACGTAAAAATCCAATGGACCTACCAAATATGATTTAGAATAGGTTCCAAATGTTCTTAATATTAATGTAATAGGTTAAGTCAAAGGGTGAGTCATCGATGGATGGCAAGCTCGCATGTCATATTTATATATTTCCAAAATTTGATTAATGTTCTTCGAGGACAGATTGTAAATTATGTATGTTGTAAAATAAAAAAAAATAATATTATAGAAGAATATATTTATTAACTGATGATTTTGTAATACATGCAATATATTTATTTGGATCTGAATTTTTGGCTGTGTAAACAGAGGGGCAGTATTTAGTATTCCATTTCATAAGGATGCGGCTCCACTTCGAATTCCGTTTTACGCTTTTTGGGTTCTTGATTTGCGCGGAAGACGCGATGATAATTCGGGAGAAGTTTTTTTAAATACTCCGTCTGAAAAGTCTTACACTGCAATATAGAAAATACAAATGATAAACCATTGTTGAGAAAGAAAACAAATACCCATTTTCACTCACTGTTTTGATATTTGATTTACGTATTTATATAATATATTCATCGTTAGTAATATAAATTTAGACAGTTCGATAGTTGGACAAAATTGAATTTGTAATAATTAACAGTTCTGTTTTATTAATAATTAGTAATTGACATTGTTTTTACATTTTTCATATTACTTTCTTTTAAAAATAAATCCTACTGCATTTTGACATATTGTTACATGTTGGAAATTATAATATAATGTGTTTTTTTATTTACAAAGTTGCAACACTAAGTGGGAATGTCATAAGAATTATGATAATGAGTGAAGTAAGATAATTTTCCTCATAAATAAAAAAAGCGAGTAGTGTTGACATTTACCATAATGTCCACTATTTAATCATAAAACACTTTACCGGCCTTTGGTCAAAGTATATTCCCGCAACACATTTTCCGTGCCAAATAGTGTTATCCGGCAATGTTTTGGATCCAGTTAGCTGACAGGAAGCTCCTAAAAAAAAATTTAAAGTTACTTAATTATGTTTTGGACATCAATAAAGATATTACGAGTAAGTATAGGAAGAGTTGAGGAAAAGGGAATGGGAGATACAGCAATAAGAAAGGATGGCGAGGGAAGAGACTGTATATAAAGGAAAAAAGATAAAAAACGCAAAGCGAATAGCAAGACCCAGATTGGGAAATGGACAGAAGGTACTACGTACTGTAATATAGTAGAGGGAAGGCTCTGAATTTTGTGAAAGCGAGAAAACGGGAAAAGGACGCAAATAAAATGGGAATGCGAGCTCAGGATTTTCGTTATAAAGAAGATAAACAAACTGCTGAAAGAACATAGGAATAGGAATAGGAATGAAGGAGGTGGATAGCGGATGTAAGCAAAAGAAAGATGAAGGAAGAGGAAAATGAAGAGAAACACGAGGAGAAGAAGGAAGAGATGTCATTAGTTCAGGTTAAATTAGATTCTATGAACAGTTCTGTTTTCAGTTTTTTGAGGAGAATGTAAAATATATCATTCGATACAATATATCTCGTTTTCTTAAAAATACGTACCAATGTAGAGTACCAATTTACGTACCTATAATGCAGTAATTTTCTATTTTAACGTTAAGAGTAACAACGCATTTCGGTTCAAAAATATTGTTTTCCCCCAAACCGGATGTTGTGACGGTACAGCCAACTTCAAAGGTATTGTCAGATCCAATTAAAAACGTGTACGGTTGTTCAGCAGGAACATCTACAGGACGTCTAAAATTTGTAAAATTTTACAACACACGAAGAAGCGAAGGTACTATAAAGTGAGGATAGGAAGGAGAGTAAGAAAAGATGATGAAATAGAAATGGAATTGGATTTGATACATCGATGATGACCTAATAACCAATTGAAGAAAGAGCAAGGAAATGCCAAAAATATAGGTAGGCAGGAAAGATTGAAATGAGAATAACATCATGACGAAATTGAGGCTGTGAAACAAAAACTCAAAGTCTATAATAGTTATTATCTCAAGTTACAACACGACGCAATTTATTATTTCAAACGATCAAAAGTAGCTCATTTTCAACATATTTTATAAAAAAACGAATACCGTTTGCTTTACATTAATCTTTACAGGAAAATATTTGTCATATGCTCAATGAATAAGTCATTCATGAGAATGTGTTTTAAAACAATCGTAAGAAAATCGTAAAAATAAATCGAGCATACAAAGTCGTAAAGGAATGTGATTAATGAGGGTATATTTTGATCGGAAACCAAGTGAAAGGTTAAAGCAATTAAAATGTGTGAAACTTTAAACCACTGATTGAATACGTGAGGGGATGTGCTTACCGAAATTAACTAAACGTATTCTCAGAAGTAATAAAAATAAACCAAATAAATCCAGCTGAAAACTAATGTAGAACTGAGTATATAATAACTAGAACTTAAGATGGTTTGTTTATTCATTGTTCTGTATCTGTAAAGTAAATACCAACGTTTATATTGTAACCTTATTGTATTATTATCATCGTTATTATTTTATTAAATAAATGTATTAAACAAATTATGTGATTCTTTATCACCCTGACAAGAAACTAAGATATTACATAATTAAATATTAATTGAATTGACATTTGCCCTAAATTAAATAAGAGTACCTTGATTCCACATCAGATTAGCGGATTGGTTATTGCTTTCCACATAAGAAGTTGGATAGCTCTTGTTTTCCACACACATATATATATATTTATATATATATATATATATATATATATATATATATATATATATTGTTATAACTCACATTCCATTCTTTGTTGACTATGCACTTTAGAGATAATAAAATAGTATATAAGTAATATGTTAATCTTAATCTAGTTAGTTCAAGTTCATGTATAATCTGCATCGCGCAGATAGTAATTGGATGGCTCACCATTTGAGACTAGGCATAAGCTGCATCGCGCAGTGATTATTAGCTCAAATAAATATTATTTAAGTAAAACTGAAATAAATTTTTTTTTTTTTTAAGTCTAAATTACTCAAACTTTAATTGGCGCAGTCGGTAGGATATTAAGGAATTACAATCGATGTAAATTTTTCCATTTTTATGGTTAACTTAATATTTCGAAACCTACAAAAATAAAGTTAAAGAATAAAGTAAACTTAATAAATAGTGGAGTGAAATAGAAACAGAAGTTAAAGTGCTCCGAGACTCATCGACCCACTAGCACTAGCATATGGACATGAAGATCTCGCAAGGCATCGCGGTGATAATCGTAATGTGAGTACTCATTCATATTTCCTTTCTATATTCACACTTCCCAAAAACAAAAATTATTATTATTTTTACAATAATATTTCCTGTTTCAAAAGGAGTATAAATCGTTTATACAGGCCTAAAACAGGTATTAAATTTTAAAAAAAGGAGTATAAATCGTTTATACAGGCCACCAAATATTAAAAATAATATTAAAATAAAATATAAAACGTAATACACAATAATTAAATAATAATTTTCTAAAAAGGAATATAAATCGCTTATATAGTCCTAATGAAAATTAAAATAATATTAAACGTAATAATAAAAATAATATTAAAATAACATATTAATTACATAACGTAATAAATACTATAATGTAATATAATAAAATACATGCAAATTAACTAAATAATAATAATAATTTAAAAAAAAAAAAAAAAAAATGTTTATTTTTTTTTTTTTTTTTATTAAAAAAGGCTTTGGCTTATTCAACCTGCTTGCCATTACATAAAAACTTTACAATAATTATTTAAAATATTTACATAATAATAATGTCGATATTAATAAAAATACAGTTTATATTTCAATTTTATTAGCTATTATGAAATTATAGATTTTCTTTGAGCATTCTTCTATACTAATCAGGTAGGATATGTTTGCGGGAAAAAAAGCCTCCTCAGCTAAGTTGTACATCAAATCGTCAATTTCTTTTTTTAATAGTCTGCATCCTAAAATAACATGATCTAATGTTCCCTCCTCGTCACATATACAATTTGGGGTTCTCAATAAATTTATTTTGTGTAAATGAAATGGAACTCTGCAATGGCCTGTTTTGATTCGCGTCATTGTTGTTATGAATCTTCGGGGGTGATCTTTTGTGAACCATAATGTCTTTAGTATTTTTGGGTTATTAGAAAAGAATTGTTTACCTGTAGTTACACTTCTTTGCTTGTAGTTAACCTGCCAGTCTATATTACTTCTTTCATTGACAATTATTTTGACATCTTTATAATTCCATTTGATATCAAGGAATTCCCCATTAAGGCAAGCTTCCTTTGCTAGTTTGTCAGCAATTTCATTTCCTTTTATACCAGAGTGACCGGGGATCCATAGGATTTTAATATTTATACCTCTATTCTTTGATTTTAAAAGATATTTTTTAATTGAACAAATCTTGTAGTTGTTATTATTTTTAAAAATGTTGTTATTTAAAGATTGACATACACTATTAGAGTCTGTGATTATTAATATATTTATACTATCTTTAGTTTGCAGTATTTCTATTAGTTTCATGATCGCTATTAATTCTACGGAATATGAACTTTTAACATTATTTACTTTATATTTGTATTGTAGATTGTTACTTTGGTTATATATTCCTATTCCCCCAGAATTAGTATCTTTTTGCAAGGAACCGTCAGTGAACCATAAATCCCAATTTATTCCATCTTTCCCAATATACTCCATATACCTCTTTTGTGTAATTAAGTTGTTGTCATTCTTTTCGAAGTAGCTTGTTTCTGTATTTATTTTGAATATACTTGTCTCTAATGTAAATTTAAAATAAGGTATGATTTTGTATGATTCTATGTTTAAGTTGTTGTATCTGTCATAGCTTTCTAGAAGTGCAGGTTTATTTTTCATTAACCAATAGGGATTATCGTATAATTCACGAAGTACTTCGATTCTTGAGGATATTGGTTCAAATGAGTTTAGAATGTTTTTGCAGTAAAAATTGTCTGCAATTTGTTGTATCCTTATGTTGACAGGAGTTATATTAGTTTCAAAATTTAGAATTTGTGAGGGAGTTGATTGCATTACTCCTAAAATTATTCTTAAACATTTATTTTGAATTATTTCAATCTTTTTCTTCCTCATATTATTAGCGGTACAGATCAAGGTACTAGAATAATCTATATGTGGTCTTATTATAGCTTTATATATATTTATTAAAGTTAAAGGATGTGCACCCCATTTGTACCCGGCCAGACATCGCATTAGACTTAGTCCTTTGTGCATTTTGGTAATAATGAAATCAATTTGTTTTGACCATGTACTTTTTGTATCGAAGAATACACCCAGAAATTTTATGTTAGCACTTACAATAATGATCTTGTTTCTAATGTTTATTTTTGGGCTACAGATTATTCTATGTCTTGTAAATATGGCTAATTTACTTTTTTCTAAAGATATATTCAATTTGATATCTGATAACATACTGACCAGTTAATTTAGTTTGATTTGGAGTCTCTTTTGAGCTATTTCTAGAGTATGACCTCCACTATAAATTACTATATCATCAGCATACATAAGTACTGTTGTATTGTTATCTGATATTGATGTTAAATCTTTAGTATATATATTGAACAATAAAGGGGCAATGATTGAACCTTGTGGAATACCGTGATTGCAATTTGTAGGACCCGTTAACTTGTTGTTGTATCTGATGGTTATTTTTCGGTGTTGAAAGTAATTTATAATCCAGTTTGTTGTTTTCGATGAAATTCCTAAACTTTCCATCTTTTCTTTCAATATAAGGAGATTTACGTTGTCATATGCTGCTTCGATGTCAATAAAAGCAGCAATCATGCAATGATTTCTGCTATAAGTTTTTTGTATATCCATGTTCAGAATGTTAAGATTGTGTTGAGTACTCATTGCTTTTCTGAAAGCAAATTGTAGGTCAGGTAATTCTTTATGATGTTCTATAAACCATTCCAATCTGTTTTTTATTATTGCTTCCATCGTTTTTCCAAAGCATGATAATAATGTTATAGGTCTGTATGATTCTTCGTAATTTGGGTCCTTGGTGGGTTTTAGGATCGGTACCACTATATGTTTCTTCCAATCTTCAGGTATGTTTGCAGAATTTAGTGAGAGGTTGTAAATTTGGGTAAGATAAATTTTTGCGGTCAGTGGAAGATTTTGTATCATTTTATAGTTTATTCTGTCATGTCCTGTGCTGCTATTTTTATTATGGTTTAAAGCAAAATTTACTTCATTAATTTTGATAGATTTATCAAGGAATTGATTTTTTATGGTTGAAGTGTTTGGGATTGTGATATTTAGGTGGTTTTGTGGGAATTTATTAGCAATAAATTCATCTATCCAATTTTCGTCATCACTTATTTTCTTTTTACTTTAATTTTTATTATTAACTTTCCTTATATTTTCCCATATAGTGTTTGTTGACATGTATGGATTTAACGTTTCACAAAATTTCTGCCATTCAATTTTTTTTCGAGCCCTAAAATAGCGTCTGGTTTTTGTTTGTTGTTTTTTATACATTAAGTAATTATCTATTGTCATATTTCTGTTGAAGGTTGTTAATGCTAATTGTCTTTGGGCAATAAATTTATTACATTCTGTATCCCACCAAGTCGGTTTTATTTTTCTGGGGGTTATGTTGTAAACTGTGGTATTTGGTATGTTTTCATTAGCGGAATTATTTATAATCTCTGTAAATTGTGAGTATGTTTCTTCTATCTCGTTATTTTCGGACCCTTCAATTAAATTTATATTTGTAATTTTTTCTTCTATATCTATTCTATATACCACCCAATCGACTTTTCGGAAGTTTCTTCTAGTAATATGTTCAGAAGTTTGTCTATTAGTATTGTCTTCTAAACAAAAATATATTGGAAAATGATCACTACATATACTATCTTTTAGTACCTGCCATGAAGTAATTTGTTGAGTTAATCTTGGAGATACTATAGTGAGATCTAATATGCTATTTCTATAGTTTGGACTGCTAACCCTAGTTGGATTATCATCATTGAGAATATGTAGATTTTCGTTTTCTATAAATTCTAGGAGTTCGTTACCTTCATAGAAACTCCCTGGACAATATATATCCCAAGCAAGGTGAGTGGCGTTGAAATCTCCGGCTAGTATGACAGGTACATTTATTTGTTGTCTTATATGAGACCAATTTAGATTTGATAGATTATGGTTAGGTTTGGCATAGATGGATAAAATACATATTTCTTCATTTTTGTTAGCTGTTATAGTGATAGCTGTTATTTCGACTGAATTAAATGGATTGTTTAACATTACTCGTTTATATTTTATTGATTTATGAATTAAAATAGCGACCCCCCCATGAGGATTGTAGTTTGTTTGCTGCATTCTATCTTTTCTTTCAATAAAATATCCTTTCATGTTGAAATTGCAAGCATTTGTTAAAAATGTTTCTGATAAAATGCATATATGTATATTATGTTTCCGTAACATAAATTGAAGTTCTTCTTTAATATGTCTGACTCCTCTACAATTCCATTGAATAATATTATACATAATCTATTTTTTTTTTTTTTTTTTTTTTTTTTTTTTAAATCTTATCAGAATTCTTCAGAATCTTATCGGTTCTGTTTTGGCTATTGCTTCTTAAATTATATCTCTCTTTAGTTTTACTTGTGTAATTATCTATTTCATGTAGGGTTTCTCTGTTTGTTGCAGAAGACGAACAGTATTGTGATTTATTTTCTATATGTTGATTTGACTTATTTGTGTTAGTATCATTGGAGCAACTCGATCTTTCAATTAAAGTGTTAACTTTTTTTAACATTTCGTTCAAAAGTTCTACATTATCTGATGGGGTATTAGTAATTAGATCCATTCTTCTTTTCTTCGTTACTGCTGATACGGAATCTCTGTCTTTATTTGTATTATAATGTTTATCAGTTTGAACGTGAGTTGGTGGTTTGTTATTATGAATCGTTGTTGTTTTTTTATTGTTTCTCCTTGTTAATGGTTTCGGTTTGTATGCTGGAATGTTGTATTTAGTATTGTTGTCTATTTCAATTGTAGGGAAGTTATTATTAAAATTATTAAATAAATCGAATCTATTTTCAGTTCTTACGGAGTAAAGGTAGTCCTTATTTCCATTTCCGTCTATTTCCAGCCTTGCTTCCTGAAAACTGAGATTGTGCTGAGCCATTACTTCCTTAATTTTTCTTTGTTTTTCTCTTTCCGGGCAATTAATGTCCATAGCTTGATGCGCACCCTTACAATTAAAGCAATAATGTGATTCCGCTTTACATTCATTATTTTTATGATCATTGTTTCCACAAAATTTGCAGATTGTGAATTTCGATCTACAGAATTTAGAAGAATGACCATATCTTAAACAGTTATGACATTGAATAGAGGGGAGAATATACGGTTCACACGTTTTCCTTACTCTCCAAATGTACACGTATTCAGGCAGCGTCAAACCGTCAAAGAACACTTTTATTGTTGTACAAGGAACATATTTAATATTATTGTCCTCTGTGGTTTTCCTATTTAAACGTTGCACTCTTTTCACCTTAAACGGTGCACACTCTATATTGTTAAGTAAATCTTCTTCCGAAACATCCTAATCCACACCTTTATTGATTGCGGCTTTAGTTGTCCAAAAATATGGTATATAAGCTTCATATTCATGCTTCTTTAGCGTTGAATCGGTAACAAATTTATTAGCTAAACTAGCTGTGGCACATTGAACTATAACCTTGTTTTTCCCAACTTTTTTTATATCTATAATGTCTTTTTTATCACTTATCTTACATATTAATTGTCCTAGTTTTAGACAACTGAAATTATACTTTACGTCATTGTTTACTTTTTTGGTAATTATGACCTTGTAAACTGAATTGGTATTTTCTGTGTTGTAAAGATTTGTTACGAATGTTTTAGTTGTATTACTGGCTAAATATGAAACACTAGTATCATTATCACTTGTTGTATTATTTATTCTATCTACAAGTAGATTATAAGTCTTTACTGGGGCCCCTGCCCCGTCCATATTTATTTGTAACCAGTAACTAACAAAAAAATAAAATTTTCACTTCACTAAAATAAAATTTAAAAAAGTTAAACAAAAAATAAAATAAAAAACAACAAAAAATTCTATTGATGTTTAAATTATAATAATACAGCTGCTATTAATTATTTTCAAAAACTATTCGAACCGTTCGCTTCAAGCGTTACAACTCGACTGCGAAAAAATGTTTACAAAGTAACTTTTCCTAAATAAAAGTTACACTATAAATCGAAATGGAGACATTCCATATTTATCTAAATTATGTAAAGGAATATAATGAAAACAATTCGCTGACGAATTTTATAGAAGATTGCGAAGTGATCATAGATAATTTTGCCATATTCCCCGGTAAAAATGAAGATAAAAAAGAAGCTATTAGGAATAACGGTCTATTGCTCTCAGCTATAAAAAACAAGATTATTAGAGACGCAGCAACTTTAATAAAGAATAAACATATTAATACATGGGAGAAATTAAAAACTATTTTAATAAATAGTTATACTAAAAACCGCAGCCATATCTCGCATACAACAACACTTAAACGAAAGCCTAATGAGAAAGTTATTACTTATTACTTTAGATGTTTAGAATCACTTAACAACTTTAATGTTTTGATCACACTTCACAATAAAACATCTTTAAATATGAGAGCACTGGCAAAACATCATGATTCCCTGATGGTGAGAGTTTTCATAGAGGAGCTAAACGATCCCTTGGATGTAAATTAAGACGCCAAAATCCTAACACAATGGATGAGCTTCTAGAATTATTAATAGAAGATATGACGAACCACGAAATCCATACTAACGAGAAATATAACCGCCCTCACCAACAACAAGTAAAGAACACACAAGATTTTCAAACAGAGCCGTCAACACAAAAACCGTGTGAAGCAATAATCGAACAAACCATTGAGAATAAAGAAATAGACAATGTACGGACAACCACCTTAATAAAGAAAATTGTATGAACTATTAAAAGAATTATACAGAACAACCATTTAAATAAATTACTACAAATATTACGATAAACAATACATTTACAAAACACAACAGACATAAAGAAGAAGAAAATGATGAAACGAATTGAGAATCAGAAACAACCACCTTAATGCAGAAAATCGCATACTGGTTATCACCAGCAGTAAAACCTATAAACATACAACAAACATAAAAACATACAAATTAAACGACATCAAATAATAATAAAATATCTATTTTAAAAAAAAAACAAAAAGCTATCGCGTATTTATGTTGTGTTAATTTTGCTCCTGAAATTATTTTCAATTTATTAAATTTATTATACTAAATATAAATTATTTAATTAATAAATACAATTGGAAAAGGAGTTTAAAAATAATAAAGTGTAGAAACAAAGTAATAGATAATAATTTTTTTTTTTAATTTGTGTTAAGTGAAAGTGAGGTTATAATAATAAATGACAGGTCTCATGAGAAAGACCTCTTTGAAGCAAAAAGGATAAGAACCGGCTATTATCCACATAGTTATTCAGGAGTGTGCTTGGTAATTTTAAAACCAATTACTTATAATACAAACCCTGCCTTTATTGCACAATATTTGCGGTCAAATTATAAGGACATTAACATTATTGCTGTCAGCCAAAGAAAAATTGAGGTGGAGACCAATAGCCCATTTCTGGCTAATAAAATTATAGAAGACGCCATAGTTCTAGCTAAATACAAGAGCATAATTCCAAAGAATTTGGTAGAAGTGCAGGGACTAATCGACTTACACCCCGATAATCTGGATGACGTATTCCTACATAACGCAGTAGGCTTTAATAAAAATAGTAGACAGTTGGCACCAAAAATTACCGATTTTATTAGATTTAATAGAATTGAAGAAGGCAAAAAGACTCCTACTTGGAAGTGCCTAATATCCTTTAGCGGGGATAAGATCCCGGAATTTATAGCCTTCCAGGGTATCCTTTACCCAGTTTCGGCGTATATACAGAGAATTAGACAGTGTCGTCGGTGCTGGAAATTTGGCCACTCCACTAATTTCTGCAGAAGTGCTGAATATTGCCAATTTTGTGGTGGAAATCACAGCTCTTTAAGTTGCAAGAAAGAGAAGTTATTTTGTCGCAACTGTAAAGAAGACCATAAAGCTGACGATAGATCCTGCAGCAAATACTTAGAATTGAAAAATAAAAACGAAGCTAAAGCTAAACCTACCTATATAGAAAAAATTAAAATTGATCGTGGGAAAGAGGTATTTACATTAAACCTTTTTGAGTTCCCTTCTTTGGAAGAAAGTATAAATAAAAAGAAAATTACAGACTGTATTATAAGCGGTGAACCGGAAAGGAAAATCCGTAGAGTTTTGAAAATTTCAGAGCCCCGCAGATCCCCCCGAGAAGTAAAGAAAAGGACGTGGAAACCTGACAATACACATAAGGTAAAGGAACGAACGCTCAAAGCCAATTCCCGTAAATAAAACCGATAAAGTGAAAAAACCAGAGATAATTAAGAAATCAGAGTTCGTTAAGAAAACTGATTTAGACAAAAATATTATTGAGAATTCAGAAGAGATCAGAGATTCAGAGGAGATAAACCAAAATATTGATACTGACGAAGTAGTTTTAGAAGCAGAAACTATTACTAATAATTTGAACCAAAAAATTGTAAATAACCATACTATTCCACCCCCAGTTACTCAAAATATTGAAATGTTCTAATACAAATATTAGTTAACAAACATAATAAAAAATGTATAAAAATACTTATATAATGCAATGGAACTGCCGCAGTTTAAAATTTAAATTGATAAATCTTAAACAACTAGTTTTTGAAAATAATATTGAAATAATCGCGCTCTCGGAAACCTGGCTTGATCCATCTTATAAAATCAAATGGAGAAATATGGAACTAGTAAGAGCAGATAGAAATAACAACGGTGGAGGCGTTGCTCTAGTAATAAACCATAACATTTTTATTGACAAAATTTTAATTCCTCTCTCAGGGGATATTGAAATTATAGGAGCAAAAATTAAATGGGGTAATGAGCATATTAATGTTGTATCTCTTTATGCCCCAGCAACAGCATCTATTACTACAGGAATATTGAATGCAATATTAAGATCTATTCCAGAACCAAGGCTAATTCTAGGTGACTGGAATGCTAAAGCCATTGCTTGGGGAAACACCTATGACTGTCCAAGGGGTAAAATTATATGTCAGGTGATGGACAATAACAACATGATGTTCCTTAATGATGGTTCTCCTACTCGAATCGACATCCATTCAGAAACAGCGTCAGCAATTGATTTATCATGGGCAACCCCATCTCTTGGTAGCCAACTTTCATGGAACGTAATGGAGGATCAACTAGGTTCTGATCACGCCATTATACTTATGAATGGGGCACAAATTGGTCAATCAAGCAGAGGCAAGGAAAGATTTAAATTAAACATTGTACCAAATACAATTGACTGGGACAATTTCTCTAACCAAATAGAAGCAGACTTATTGGCAAACCAAATTCAGTACAATACTACGCTGGAAAAAAAGTATAATTACCTCATTGACTCAATTGAGTCTGCAGCTAAAAAGTGGGGGAAAAATATTGCAAACAATAAAACCTCAAAATATCCGCCAAATCCTTGGTGGGATGATGAATGCAAAGAGGCTGTGCATAACAGAAAAAGAGCCTACAGAAGATACCACCGAAATAGTTCTGAAACAAATAAAGTAGCTTTAAAAAAAGTAAAATCTGAAACGACCAACTTACTAAAGTTCAAGAAAAGACAAGCTTGGAGAAACCTTGCCGAAGAGTTAAACCATAATTTAACTACTAAACAATTATGGGGAAAAATTAATAGGATAAGAGGTTCAGGAAAATGCACGAAAACAAATTCACCTAACAGTGAGGACTTGTTATGTGAACTTTCACAAGTAATAGCACCGCCCTGGGTACCTGAGGAAGAAAGCGTACTATATGGAGCAACTCAAGACGACTCTAGTAAAATGATGATTAAAGAAGTAGAAATGTGGGAGCTACAATCTCACCTTATAATGACGAAAACAACCACGCGCGGTCCAGATAAAATATCTTATGAAATGTTAGGCCATCTTTCATCAATCGCTAAAAACTTATTATTAAACATATACAACACAATTTTGGAAGAAGAACTAATTCCTGAGTCCTGGAAAAATACTCAGATTGTTCCAATATTAAAAATAGATAAGCCAGTAAATCAACCAACCTCATATAGACCTATAACTCTCATTAATTGCTGCAGAAAAGTCTTTGAGAAAATATTGAAAACGAGATTAGAACATTGGTTAGATTCTAAGTCGTTTATACCAAAGCAAATTTTAGGCTGTAGAAGAGGTAGAAGTACCAGGGATGGCATAGTTGCATTATCAGCTAGAATTGAAGCAGAAAAAAACAAAGGCAACGTATCAATGGCCTGTTTTGTAGATATCAAAGCAGCTTTCGATAATGTAAACATCAATTTTTTATTAAGGCAATTATATGTAATAGGAGTACCGAGAGTAATAATTAATATACTAAAGAATTTACTAAGTGGCAGGAAAACTCAACTATGGTTTAATGGATTATTATCGGACTGGAGACTATGTTCTAAAGGCATTCCACAAGGCTGAGCACTAAGTCCTCTTCTCTTTAACATGATGGTTAGGTCAATAAAACCATATCTCAACCCAACAATATCATGGATATCATATGTGGATGACTTAGTTTTCTTATCACAAGAAAATACTATAGAGGAGACTGGAAAAAAAATGCAAAAGATTGTAAATAACTTAGAGAAATGGCTTAATGGTGCTTGTTTAGAAGCATCAACAGAAAAATCTAAACTAATGATTTTTAACATGAGTTCAAAAATATCACAGCCACCTATAATAACTCTAGGTAAACAAAAATTGGAATACACAAATAATTATATATACTTAGGATTTCCATTTTCCACAAATAAATCCGAAAAATCAATCATACTCAATATTAAAAAGAAAGCTGAACCTGCAATCAATATACTCAAAATGTTTGCTGGACAAAGATGGGGACTAAATACATCTTCGCTACTAAATTTATATAAATCATTAGTCTGCCCTCATTTGGAGTATGGTGCAGAGGTACTAATAATGTGTAAAAAAAATACAATAGAATCACTTGAAAAATTGCAATATAAAGCTTTAAGAATAGTATTAGGAGCTATCTGTACAACTCATACCCTTTCATTACTAGCAGAGGCTTGTATGCCACCATTAAAAGAAAGATGGATAAAGAAAACGTCTTACTTTATGGCTAGCGCTTTAATGACAAATAACACATTAATAAGAGACGAACTTAACGAATTATCAAGAACAGGTTCAAGAAGTCATGAGCTTAATGCAATTTGGATAAATGAAAAAAGGAAATGGACAGAAAGAGGAACCCCAGTAGAAATACCAATTTTAGAATTAGATTATTATTACTCAGGTAGAGGAACTCCTGCAAACATAACTATTGGCAAGGAGCTAAATATGAGTAACATATTACCTGAGCTAATAACTATAGACTTACAACAAAAATTAGATCAACAATTCCCAAATTATACAAAATTATATACTGACGGCTCAAAAGAAGCAGATGGAGTGGGTGCAGCAGTAGTAGATATTAACAATAGCAAAATTTACAAGCTTCATAATCAAGCATCTATATATACAGCTGAGTTATGTGCTATAGATCTAGCTGTGGATCAAATCATTACTGATGACAGAGACAGCACTTTAATATTATCCGACTCGTTATCAGTCATACAGTCGTTAAGCAGTAAGGGAATCAATACAAAATTAGACAACAAAATTTATTATGTCAAAGAAAAAATAAATAGGGAAATAGATAAGGGCCCGAAATATTAAACTAATTTGGATACCGTCACATAAGGGAATTAAGGGAAATGAAAAAGCTGATCAAATGGCCAAAGTAGCTACTTCCTGTGATAAATATATTTCATTTTTTATAAAATCAGACATGAAAGCAGAATTAGAAAAGAATGAAATGAAAAATTGGCAAGACAAGTGGGATAATTCTGATAAAGGTAGAGAATTTTATACAATACAACCAATACTGAGACGTAAGCCATGGTTTGCCAAACTAAAATGGCCAAGAAGATTAATTACAATGACCTCAAGACTAAGAATGAATCATACTGGAGCTCCGAAACATCTAGCAAGAAACAAAATCATTCCAAACTCTAAATGCGAATGTGGTGAAGAAGAGGCAGACCCTGACCACATTCTAGGGCAATGTAAAAATACATTAATGGCAAGAAATGGACTCCAAAGGGCGGTGCTACAGACTTCGCAGACGCTTCCTGTTAACACCGCTTTTTTGATTGAGAAACCGAGATTTATAACTGCAGTAGCCATGAATAGATCATTCTTGTTATCTGGGTATATTATATAAGAAGAGACAGAATAGTATTAGGGGCGATAAAAAGCTACGTGCCTACGAAGTCCAAAAATCTATAATTAAAATAAAAAAAACAACTATTTCGATACAAACACCAACTCAGTTAAAAATATTAAAATTAATGAAAAGACCAAATTATTTGAATTAAAATAAAGAAACATGACCTATTAATATCTACATTAACAAAACTACATTTAAAAATAAAACTCATTAAATGCATTGTAATGATAACACATATTAAATGTACAATAATTTAAAAGATAAACACCATCGGCAAATATAAAAATAAGCATAAAATAAAAAATGATATAAGTATCAGACATCAAGAAACAAACGCAACGCACAAGGTAATTTACGAAAGATATACTCGTGTAATATAATAAAATACGTGGAAACTCTCATTATCAATCGTGACACATGCAAGCAATGCAAATACTATGATTTGAACGCCGCTAAATAACACAAAAACAACTGTGAGATCATAATATAAGCGCATTCCACAAAACCAGAGTACACCGTATCATAAAACATAAACATGACCTTACCAAGCCACATGTGCTAAGTAGATGTAATGAAACCCTACACTCCAGTACAAAAGATAATGCTACATTAACAAACTAAGTCAGCATTTCTAATTCAGCTACTATGATAACCCATGGCCTAACACATTGAAAAACACAAAAATAAAATAGCAATGTTATGGAAATAAATACAGACAGTACAAGTTATTATTATGATTAAAGCTACTGTTAAAAATCCAAATGTAGGCACAGTATACATGAACACTAACAAAATACATGGCAATAGCGGAATAAAAACATAGAACCTTTTCTTAAGTAAAAGAACCACCAGAGTAAATATCAGAATCAGCAAGTAATGAAGTAATAGACGCCACATATAAATTAATTTGCGAAAGATATACGTGGTCTAGCCTACGAAATGATGTCGAAAATTTCATCAATAACTGCAGCACATGTAAACAGTGTGAATATAATAGAAAATAATAGAATATAACCGAAACACCTGAGAGACCATTTGAGAAATTACATATAATTGGCATACAAAATCGCCAATAGGTCATCCACAGAAATTGCCGATAAACTAATAACGTATTTCTCACACCACGGCATACCCAATCATATTACGATGGATGGAGGAACTGAATTCTCAAATAAACTCATCAAAGAATTACTAGAATTACATAAAATTGAAATTCATATAACAACACCATACAGACATGAAAGTAATTCTCCAATAGAACGAGCACATTCCACGATACTAGAACTATATCGTATAGTGACACATTAACATGATCTTACACCCGAATCAATCACGAAATATGCTATTATAGGATATAACGAAACCCCACATTCTAGTACAGCATACAAACCTTTTGAAATAATAAATGGACAGTTACAAACCAAGTCAGTTTGGTTATGGATTATGACAAAACACTCATGGACTTATACACCCAAAATCATACAAATAAAATCTCACCCTATACTCAAAAATTAAAGAAATAAATGCAAATCGAAAAGAACATGTCATTAATAAGAGAAATGCTACTGTTAAAGACCTAAACGTAAAACAAGGAGATATCGTATACCTCAACACTAAATCAAAACAGGGTAAAAGCCGAATAATGAACACAGGACCCTTTAAAGTACTAGAAGTGTCCGATACTTATATAGCTAAAATAGAAGATCTAAAAAATAAAAAATTAAGAGAAACACTACCTATAGATAACATAGGAAAAACCAAAATGAAAAACCCAACTCCAAACGAGTTTAATGAGAAAGGAGTTAACGTCCTATTCGAACACACTACACTACCTGTCGATAAATCTAAGACAGATTATATTCTACACCTAGTTCACGACAAATTTAACCCCAGAGACGAAAAACCAAGATACTACAACGGATTCGCAAAGTTAATAGCAAAGGACACACCCAATTTCGAATACATATTAAATAAAGCTAAAAGAACTGATAACCTCGTAGAGGGCCTATACAAACTCACGAAAGGCAAAACATTTGGACACACAATAAATCTGGTCTGCAATCAACAAAACTGCCTTGGCAAACTTGCCAAATTTCTAAAAGAATTTGAAAATTCACCAACCGAATTAATAATACGAATGCCCCCTATAGCACAAGGACTTTTTAATAGAACAAAAGAAGAGGTCCTAGAAGTATTTAAACGACATGGGCCTACAAAGCACAAATACATCATGCACTCAAATCCCGAAATACAAACAAATTATTTATTTATTTATTAATTATAAATAAATATATTAAAATACAATCAACTACTAAGAAGTCCTGACTGCTGTAGGATCATTACTGCAATCAACACCTGCGATATTAATTAATGCCGAATTATTAAAATCACTGACATAACATTCGCTAAACTAAACACGCTTAGTGGTTCAATCCTAGAACCTGATCACCTATCAGCAGAATTACAAGCAATAAAAGAACATGTTGATACAACCAAACATATCAAACTGCCTTACGATATTACATCAGAGAACATTCAACAATATGAAACTATTAGCAAAGTCAAAGCATATACCAATAAAAACCTAATCGTTTTTGTAATAAATATACTACTAGTAAACCCTAATATATTTACGTATTATAAACTATATCCAATCCCCATACCCTATAACAATAAATTCCAAATGATTATTCCCAGAACCCAATACACCATTGTGAATGAGTATAAACATGTAGATTTTAATGCACCCTGCAAAGAAATATATAACAATCAATTCCTATTCAAGCTTAGCGAACCACTCAACATCAAAGAAACCACCTGTGAGATAGAACTAATTCAAAACCAGCCAACCAGCAAATGTCAACCCTTAGTGATTCCTCTAACCGGCATCAAGATCCAGAACGTCGAATTCAACACCTGGATGTTAATCACAAATAACGAAACCTGTGGCACCTTAACATGCAGCAGCCAGCGTGACATACGTCTACAAGGAACATATATAATACACCTTGCACGAGATTGTCAATTTTCTGTTTCAGATAATATTCTTCAATACATAGATATAGAAGAGAAAGTCGAAGCTTGGAACACCATTTCCCTGCCAAAAATACCAGAGATCCAAAACAAACACCTAAACATCTCTACCGTGACCAACCTAAAACACCTGGACCTAGGCAACGTAGACAAGCTACAGACCCTCCTAGCCCTACTACATGAAGACTTCAATGACAGAAGAATCTCAGACCATGTTCACATAATTAATTATACATTATTACCTATATTATTCATAATAATTACTATTGTAGTATATAAGTTAATCAAATATTTTAGAAAAATAAAAATAATAAAAAATGAAAATGCACAAGAAATAAATAGCAAAAATATTGAAGAGTTGCAAAAACCTTTTGCTACATTAGAAGCATAAGATTTTATCATAGAGGGGAAGTGTTATAACTCACATTCCATACGAGTACAAACTAACAATGTCTCTTCAGTATCTTTGCTGATCATGCACTTTATAGATAATAAAATAGTATATAAGTAATATGTTAATATTAATCTAGTTAGTTCAAGTTCATGTATAATCTGCATCGCGCAGATAGTAATTGGCTGGCTCACCGTTTGAGACTAGGCATAAGCTGCATCGCGCAGTGATTATTAGCTCAAATAAATATTATTTAAGTAAAACTAAAATAAATTGTTTTTTTTATTAAAGTATAAATTACTCAAACTTTAATTATATAGAAGACGATCGTAAGGAAAGTGATTTTCTTGTGAATGTCTTTAAACAATTACCTGGCAATAACTCTGGCATTTTCCTCAACAATGCAGTTTTGACCCAGAACAATAAGAGCATCTTCGCCGTTGATCTCAGCCTTGGGGTGTACCACGCAATTCTCACCTGTATATTAAATTATTCATTTTACTGTTAGCACACCCAAATACTGCTTTAACGTAGAAATTAATTAATCGAAGCTACATTTTTGCAAGGAATTTTGACTAAACGATCCAAAAGCTAGCAAGGACGTCGCATATACTCTCGTGACGCGTCATATAATATTTTAAGTTTAATGTAACAAAAATCGTGTTCTTATAAATTTCTCATTTCTTGTGCCATATGTTACTAGAGGATATTATGAAACATGTAAATTATAAAATTCTCTACAAATTAATTTTATATGCTTTTTTTTATATGATTAACCGTTCCCGAAATATAGATCAAAAGTGTGGAGCTGTCTACACTTGTTTTTAAAATATTCGTTTAAATAAAATAAGAGTTAGGTTGTTACAGATACTTTTGTTACTATAACTTAAATACATCACAAAAATTGATAACTAAGTGTAATAAACGTTTTATTACGTTCACACTCAGCATTTTAGGTTATGTTTTGATGTCATAGTCGTATACGCATGTGTTTACGGAACATTGAACATGACCAAAGCGAATATTCGGACGCTTTTATGTGTTCTATTTACCGACATTAAACCATTAAACGCTCGTATTTGTGTACGGATTCAAAATGTTTGTCGAATTTAGTACTCGTAGACAAAAGATGAATAAATTCTGACAGCCCCTGAAGGTTATGTGACCTATCTAACACTTTAAACAAATTAATAACAACTGGCTCAGACTGACAGATGACTACACGTGGAGTTGATACTATTGATTTTTATGGCAATTGTTCTATACTCAAAAAAAAACATGTCCAAGTAACTACGTAACAGCTATTATTTATTTTTTTAATTACAAATGGATAACATTAATGTTAATAAGTTGAAATATCCATTTTGAGGTTAGAAATTATAAGACATTGTTCTATCTATAAGTAGCGTTATATTTCACATTTAATAGTCAACTTTAATCATGACTACAGTTGATTTCTTTATTAAAAGTTATACAATAGCTATTTTGTAATGATTTGTACTTATTTTGACTATATTTAAAGCATAAAACATACGAAAATGCAGTAGTTTTTTCAAGTCTCAAAATACCAATGTAGGTGTATCAAATATTTACTTTTTATTGATAATCAAATATTAAGAATACATAATACACTACTTACAAATCACAACGTCTCCGATTAATATTGCAGAGTCACAGATAATAGCCCCAGGATAAACATCGAAGACTCTCCCACTAAAACAAAACAACATTTGCTTGTAAATTAATGAAATTCTTTAAAGTTTTGATTTATTAATAAACTATTTAATACTCGTACTTACTGTCGTTTAATCGGGTTTGCCATTTCACAGATGAAGTATTAATAAAAGAGATTAGTTAAAACAGTATTAAATTGCACAATTGTCAAACGTAATCAGCAAATATTTTAGAACGAGCTGTCAAATAAGTGCTGACTGTGAACTTGGCTGCATTCACTTTGTGTAACATAGGTTGACGTTTGCATTGAGTACATATACAACTGAATGGAATCTTTAGGGCGTCCGCTCACGAGCCGACTGGTTGCAAACCTTAGCCCCGAATCTGCCCGAACTGAATGAGAATGGAACTGTGTTGTTAGTGAGAGAACGAACGTGCATACGAGTGAGATAAAACGAAACTAAACTGATTTTAAACTGGTACTGAGTACATTTTCAGAGATTCTATTTCTTAGTCGCAGGGCATGGTTTTGATGATGACATCATGAACAGAGATGTGCAAGTTAACATACGATTACATAATACCTAAATATCTTTGTTATATTTACTTAATATAAAAGCGCTATTATATTCAAATGAACTCATTATTTACATCTATTATGAATGGAGAATTTAAATATTAAATAATTCTAATATTATGTTGACTCAAATAACAAATAACTTCCAACGCATTTCAACATAAACAAAATATGACCATTAAAAATTACTATGAAATCAAAATCTTAAGTGTTTCTCAGAAATATAAACATTTCCTCGCGACCATTGTGACCTATTTAAAAAATGATTACCTAAACAAAAAAGCCAGTATAAATACATTTGTTTGAGGCCATTCCAGTTAATCTCTAGAATAACACCACAATAGCTGTACGTGTTACCCAGTAAACATTTTGGAGTAAATTCTACTTAATTTCTAATACATATCATGAGTTTTTTGTCTGGAACGTGTTCGTTCTCTATTCAGTCGTTCATAGGAAAGGTCCTATTTATGAGCTACAGACATTGCAACGACGGTTCACTGCTGAATTAAAAGCGGAGTCGGTTTATGATTTATGACCGGAGTTATAAATTATAATTTATGCCCTGCTGTGATTGGTCAGTGATATAACAATAAAATTAAGCGGGAAGTTTAAACAGAGTATTTATTTTGAAAAATAAAATCGATTTATATTAGAAAACAAATTTATAATGAAAAAAAACAATAACTTTATGTAAGAATTTTATTAATATTTTATTAAATTTAATTTATTTACAGCATTATTTTTGATCAATTGTTAATATAACATTAGTCTACATTGTTAAACATTAAATAATCATACACTAACTTGTACACTAATCATACACTAACATACACTATATACTTGAATATACACTGGGCTTGAACTTTAGCTTTAGTTTTATCTAGGAGACAGTTTCTGAAAATGAAATTACATGTACTTTACATATTTATATAGTAATAACTCTTATAAATAATATCTTGTAAGGATACCATTTTATTTACCAGTAATCAAATCAAATCAGTAGATCAAATCTTGATTTATAATTAAGTTCTTCTTATTTCTCATTACAACAATTTTTGGGTACCGTCTAATTTTGTGTCTGAAATATAAGAGAAAAATTAAAACAAATTTCTGAATGAAAAATGTTGAAATATATGTAGATGAAGAAACGTATATAAGATGCTTCATAAAATGGCGACTGAATATATATGTATAACTTACCAAACATTTAATTTAAGAAACTTATAATTTCTTTGAACACTATTTTATATTATTGTTTTTTTAATGCAGTATTAAAACTGATTAAGAACATATAATATTTCACAAAACTATCAAAATATTACACAAAGAAACTTAGTAACTGACAGGACACTAGGACCAGAGATAATAGTTAGGACGAGCATTTGTTATCGCTAGTTGGCGCAGTTGTTCCACTTGTTGGGGATGATCAGGGGTATAAAACTTAATGAATTCCATTTTTTAATGTTTGCAAAATATAAATATTTAAATTAAGAAATAAATTGATGTAATCTTTAGTACGGATCGTGATTTTTTTAATGAATATTTTTCATCTTTAACAATTCTGGTTATATTAGTTTTTTACATTGTTCTGGTGATTTAAAAATCTACGATCGGCAGGTCTGCGTTAGGTTTAAAACCTCTGTCTTAACAACGCTGAATAGATCTTCGTTTATCCTCGGGGATTGAGGGAGACAGCGTCTGTTTATTACCATTAAAGAAATATTTGTTGAAAAAGGATAGCATATACTTTAAACATACTGTCCTGAACGAAATACTTTACAAGTATACAAGTGTAACGATGAAAAATATATTTTGCTTGTCTAACACATCTCGTTTCTCTCTCACTTTGTAATAAATGAAATGAATGTGAAGTTATAAAAAATATATCGATGTGTGAAAGGAACAGAAATACTTAATGAATGATGTTGGAAAAAGAAAGAATATTATTATGAAAAATCTGTGACAGGTAGAGAATGAATTTTAACTGAAAGCGACTTTTGTGTACCACTTTTGAACTAATAACGAACTTGCTAATACTACATACATCAGATTTTATTTCACAAAATTTTGACAGGTAGGGAATAAATTTTAACTAAAATTGGTTTCTGTGTTGTTGCTTTGAACTTGTAAAGCGTTAGAATAAAATTGTACGAGTGACTCGAACGTCACTAAGTAGGACACTTCACCAAATTGTTTACTGGGTATTTTGATTCAGTTATAGTCAATTTTTATCGCATACTACCCAGTAAACATTTTTGAGTAAATTCTACTTAATTTCTATTACATATCATGAGTTTTTTGTCTGGAACGTGTTCGTTTTCTATTCAGTCGTTCATAGGAAAGACCCTTTTTATGACCTACAGAGATCGCAACGACGGTTCACTGCTGAATTAAAAGCGGAGTCGGTTTATGATTTATGACCGGAGTTATAAACTTGACACTAGCAGGGATAGCAGGGGTATAAAACTTAATGGAATTCTACTTTTTAGAGTCTGCAAAATATAAATATTTAAATGAAGAAATAAATAGATGTAATCTTTAGTACGGATCGTGTTTTTTTTAATGAATATTATTTATCTTCAACAATACTCGTTATATTAGTTTTTTACATTGTTTTGGTGATTCAAAAATCCACGATCGGCAGGTTTGCGTTAGGTTTAAAACGTCTGTCTTAGCATCGTATAAGTTATAAACTTAACACTAGCAGGGATGGCAGGGGTATAAAACTTAATGGAATTTTACTTTTTAGAGTCTGCAAAATATAAATATTTAAATGAAGAAATAAATAGATGTAATTTTTAGTACGGATCGTGATTTTTTTAATGAATATTATTCATCTTCAACAATACTCGTTATATTAGTTTTTTACATTGTTTTGGTGATTCAAAAATCCACGATCGGCAGGTCTGCGTTAAGTTTAAAACCTCTGTCTTACCATCGCTGGATACTATCTTCGTTTAAATACATTTTATTCGGGGATTGAGAGAGATAGCGTCTGTTTATTACCAATAAAGAAATATTTGTTGAAAAAGGATAGCATATACTTTAAACTGTAACGGTGAAAAATATATTTTACTTGACTAACCTCATCTCGTTTCTCTCTCACTTTGGAATGAAAGTGAACTAAGAAAAATATGAAAGAAACAACTGCTACTTAATGAATGATGTTGGAAAAAAAAAGAATATTATTATGAAAAAATTCTAACAACTAACACAAAATCTGTGACAGGTAGAGAACTTGTAAAGCGTTAGAATAGAATTGTACGAGTAACTCGAACTTCACTAAATAGGGCACTTCACCAAATTGTTTACTGGGTATTGACATTGCCACAAATTAGATTTAAGAAACAAAAGTCGAAAAAGACACAAAAGCACAAAGTGCAAAAGAAACAAACAAAAGTGTTAATTCACAAAACAAGAAAGATTCAAAAACGAAACAAGTAAATGTAAAGATTAACAATTAATTAGAAATTAGTGTAATAAAAATAATCAACCAACTAACAAATAATATTAACGTCTTACATAAATATATAATAATCAAAACTAACAAGAAACAAGTGTAACTTAGCATTTGAATTTAATAAATAAAATACAGTTTTTTAAATATATGTTTTCATTCTAATACTAATGTCAACAAATACTAACAACCTATAAACAACGACGACCACGATATATGAACTAGCACAACGTTCTTAAAATTACGACTCAATAAATTTATGAAGTAAATTAATCTACCAAAATATAAATTTGTTAATATTTTCGGCTCCCTGAAAATATATAACTTGCACACATACTATTTAAAAGTATTTAAGTACATGCATACAAACAAATACGATAC